>JAHKQU010000003.1:11205000-11680591 GCA_020383195.1 Neomicropteryx cornuta
GAAAGAAAGCCCGCGTCTGCTTTGACAGAACGAGTTTATAGACGCGGCATTTTCCCTCCAAAAGTGCGCCGAGAAAAAAATGGAAGAATTAAAATATTACAGTGATTTTGAAAAAGCAAAAATAAGTGAACCCGACGATGACTCGCATAGTGTTGTGAAATATTTGGATACAAGGCAACCAATTAAATCAGAAATATTTGAAACCCATCGGGAAATTGAACCAAACCCACAATTTGATGAATTCGTAGAAGAAAATATTAAATTTATAAAATCAGAACCCAACAAAAACTATGTGACACAACATAACATACCAACCACTAGTAAACCATGTCACGATGTAACAATTGATAATATCAAAAGCGTCAGAATAATATTAACGAGAATAGATCTTAATTGTGCGACTTGCAAGTGTTCGTTTGAACGAAGCGATTCCATATATTATTTACCTAATTATCTAGACGAACATATTGTATGTGGCAGATGTTTGGATAAAGAAACATTTCCGACATTTCCTATTAAAAATAAGGAAATTAATGAAATTTCCATTTGCCTACATAATAAAGCCAAATGCAACGAATGCGATTATACGAGTTCATCTAATAAGAGTTTTCAAAAACAAATTAACCTCGTAAATAACAAAATAAAAAAGTTTAAATGCAGCGAGTGTGATTTTAAGAGTTCAACTAAATCAAGCTTACGGAGACATGTTGACGCCGTACATAAGAAAATCAAAAAGTTTAAATGCAGCGAGTGTGCTTATACATGTTCTACTAATGCAAATTTACATACACATATTGACGGCGTTCATCGAAAAATAAAAAAGTTTAAATGCAGCGAGTGTGCTTATACATGTTCTACTAATGCAAATTTACATACACATATTGACGGCGTTCATCGAAAATTTAAAAAGTTTAAATGCAGCGAGTGTGATTTCAAGAGTTCAACTAAATCAAGCTTACAGAGACATGTTGACGCCGTACATAGGAAAATCAAAAAGTTTAAATGCAGCGAGTGTGATTACATAAGTTTTACCAAATCAGATTTACGGATTCATATTAACGCCGTACATCGAAAAATAAAAAAGTTTAAATGCAGCGAGTGTGAAATTAAGAGTTCAACGAAATCAGATTTACGGAAACATATAGACGCCATGCATATTAAAATA
Source organism: Neomicropteryx cornuta (assembly GCA_020383195.1). Lineage (NCBI taxonomy): Eukaryota > Metazoa > Arthropoda > Insecta > Lepidoptera > Micropterigidae > Neomicropteryx > Neomicropteryx cornuta. The sequence goes on from JAHKQU010000003.1 coordinate 11,206,166, forward strand.
AAAAAGTTTAAATGCAGCGAGTGCGATTACATAAGTTTTACCAAATCAGATTTACGGAGACATATAGACGCCGTACATCGGAAAATAAGAAAGTTTAAATGCAGCGAGTGTAATTATATATCTGCACTAAATGAAAATTTACGGAGACATATAGAGGCCGTACATCAGAAAATAAGAAATTTTAAATGCAGCGAGTGTGATTATATATCTGCACTAAAAGAAAATTTACGGAGGCATATAGACGCCGTACATCGGAAAATAAAACGCGTCTAAACACAGTTCTGTCGCTTACGACTTTTTGATGTTCATCAACCTCGACGCTCGCTCCTTGGCTTTGTATATTATATCTGTACATATTTCAAGTATAAGTACATTTCGTTTTTGCAATAAATAGCGCGCGACGTTGCCTTTTGAGATGCGGGCGCTGCTCAGCTGTCGAATGCGTCGTCACCTACTTAAATGCCTACTAGATTTTGCTTTCGACATTTAAGATTTATTTAGTGCAAATCTTGATGATTTATTATACTTAGTATGTTTTTAAAATATCATAGGATTGAATCTCGTCATGATTTCTTTTTTTGGTTTTTTCTTTTCTTTTAATATAATACATAATTTTTGTATGGGTATCAATAATAAAATACCGTCTCCCTTTGAAAGTTGTTTTTTTAACTATTATATTTATATGGGATATAAAAATATTTTTTTACGACAAATATGATAAATTTTTAATAAAAAATACTATTAGTATTATATTACCATTTAAGTAATTATTCATTGATTTCATTGTCGATTTCCTGCTCCTCACGTAGAAACCAATTTTCCTTCTTTATTTTTACAAAAGGATTTAACAAAATATTAATATATCACGTTTTTATTTTATGCAGTAAAAATATATTTTTGTGCTAATTTACCACACCTAGGCTAGATTTGACCAATTTTTTTTTTGTAAAATATATCAATGATTTTTTATAAAGGTCCACGAATTTAAAAAAAACAGTTTTGCAATAAAATAATAACAAACAAGAGAAAATTGTTTAAATAATTTTTATAAGAAAAAAAGTCCTAACATTAATGGCAAAACTCTTATTATTCGGTTTACAAATTAGTAAAAATAACTTTTATTTTCATTTTATACTATATATTTTACATACAATACACTATATACAAAATATTTTAAATATAACTGGACCATAAAATTACAATTATTAATATAAACGTAATTTCAATAATAATTTGATGGGGAAGAGGTTAGCTCTGTATTCAAATATTTTTACCAGAAACATAAACAATTAAAAAAACATTCTAACCATAATCCCTCTGAAATCATTATTTTGTCGGGTTTTTTAATTATCTTTCCTTCATAAGACAAATAAATCACTAATGACCGTAATTCAACCGTAAGTGCCATCTGCAGGGTGGTACTTAACGGTAGGGTTACGGTCATTACTGACCTAAATTCAAAGGATTCAGTCGAAAGAGCGATTGTATTGAATTGATTCGATGCCAAAATGGGGCACATCTTGAATAGTTTGATGGCTCCAAAATTATTTCTTTTATCCTTATAAGCCTCAGAAGTTGTGATTCTGAATAATAATATCGAGAGATAAAATTTAGTATTCGTCTCTCGAGTTTCAGCTCGCGAAAGGTGTTATAATGATTTGATCTTAAGATAAGAAGCGTAGGGTAAGACCACCTAAGAGTTCGCAGTCGCAATAATTCCGAATCAGTTTGCCAAACTGGAAGTTTTGTTACTCGCCTCAGGATGCTGTCGGACGATGAAACCTCACAACGCTGGCAACATCATCAGGAGAAACCGCCACTTTAGGGTATTTTTCCAATTTTTTCGTATTTTTTTCAATTCTTTGTCACTTGTTTTATAAGATTCGCATGACTTTATACATAACCATCATTTTTTATTGTTTAGATCAATGATTTATTGTTGCCAGAGTATGTTGACTTCGGCTCATTAGCGCGTGTCAAAAATATATGACGCACTATTTTAAACGGGCAGTTTGCAGCAAAGAGTACGCATGCGTACTCTTTGCTTCTATCATAACATAATTAACAGTGTTAATTGGTTTTCGGTGATGTTGACTTCGCTCCATCAACAGTCACTGATCGCTCTCAATAGTTGAGATTACAATAGATTTAAGGAATATTTCATCAATTTCTGCAGCTACAATCAGCCTCCACATTGTAGCTCAATCATCGCCTTCAAAGGAAGCAAATTCAGAAGAAATCAGAGAGAAAAACCCTGAAATAGCCAGCGTGCCATCGACACCAACTTTTATTTCACCTCAAATGATTCGTCCCCTATATTACCGAAAGCTAACTTGCAGCAGAAGCTAAAATCTGATATTTTAACCAGCTCACCATAGAGAAAAGTCAAAAACAAAATTTACAAAAGACGCGAACAAAGCTATAGAAAATGAGCAATCAATAATGTCAAGAAATGTATGTAGAACCTCCAGAACTGGACTGGACTGGATACAGGTCATACCATGCGAAACCTGGTGGCATGATGATTGCACCAACTACTGCGGAATCGGAGTATATGTGTGTGATGATTGTTAAAAAAAGACTTGCGCACTCTTACCTGGTGTACCATCAAAGAGTACGCGTTTGCCAAGTTTTCTTAATTTTAAGTTTTAAATACGTTTTAATAAAAAAATAAGTTTTGTGTTACTTCTGTAAGTTCATAAATAAATATTCTTTCAATAAATAGTAAAAGTGTGCATTTGAAATCACTTTTGTATGATTTAAAAATAAAAAACTGTTAGATGCGTACTCTTAGATTTCTTTACTATATAAACACTGCATCTCTCTCACACATACTTAACTATATACAAGGCATAATTTGTTTTATGTATTTCATTCCACACTTTAGATTAGACGTGTGGGTTAGGCATGTGAAAAAAACATTTATTTTCTTGTTTACTCTTAAAAATATTATAACTTTTTTTTTCCTTACAAACGTGCCAATATTCTATTTTAATAAATAGCCGGTTCAACACCTGAATTGGCGTTGTCAAATCTCATTTGGCGCTTACCAAGAAGCTGAAGGTCTTCACCAAATTGCCAGTTTGGATACCAGAAGAAAAGTCTTTGAACCTATCTTCCTATATAAACTACTCAATTCTCTAGTATACTATCCAGAGCTTCTACAAAGTATTCACTTTAGAGTACGACTTTTCTTATTAAATAAAACTCAATACTTCACAGAATATATCATGAATATAATAGTAATCTTTCGAAATTAGACATTTTTATTTGTACTTTAAATTTATTCAAAAACAAGGTATGTAAAATGTACACGTCTCATATAGGTAATTAGAGATAAAGGTCCTAAATATATTTATGTTTATCATAATAACTATACAACCTATATTCTAATTAACACATTTTTATAGACCACCACCGTTTTAAAAGTACGCAAACGCCGCTAGCTAACCCTATATAAAGTCTGACAGTATTGACATTTAGAAAATTCGAGTGCATTTTAATATTTTTACAGATTGAAAATTTTCAAACAAATTATATAGCCAGAATGTTCAAAGAAAAAATAATATTGAACGCACAGATAGTGGCATCGCTTGAGGTAATGCACGCTGGTTTAAATACAGCGCTGTATTTTATGAAGGTTTTTCACTCTCACCTTTTATCTAATGTAAAAATGAATCATAATTAGAAATTATTTTTGCAATTAATATTATGTACAAAATGCCAAGACACTTAATTAAGGTAAATTAAAAAAAACTATGACTCATTAAAACCTACCTAATTATAGATAAATTTAACCTAAAAACGATATAAAATAAAGTTAAAGTTAATTAAAAAAAATATTCCAACGAGTAATGGTAATCTTTAACAACGCATGTTTAAAAATGCTTTCATAAGCAGAAGAAAAAAAAAAAAATTCGTATCAAATACTCCAAAAGCAGATAAACGAAATGAACGAAAGTAAAGACAGTAAAAAAGTCTCCTGTCAAACGAATACAACAATAAAATGGCTTCCTCCGTTTGGGAGCTCCGATGCGACAGACAGATGCTCTGACACGTTAAACGTATAACAGTCCCGTTTGCATGGGGGGTTAAAAATACACGTCAAAAACAATGGGTTTGATAAGTAAAAATAATTAGTAATATTGCATAAAAATGCACATATTTTCAATAATCCTATGTAAATCTACAAGATAAGGCATCCATTTTGTACCAAATTTTTTTATACTAAATTGAATAAGGAATCTCATGGTGGTAAGCATAGGTATTAATTCAATATGAATCACCCGGTAGGTATTTAAGTACGGGAATAAAATAAGCCCAAATAAATCAATTTATTCAATTTCTTGAGAAGTACTTTAGCATAACGGCTTGCTGGACAAATGCGCATATTCCAATTCTATAAAAAAACTTCTATAGATCCACCCTTTTTCAATACGAATAAAAACGAAAAATAATTACTAAGGTTTAATTAAAAGCTAATATATGAAAAACAGATCTCCACCAGAAAAATAAAAGATTAGGAATCCATTCAAATGAGCGAAACAATCTAATTTTAAAATTAGAACAAAGTTATTCTACGCGTAGTTATTGTAATGACTTTGTAAATTGCCATTTATTGAACATGTATAATCACACTTGCTGCATACAAACGTTCATATTTGTTTGTGAGCAGCGATAATATGTACTCTTAAGTTACTCTTGGAAGAGCTCTTATAGTCACACTCGTTGCAATGAATTGTCCTTAATTTCCGATGTACGGCGTCGATATGTATTCGTATATAAGTTTTAGTTGAACTCTTATAATCACACTCGCTGCATTTAAACTTTTTTATTTTTCTGTGAACAGCATTAATATGAATCCGTAATGTCCAATTTTGTAAACATGTATAGCCACATTCGCTGCATTTAAACTTTTTTATTTTTATGTGAACAGCATTAATATGTTTCCGTAAATTCCCATTTAGTGAACACGTATAGCCACACTCGCTGCATTTAAACTTTTTTATTTTTCGATGTACGGCGTCAATATGTGTACGTAAATGTGTATTAGTAGAACATGTATAAGCACACTCGCTGCATTTAAACTTTTTTATTTTTCTATGTACGGCGTCAATATGTGTACGTAAATGTGCATTAGTAGAACATGTGTAAGCACACTCGCTGCATTTAAAAGCTTTTATGTTCCGATGCACGGCGTCTAAATGTTTACGTAAATATGATTTAGTAGAACTTATATAAGCACACTCGCTGCATTTAAACTTTTTTATTTTTAGATGCAAGGCTTCTATATGTTTCCGTAAATCTGATTTCGTTGAACTCTTAATATCACACTCGCTGCATTTAAACTTTTTTATTTTTTGATGCACGGCGTTTATATGTCTCCGTAAGTCTGATTTAGTTGAACTTATATAATCACACTCGCTGCATTTAAACTTTTTTATTTTTCTGTGAACAACGTTAATATGAATCCGTAATGACCCATTTTGTGAACATGTATAAGCACACTCGCTGCATTTAAACTTTTTTATTTTTAGATGCATGGCGTCTAAATGTCTCCGTAAAAGTACATTAGTAGAACTTATATAATCACACTCGCTGCATTTAAACTTTTTTATTTTCCGATGCACGGCGTCTATATGTTGCCGTAAATCAAATTTCCTTGAACTCTTAAGATCACACTCGCTGCATTTAAACTTTTTTATTTTGTTATTTACGAGGGGAATTTGTTTTTGAAAATTCTTATTAGATGAAGTCGTATAATCGCATTCGTTACATTTGACTTTATTATGCAGGCAAATTGAAATTTCATTCATTTCCTTATTTTTAATAGGTAATGTCGAAAATGTTTCTTTATCCAAACATCTGCCACATACAATATGTTCGTCTAGATAATTAGGTAAATAATATATGGTATCGCTTCGTTCAAACGAACACTTGCAAGTCGCACAATTAAGATCTATTCTCGTTAATATTATTCTGACGCTTTTGATATTATCAATTGTTACATCGTGACATGGTTTACTAGTGGTTGGTATGTTATGTTGAGTCACATAGTTTTTGTTGGGTTCTAATTTTATAAATTTAATGTTTTCTTCTACAAATTGATTAAATTGTGGGTTTGGTTCGATTTCCCGATGGGTTTCAAATATTTCTGATTTAATCGATTGCCTTGTATCCAAATATTTCACAACACTATGCGAGTCATCGTCGCGTTCACTTATTTTTGCTTGTTCAAAATCACTGCTGCTCGTTTTGTAATCGCTCGATTGTTCATATTTAATTGCACTTTGATGATTTAATTGACACATTTTATAATTGTATTCTTCCATTTTCTTTTTCAATTGAGTATAGAATAAGAAATAGTTCACGAAAATATTAAAAAATATTACGCTCTTGTGACGTTTAAGCCAATTGGCTGGCTTATTGTTTTGTAGATTTGACTATTTTATTCACTATTTTCTTAACACAAATTATGGACTTTTTGTTTTGTCGAACGCACGCACGTTTGCACTTTTTTGACATAAGGGTTCACCTATTTAGTTAGTTTCTATTTGTTGACCGTCTATTTGACATACATTCAGTATTGCCCTCGTCAGAATCTGACTGACGTATCTAAAGTAGTAAAATTGCCATTTTCGTTTATAAAAAGACCCGAACTGCGGTATATCGTACTCTTTGTGTAGAAAATCATTAAACTTGTGTGACTTTAATTGCCGTATTTTTTGATACGGCAATGATAATGCTGCCGTATTATCTACCTACTTAAATGAAATTAATTGAATCCTTTAAAAAAATAAAAGTCTCACTGGTTAAACGGATGATACAAATAAACGTATAAATTCAATTCATAACATAAATAAATGAATGATCGCGTTTTAATATGACTTAATATCTGGTTAAAAATGTACAGAACTGAGTGTATATAAATCAACGATTTTACTTAAACGGAGTTATGTAATTATTCGAATTAAGTTTCCATTTGTGGCACAAATAAATTTATGTCCAACTGTGGTATATGTAAATCTATATTCTAACCTAAAAATCGTAATTTATTTTAATACACTATTTTAGTATGTAAATATTCGAACTTGGTACATTCTTATATGAACTTTATTTATTATTAGTATGTAAGTACTATGGATATAACGTAAACTCTCAGTTTCTTCGGTCCGACAATATGATTTAAATTATTGTCTATGATTTTAATTCTATTTCTTCCCTTCAATTATAGTAGTTTGTTCACTCTTTTTCAAACTGTTTTAAAAGTAGAATTACCTGAATCCTTATTTTATTGATTTTTGAACCCGTAGGAAGTGTCCACTAGAACCTGTCTCTTTAGGCAAACCTGGAGCTGCTCAAATTATAAAAAGGAATAGTATAGCATCTTATCTAATATCTAAGCGATGTTGCCTAATAGACATCTTACAATAAAAATAGTTTTAGTAATGTAAATAGGCAAAAATATTACAATAAAAATTGGTCTATTCTTAATCTAAGGACAAAATAAGTCATTGTGTATCAGCAAAATTCAAAATTCATTTTTTTTGTTCTATCAACACAAGATAAATGCATAAAGGAATGACATGTTAATTTAGGTACATTTTGAGGTTAGTATAGTGGCGTGGCATTAACGATCGTAATAATAACGATACATATATATTTTTTTTATGGAAAACATGCATGCGTGATCATGTATTTTATATAACAACAATGTTTAATACAACAATAACAGAAATTAGGACATGGTTCTTGAAAGAAAACCAGATTTAATACAATAACTATTCAATAACACGGGCTTATGGAGCTAAATCCTTTGTGAACCTATGACTAGATGATTTCAAATTCCTTAATACCTAATATAAAACACATTAATTTTAACATAAAATTCAATATAAAGGAAACAAATACATACATTCGTGATTCGTACATAGTGATGCATACATTCGTTGCACGGGGATATCATTCCCGTCAAAATTTAAACTTGCTTAGGTTACAATTAAATTTTTTATAAACAAATAACGCATTATGGAAAGAACATTTTATGGAATTGAAAATATAATAAATTCATCATAATTTAAGACATTTTAATTGAAAACTTTTAAAAACTGGTACGGAAATTCGTATAGTGTTCGTTCCACTTATTGCATTGTTTATCTCGTGTTTTAAAGGAAACAAGAATTTGTATCATGTCATACAGATTATTACATTATTAAATATACCTATAGTAAAATAACATATCTTTATTAGTCAGTTGGCCTACCTTAGTATAGGAAAATATAGGTCCATCAATTTATATTAACTTACAATTTCTATTTGGTAATTTCCATAAATAAATAAACACCGACATGTTATTTCAATTAACAATACTTATAATCTGTTGCATAAATGATTTTTTATTAATTTAAACTAACCACTAATAAATAACAAAACGTTCCAACAGCCGTGCTGTCATATTTTATAAAATCATTAGTGACCCTGGATAAGTATAAACTCATAAATATTGCTTTTTCGTTCTGGCTGCATCCTGCCATGGCAGGATTATATAGATTTTTTGCCGTGTACATTCTATACTTCAAACTGATCAACTTTTGTTCTAAAAGTATTGAAGAAATACATTTTCCAAACTAATAGCGGATTTAGTTATATGGTCAGCTTTAATTAATAAAACGACATTGCATTTATATTAAAATTGCTCAATGCTAAGGTCAATAGATTAAAATAAAAAAAAAACAAACAATATTTATTTATTTTTGTTTGTACATATTTCTTTTATGATGAATAACATAACCATACCTAACTGGACATTGCCCGTTGTAACAAAATTCCGTTTTGGAAATTCTTCTTTTGGCCGAACATTTCCATTGCCGTCTCTATAAGAAGAAAATAAAGTGGCTGTCAGCCGATCGGGCGTTTGACAGTCACGGCGGAGGCTGGCTTGTAGTTTTTCCTTTCCCTTTGAGGCAGTTGGTGCCCTCGGAGCAGTCCTGGTACCAGTTCTTCCGTCCCGACATTAGTTCGGGCGCTAGGTTTTAATATTTGTTTCGATTCTTGGATGGTGAGGAGGTAAGCGTACCCCAACCTGCAAGACGTGGTGAAGGCGTGGTGCCGTCGAATACTGTACCTCGGTTCCTGCCCTGCTGATCGTCTGTTTTGCCTGAACCCCGAGTGGGCTGGATGGGATAACCCCCAAGTTACGTTCCTCCTTTCTTTGTAAAACCATGTTCGTTGTATTAAGCTGGTATTTATTTGAGGAAGTGTAAAGCAATAAAAGTGTCTCTGGTATTCCGTTGTACTCATTTTTCTCCCCGTTTATTCGTGTTTGTTTTAGTATTGCCCACTCCCTGAAGGTGAATCGTAAAGTAGCCTCGTTATACCGTACTAAGGTAGGCCAATCATAATAGTTTTTTAATAGATTGATTACATGCAATTGCGCTGGGCTTTTTTGAAAATATAGATAAAGTAAAAACTAACATTGACATACATACGAATACATAGAAATATACATATGTATATTTATTAATATATATAATAAGCTAATATATATATATAATAAGTTGAGAAATAGCAACGAAATAGAAAGTCTCAGTGTCCTTTCTACCAAAATCAATTAACCGGTTAGTCAGTGTCTTTTTATTAATTAAATTGCTATTAAGCTTTATTTTGGGGTATCTTTTATTTTATTATAAAGCCTAGGTGCAAAATTATTCTTGATAAATTTTAACGTCATTTCAGTTTTTTTTTGTAAATATGGTAAAAATTTACTCCCTTCTATTTACTGGATTTATTTAATACTAACTTCTCTCGTATTGACCTTTTTTCAATAAACTATACCAATACACAACCACGGTTAAAATTCCTAGTTTGGTCCCGTATTAACTCAATTTTTTTTAATTTTTTTCAATATATTGAGGGTATTTTTTCAAAAACGAGTTAAATGACGATTTTGGCAAAAACTAGTTAAGAATGCAATTTTGAACAACTTTTTAAGCTCTATCTTTAGGTGTAACACATTTTTCGTTACGATGTTTAATTTTTAAATTAACTTTTTTGAAAAACCAGATAAATGCAGTTTTTCTGCAGATTATCGACGAGTCAAACAATTTAATGACATATAATGAACTATTTTCATAATTTTTTTCTGGGACAAAACAGAAAAGTATCTTAAATTGTTTTACTTGATACTTTTTTTGAATAGGTTCAAAATCAATTTCTGGTCAAATATACTATTGGCCTTTAACTAAATATACGTGCCTTAAAGTTGCATCTTAAAACTATTAAACTTAACAAGTAAAAACCAATATTATACCTTAGCGTAATTCACTTGTGCAAATATCCGATTATATCGAGTTATGAAACCATACCAGCTTCGAACAGAGCAGTGATCTGTCATCAGTTATATGTGAACATTACAAGTAAAAGATAATGTCACAAAAGCATGCATGACTTGTGCACATACCCGGTTATGTCTAATAAACTATAAAAGTCAAATGAGCTAAAGCATCATAGCAGTTTCGACCAGAACCCGCGCACTTTGCTGCATCAATAACACGAGTCCATTTTAATTGAAGGAAGATCAGGTCCTCGACCAGCAATAGCAGTCTCAGCCTGCCACAATATAATTTGGGAATATTAACAAAGCTATTGAAGAGTCTGACCCATTACCCGCCGAAGATGCGTTGCCAATTGCTAAATCCATTCTGAACGATGTAGTTCATTCATTTTGGAAATCTGATAGGCCTTCAAAGAGGTGGCAAGGAGCTGAATCTACAAACTGGGCTATCAATATTAGAAACGAAGGCGTAGGGCGGGATTGCCTTGTATGCAGAAGAAAATATTGCCTCCAAAACTGCCTCAGGAATAGGATGTAATTTACCTGTAGATGCAATTGCACAGTGACTTTCTCTTCGGAATACAGAAACAATAAATGTGGGCATTAAAGAATACCCAATCTATTTTAAAACTACGTAACCAGGCACAACAATACAATAACTAAGGTTTTGTTTTACCTGATCAGAAGTAAATGGCAAAAAAGGAAGCTGCGAAATTGGTCCTCGAAAATTGCCTGAATCTGATAACATCAAAGAGATAAATCTAACCTTAGACACGTGTGAGGGCAAAACCGCATCCAATATGTTATTGTTATGGATTGCTTGGAATTATGAATATAGGACAACCGAATATAGGACTGCTATACTTTGGCCCCATTGTGTATACCTTCGTAGTGCAGCTTTTAAACTAAAGCTCCTGTAGCCAATCCGTCTTCAATACGAGCTACACGTTATATACTGTATTTTTGCTGCAAATTTCGCCCATAGCAAGCATGGCTGCCCCCCACATTGTGCTTCTTTTTGAAGTGAGGGCTGGACAGTGACAGATTACGGGTTCCGCAGTCTCTTCCTCTGCATTACTAGGTTTGCCGTTGGAAGGCTGAGACAGTATTTTGTAAGACGAGGGTGTAACTGTCCCACTTGTATCTGTGCCTTGCCCGGGTTAGATGGTTTAGAGAAGATGTTGCATGGTTAACTGATAATGGCAGGATAGGTTCTGGCCGAAAGGAGTATTGCGTGAATATCCTCGCTAGTTTGTCTGCTTCATTGGTGCCCCTGGATGTGACTGTCCCTTTACCCATTGGACTGCGACCTGTCAAAAATAAGTCTGGCCACACCTATATAGGAGCGGACTCTATGCTTAGCACTACACCTCCATATATTGCATGCCTGATTGCACAATCTCAAAAAACTCGCGAAATAGACAAAAAGAAAGTTTTAGTCGAACCATCATCATATCAAAGAATTTAAGTTCAACGAATTCTTTGATCTGAAATCCCTCGCTGATAATATAATTTTGAACAGAATATTAGATAATGAAGGTAGCTTTTTATTTTTAGCCATTGTACTCTGCTACCTGCAGAGAGAGTACAATGGCTAAAAGTTAAAAGGATGCGTTATGTTAGGAAATGTTTTATTTCTTTAAAACGAAACACCTTGAATTTTATTTAAAACTAATTTCTTATTTTTAAATTAAACTTATTGTATTTTATTTAGGTAAATTTCTAAAAAAAGCATATAATTTCAGAAATTTAGTTGGAGACTAAAGTTTAAAGTGTAACGTTTAATTGATTTAGTTGGGTTGTAGTTTAGTTGGACTTAGTTATAAGGTTTACAATACATTTTTCATGTAAATTTTGGGAGGTAACTATGTAATTAAGCAAAAAATTGAAACAAGTAAAAAAAGCATAAAGATATTTAACTAAAAAATGCATGTTAATTATACCGATTTACGCAAATCATGTTCTGGTCAAGTTAAATGCTCTCCCACCTTGGTTTATTATTTTTTTTATTTAAAAGCTAATAAATAGGTCTATTTTGTAAACAAAACCATTAGTTTATAAAAAAGCCTATTAGAAAAATAATACATTGTTACGAGATTCTGAAATCCTCAAACGAATAAATGCACATAAACTTTCAACAGTCATTTACTCAATTTCATCAAATATGCATTTACGTCGTTTTTGAAGTATACCCTATATAAGTAAGTATATTTGTCATTCGTCAGGAGTCACTCAGGGTACTCTTCTGTCATTTGGAGTCCCACATATAAAGTCTATGTAAGCAGAATAGAAAGTTGCTTAGGCATGTGAAAATAACATTTATTTTCCTATTTACTCTTAAAAATATTATAACGTATTTTTTTTCCTTGAAAACGTGCCAATATTCTATTTTGATAAATAGCCGGTTCAACACCTGAATTGGCGTTGTCAAATCTCATTTGGCGCTTACCAAGAATCTAAAGGTTTTCACCAAATTGCCAGTTTGGATACCAGAAGGAAAGAGTTTGAAGCTATCTTCATATATAAACTACTCAATAATCTACTAGATTGTCCAGAGCTTCTACAAAGTATTCACTTTAGAGTACGACTTTTCTTATTAAATAAAACGCAACACTTCAGAGAATATGTCATTAATATAATTGTATCTTTCGAAATTAGACATTTTTATTTGTAATTTGAATTTATTCAAAAACAAGGTATGTAAAATGTACACGTCTCATACAGGTAATTAGAGATAAAGGTCCTAAATATATTTATGTTTATCATAGTTACTATACAACCTATATTCTAATTAACACATAAATTACAATTATATTAAAATTAAAATGACATTACACTTAATTAAGGTAATTTAATAACCTACAGTTATGTTTTAATAATTATAGATATACTCGTATTAAACCTAAAACTGATATAAATTAGAGTTAATAACGTTAAAGTTAATTAAAAAAATTAATTAAATGAGTTTAAACATAATTTCATAAGCAAAAGAAAAAAAAATCTAAAAATTGTATCAAATACTCCAAAAGCAGATAAACGAAATGAACAAAAGTAAAGTCAGTAAAAAAGTCTCCTGTCAAACGAATACAACAATAAAATGGCTTCCTCCGTTTGGGAGCTCCGATGCCACAGACAGATGCTCTGACACGTTAAACGTATAACAGTCCCGTTTGCATGGGGGGTTAAAAATACACGTCGAAAACAATGGGTTTGATAAGTAAAAATAATTAGTAATATTGCATAAAAATGCACCTATTTTCAATAATCCTATGTTAAATCAACTTATTAAGTATTCAAAGTTCCTGCGACATATAGGGAAATCTACTTACAAGTACAATACAATACATTTTGACCCAATATCCACGCAACAGTTATTAGTATTACGATTCGCCGTTAATAGCCATGTTAAACATGGCTAGTGTGATAGTTCACTGATCGAAAAGAATCTTAATGTCATTCAGAATGCATTTCAAGTTTCCTTCGCTGATGATGGTCACAAGAATGCTCCAGTTCTGGCGATCTGAACCAGTCAGTCTCAGGGCGTTCCAGGAATATTTCTTATTAATCGTGCATTCATGTTTGTATTCAAAATCGCCTAATTATTTATTCAATATCTTGAGAAGAACTTTATCATAACGGCACACCACATCTCCACTCTTTTACAATACGATTAAAAAGGAAAAATCATTACTAAGTTTTAATTTAAAGCTAATATTTAAAAAACCAGGCAATTACAATTTACGAGTATGTCATTCGTGTCGTTACACGATTCTCATACGAACTTTAAGTTCGTTGCATTCCCTAAACAAATCTTTCAACACTAAGTCATTCCTTTGAAAAAGGATTATTCAATAAAATTGCTAATGACCATGACAACTCCACCAGTTCCCTTCAAATGAGTGAAGCAATCTAATTTTATAATAAGAACAAAGTTATTCTACGCGTAGTTATTGTAATGAGTTTGTAAATTGCTATTTATTGAACATGTATAATCACACTCGCTGCATTTATACATTCTTATTTCCTCTAAAAATCGACCTCGCTGCAAATTAAACTTTTTATTTATTTGTGAACCGCTGGGTTAATATGACGTCCTAAATGTGCATTTTCCGAACACGTATAGCCACGCTTGCTGCATATAAACGTTCATATTTGTTTGTGAACAGCGACAATATGTACTCTTAAGTTACTCTTGGAAAAGCTCTTATAATCACATTCGCTGCATTTAAACTTTTTTATTTTTCGATGCACGGCGTCAATATGTTTCCGTAAATCTGATTTAGTTGAACTCTTAAAATCACACTCGCAACATTTAAACTTTTTTATTTTTCTATGTACGGCGTCAATATGTGTACGTAAATATGTATTAGTAGAACTTATATAAGCACATTCGCTGCATTTAAACTTTTTTATTTTTCTATGCACGGTGTCAATATGTTTCCGTAAATCTGATTTAGTTGAACTCTTAAAATCACACTCGCAACATTTAAACTTTTTTATTTTTCTATGTACGGCGTCAATATGTCTACGTAAATCTACATTAGTAAAACTTCTATAAGCACACTCGTTGCATTTAAACCTTTTTATTTTTCGATGCACGGCGTCAATATGTTTCCGTAAATATGATTTAGTTGAACTCTTAAAATCACACTCGCTGCATTTAAACTTTTTTATTTTTCTATGTACGGCGTCAATATGTTTACGTAAATCTACATTAGTAAAACTTCTATAAGCACACTCGCTGCATTTAAACTATTTTATTTTTCGATGCACGGCGTCTATATGTTTACGTAAATATGATTTGGTAGAACTTACATAATCACACTCGCTGCATTTAAACTTTTTTATTTTGTTATTTACGAGGTTAATTTGTTTTTGAACATTCTTATTAGTTGAAGTCGTATAATCGCATTCGTTGCATTTGACTTTATTATGTAGGCAAATTGAAATTACATTCATTTCCTTATTTTTAATAGGTAATGTCGGAAATGTTTCTTTATCCAAACATCTGCCACATACAATATGTTCGTCTAGATAATTAGGTAAATAATATATGGAATCGCTTCGTTCAAACGAACACTTGCAAGTCGCACAATTAAGATATATTCTCTTTAATATTATTCTGACGCTTTTGATATTATCAATTGTTACATCGTGACATGGTTTACTAGTGGTTGGTATGTTATGTTGTGTCACATAGTTTTTGTTGGGTTCTGATTTTATAAATTTAATGTTTTCTTCTACAAATTGATCAAATTGTGGGTTTGGTTCAATTTCCCGATGGGTTTCAAATATTTCTGATTTAATTGATTGCCTTGTATCCAAATATTTTAAAACACTATGCGAGTCATCGTCGCGTTCACTTATTTTTGCTTGTTCAAAATCACTGCTGATTGTTTTGTAATCGCTCGCTTGTTCATATTTAATTGCACTTTGATGATTTAATTGACACATTTTATAATTGTATTCTTCCATTTTCTTTTTCAATTGAGTATAGAATAAGAAATAGTTAAATACAAAGATCGCTTATTTATGGAGCCACTACACTCCGCGTGCTCGTTGACTGCCCGTGACAGCTGAGGACCGTGTTGCCACCACCGCCCCTCTCACGTCGTGAATAAGAATAAGAAATACTTCACGAAAATATTAAAAAATAGTACGCTTTTGTGACATTTGGGCCAATTGGCTGGCTTATCGTTTTGAAGATTTGACTATTTTCTTCTCACAAATTATGGACTTTTTGTTTTGTCGAACGCACGCACGTTTGCACTTTTTTGACATAAGGGTTCTCCTATTTGGTTAGTTTCTATTTGTTGACTGCTATTTGACATACATTCAGTATTGCCCTCGTCAGAATCTGACTGACGTATCTAAAGTAGTAAAATTGCCATTTACGTTAATAAAAAGACCCGAACTGCCGTTTATCGTACTCTTTGTGTAGAAATTCATTAAACTTGTGTGGCTTCAAATGCCGTATTCTTTGATACGGCAATGATAATGCTGCAATATTATCTACCGAAATTAAATTAATTGAATCGTTTAAATAAAATAAAAGTCTCACTGGTTAAACGGATGATACAAATAAAAGTATAAATCCAATTCATAACATAAATAAACGAATAATCGCGTTTTAATATGACTTAATATCTGGTTAATAATGTACAGAACTGAGTGTATATAAACCAACGATTTTACTTAAACGGACTAATGTAATTACTCGAATTAAGTTTCCATTTGTGGCACAAATAAATTTATGTCCAACTGTGGTATATGTAAATCTATATTCTAACCTAAAAATCGTATTTTATTTTAATACACTATTTATGTAAATATTAGAACTTGGTACATTCTTATATGAACCTTATTTATTATTAGTATTTACTATGGATATAACGAAAATTCTCAGTTTCTTCGTTCCGGCAATATGGTTTTAATTAATGTCTATGATTTTAATTTTATTTCTTTCCTTCAATTATAGTAGTTTGTTCACTCTTCTTCAAACTGTATTATAAGTATAATTTCCTGAAACCTTAGTTTTATTGATTTTTGAACCCGTAGGAAGTGTCCACTGTCAATCAGCAAAATTCAAAATTCATTTTTTTTGTTCTATCAACACAAGATAAATGCATAAAGGAATGACATGTTAATTTAGGTACATTTTGAGGTTAGTATAGTGGTATGGCATTAACGATCGTAATAATAACGATACATATATATATATATATATATATATATATATATATATATATATATATATATTTATGGAAAACATGCATGCGTGATCATGTATTTTATATAACAATGTTTAATACAACAATAACAGAAATTAGGACATTGTTCTTGAAAGAAAACCAGATTTAATTAAATAACTCTTCAATAAAACGGGCGTATGGAGCTAAATCTTATGTAAACCTATGACTAGATGTTTTCAAATTCCTTAATACCTAATATAAAACACATTAATTTTAAAATAAAATTCAATATAAAGGAAACAAATACCTAGTGATGCATACATTCGTTGCACGGGGATATCATTTCCGTCAAAATTAAAACTTGCATAGGTTAAAATTAAATTTTCAATAAACAAATAACGCATTATGGAAAGAACATTTTATGGAATCGAAAATATAATAAATTCATCATAATTTAAGACATTTTAATTGAAAACTTTTAAAAACTGGTACGGAAATTCGTATAGTGTTCGTTCCACTTATTGCATTGTTTATCTCGTGTTTTAAAGGAAACAAGAATTTGTATCATGTCATACAGTTTATTACATTATTAAATATACCTATAGTAAAATAACATATCTTTATAAGTCAGTTGGCCTACCTTAGTATAGGAAAATATAGGTCCATCAATTTATATTATCTTACGATTTCTATTTGGTAATTTTTATAAATAAATATTCACGGACATGATATTTCAATTAACAATACTTTTAATCTGTTGCATAAATGATTTTTTATTAATTTAAACTAACCAATAATAAATAACAAAACGTTCCAACAGCCGTGCTGTCATATTTTATAAAATCATTAGTGACCCTGGATAAGTATAAACTCATAAACTTTTTCGTTCTGGCTGCATCCTGCCATGGCAGGATTATATAGATTTTTTTGCCGTGTACATTCCTTTATGGGGCCATTCTATACTTCAAACTGATCAACTTTTGTTCGAAAAGTATTGAAGAAATACATTTTCCAAACTAATAGCGGATTTAGTTATATGGTCAGCTTTAATTAATAAAACGACATTGCATTTATATTAAAATTACTCAATGCTGTGTCTTCACTTGAACCTGTTTGCGTTTTGGATGGCCATAGAGGCGAAAGTGAGTTATAATTTAGGTCTCTGTAGATTAAAACAAAAAAAAACAAACAATATTTATTTATTTTTGTTTGTACATATTTCTTATATGATGAATAACATAACATTTCCATTGCCGTCTCTATAAGAAGAAAATAAAGTGGCTGTCAGCCGATCGGGCGTTTGACAGTCACGGCGGAGGCTGGCTTGTAGTTTTTCCTTTCCCTTTGAGGCAGTTGGTGCCCTCGGAGCAGTCCTGGTACCAGTTCTTCCGTCCCGACATTACTTCGGTAAGTGCTTCACTTTTATTTCGGTTACGGGATCACTGTTTGCGTAAGGCGTCCAATTTAGGTTAATCTTCGCTTGTTGCAGGGCGCTTGGTTTTATTGTTTATTTCAATACGTGGATGAGGAGGAAGGAGGACCCCAACCCACACGACGTGGTGGACCTCCGCCGTGGTGCCGTCGAATACAGGACCTTGGTTCCTGCCCGGCTGATCGAGTGGGCTGGATGAGACCCCCCTCAAGTTACGTTCCTCCTTTCTTCGTAAACCATTATTATTGTATTAAGCAGTATTTATTTGAGGAAGTGTAAAACAATAAAAGTGTCTGGTATTCTGTGTTGTACTCATTTTTCGCCCCGTTTATTCGTGTTTGTTTTAGTATTGGCCACTCCCTGAAGGTGAACCTTAAAGTAGTCTCGTTACATAAATTGGCGCCCAACATTAAGTTAAGGCTAATAAAACACAGAATCCCTGGAAGGTAGTTTTTTTGATATATTCAGGATTTTATAAATTAATTTGCGCTTTATAGCTGCTTTTGCCTTTTCATTTTTGATTGCTCAATTGTTATTATTTTACGGGAAAGTTTTTATTGTTTTAATTTATTTTCATATTGAAATATTGTCGAATTGTTACCTCTAATTAATTTTAAACGATTTCATTTGCAACTGATTTATTTGGAGAATAGTATTTTACTCTGTTTAACAATTATTTATTATTCGTCATTAATTTCAAATCTTAAACAATTATTTATTTTTACACGTTTACACTCGTTGCATTCTGTTTATAGGTATTTTGCCAACATTTTATTTTTTTAAAGGGTACTTCTCGCTTTTATGAGCAAATATATTTATTTTTTTAAAACCAAATTTACACTCGTTATACAATTTTACTCGGTTTAATCTAGCTTTAAGCGATTGTTATTGCAGTTGTGAATTCACTATTGTTTATATGTTTATTCACTATTGTTTATTTGTTGTGTGCCTTTTTTGTTGGACGTTTAAAAACGTGATTTAAATATCATTTCATGAAAACACACGGCAGTTGCCGCGGGGAGACTCATCAGTCAACTCAGCACCGTGCACTTCGCTCTCGAGTCCTTCAGACGAGCTTTGGGTTAAAGTTTTTCATTTTTACTAAATTTCCTTAAAAATCTTTTTACAATTTCTTGTTAACGCAATGGCGATTCCAACTATTAATTGGTCGAGTTTATCGAAGACTGAACTGGAGTACCAGAAGCCTCAGTTGCCGCATTATGCAGACAGATTGCCACACTTTCCAAAAAGATTTCTAGTGAATGCCTTACTTCTACGGACTTGCCCATAAGTTGGAATAAATTAGCTGATCTCTCGGGTAGTTTAGAAGATTCGTTGTTATTGACAGATTCAAATGTTATAAAGAAGGCCTCTTCGAAGGCAGCTCATTTGCATTTTAGATTAAACCGTGTTAAACCTATTGAACCTGAAGATATTGTTTTCTTAAAATCATCGAAGGATCAACTTGCACAAATATTTCAAATGCGAAGCAATATTGATGATAGCTCTTCTTCAGCTATTTCTCAACATGTCCACAATTTCACACCCAAATAATTGTTGTAATGCCTCTTTTAATAAACCTCTTAATTTAGGAGTCAAATATGATGGCGAGGGTTGTATTGTCGAATTCTCAGAGCAGGTAGAGGAGATTCGCTTCGCTAGGAACATTTCAGCCGAACATTGGGGAGTAATTCAATCCCTTCATTCTTGGGCGGACCTTGCAGCTAAACTTAAAATAGATTTCGGTGTCACAGATTTCGACTACAATCTTTTAGATTCATTACGCTCGCGTCGCCAGGCGGCCGATGAGCCAATGCATATTTATGTCCCTATAATGGAACGTCTCTTCAATAGATTAACGACCTTTCTCTCTGAAGAGGAAAACTTAACATTTTAATGCATAATATTAGACCATTCTATTTGAGACAATTAATTGTATTGATGACCTTCTCTCCCTCGGTAGAAAAGTAGAGGATGTTCAAATACTCACAGATTCTTTCTCTTCGCCGGTAAATAAGCCGATTTCTTCTAAAAAGAATAAACTGGTGACACAAACAGACATCAGAATAGTGAATATTTAGTCCCCTCTGCTCCCATATCGTGTCATTTTTGTAAGCGCACGGGTCACGAAGAAAGATTTTGTTATCAAAAAAACAATATTCTCAAAACGCATAAACACGCAATTTAAAATGTTATTCCTGTCGGAAACCGGGTTTTACAAAATTAACATGTCCTGACTGCAATACTTCAACGTTCAGGTCAACCCGAGCAAATTATTCAAAGAACTAATAGAGCGAGGTAGTTCTACGACCATCATGGAAACTACCTCGGTATTGTTTGATAAAGAAAAAGATAATATTAGACCATATCTCGAGTTAGAAGAAGGTGACATTCGAGTCTGGTTTGTTCAGCCACAATTCTTGGTGCTAACGCACATTTATATTTAATAAAATTAGGTTACACGTTACTTCCTTTCACTCAAGCGGTTTCTCTTAGTACTGCCAATGCAACTAATGTTAATCCTATCGGTTATCTATTCGTACCTTTTCATTTTAACGGTTCAACCCATATTATGAAAGTATTAGTCGCTCCAGAAATATCTTCCTCTTTGATGTCGGAGTAGATTTTTTCAAACAGTTCCAATTAGCTCCAGATATTTTAAAGTGTGCGAAAAAAAACTTGGATACAAATTCTTCCTTATGGAAAAATGTCGCGGATATTCGTGTCATTCAACCATTTGACGACAGCAATCCTTGGCCTCGGTTGTTTTGAATCAATTTCACAGTATTTCTTCTGAAGTAAAGGGCTTAGGTAGGACGTCGCTCATCGCTCATTCCATTGATACGGGTGATGCCCGACCGATTAAACAGAGATATTACCCACTCTCTCCGTCGCGTTTATTAACACTTCATACTGAAAAGTCCTTGGAATAATCCAACCTTATTTGTACCGAAACCGGATGGTTCGCTTCGCTTTTGTCTGGACAGCAGGAAGTTAAATTCAGTCCGGATGCATATCCATTAACTTTCATTACGACCATTCTTGATACTCTCAGCGATGCGAGATTTTTGTCTTCAATTGATCTTAGTATGGCCTTTTTCCAGTTGCCATTAGATGAACCTTCAAAAGAGAAGACTTCACTGTTCCTGGGCGAGGTCTTAGGCAGTCCACCGTAGCCGCTTTCGGCCTTTGTAACTCTCCCGCTACTCTACAGCGATTAGCTGATCGTTTATTCGATGCCAGCTTTAATAATAAAGTTTTTTTTGTTATATGGATGATATAATAATTGTTAGTTCGTCTTTCGAGGAACATCTTAGTCTATTAAATAGGGTTTATGAACGTTTACTTCAAGCAAATTTGTCTATTAATGGTGCAAAATGACATTTCTTCAGAAGGGAATTAAAATATCCAGGTCACATTGTGGATAGCAATGGCCTCCGGACCGACCCAATGAAAGTCAAATCGATTATGGATTTTCCGACACCAAGCAAATAAAACAATTTCTCGGCATTTGTGGATGGTATCGCCGTTACATTCGAAATGTTTCTTCTATCGCTGCTCCGTTATCATGTCTTACGAGTACGCGGAAAGGTTTGCATGGTCAGATGAAGCGAAGTCCTATCCTAGCATGCCCTGATTATAGCA
Source organism: Neomicropteryx cornuta (assembly GCA_020383195.1). Lineage (NCBI taxonomy): Eukaryota > Metazoa > Arthropoda > Insecta > Lepidoptera > Micropterigidae > Neomicropteryx > Neomicropteryx cornuta. Next base: position 11,228,268 of record JAHKQU010000003.1, read on the forward strand.
AACCTTTTGCAGTTCATTGTGATGCTAGTAGTTATGGCCTGGGTGGCATGTTATCTCAAACTATTGACGGATTCGAACATCCCATTGCTTTTTGTAGTCGTACGCTTTCACCGGTAAAAAGTAGATATTCCACCACAGAGCGAGAAGCACTTGCTGTTATTTTTACAGTGGAACACTTCCGTCCTTATTTGGAAGGTGGCCCTAAGTCCACTATTTTTACAGAACATTCTAGCTTAAAATGGTTCCTCAAGCTTAAAAATCCAACCGGACGATTAGCGAGATGGGGACTCCGTTTAGCTCAATATAATTCTGAAATTATTCATCGTAGGGGTGTCGATAATGTCGTACCAGATACACTATCGCGTCTTTTGGAAGTTTCTGAAGTATCCATTCATACTGATCCTTGGTATTCTGATTTATTTAAAAAAATCTCCTCTAATCCCGGTGCATTCCCAAATTATAATATAAAAGATAAACGTTATATCGTTATAGTAAAAGTAAATTCAAGTTGACAAGTACCCATTATTGGAGATTAGCAGTTCCTTCTCACCCGAGACATTCTCTAGTACAAGAAAACCATGAATCAGGACTCTCTTCACATTTTGGTGTTTATAAAACATATCGCAAATTAAATAAGCATTATTTTTGGCCGTCTATGTATCAAGACGTTACCGAATACATTAACAAATGCGACACATGTCATACGCATAAATTCTCAAACACGTCTCCCTTAGGTTTAATGGGGAATCCTAAACCATTCCAAATGATTTCTACAGATTTACTAGGTCCTTATCCAATGTCTCGGGATAGAAATATTTTCACTCTAGTCGTTACCGATTGTTTTACTGTCTATTGCCTTATGTTTCCACTTCGGCGAGCCGTTGCTCGACTATTTGTAAACATATGGAAATGATGCACTTTTGAGATATGCTATTCCTCATACTGTCATCGCAGACGATGGCAAACAGTTTATTAGCAAGGAATTTGAAAACCTTATGAAAAAGTAGTGTCCCAAATTTTCATCTAACTCCGTTTTATACTCTGAACGACAGAACAGGTCTATCGTTACGGCGTTATCTTTATGTGTAAAAGAAGATCATCGCTCTTGGTGTACCTACCTTCCGGAAATTCAGTTGTGAGTGAAGCGACAGGATTTAGTCCCTATTTTCTCGTTTTTAGCAGAGCACCAGTTTTGAATGGCTCTTTTTATTCAAACTCTTGGCGAATTAGCCGATATCTTTCAAAAGGTCCAAGACAAGTTGCTTATCGCTTGACCAGAAACGCCATGAGGAGATCAACGTGGGTGACATTGTTTGGAAACGAACTTACAAACAAAGCAACGCAGGCACCTATTTCACTGCCAAATTCGCTCCGAAGTTCGAGAAATGTCAGGTCATTAAAAAATACTCTCCTTTAGTCTTTGAGTTAGCTTCGATGAATGGTTCAGCACTTGGACGTTGGCATATCAAAGATCTTAAGATCAACCCTTAATTAGTTTATTCTAAAATGTATTATTATATATATTTATGTCCCTTCTAAATACTATTTAGGGGTGGGTTCATTTACTAAGTTTCAGTTTAGGATATTGCATTTCTTGTCCTTCTGATTACAGCTTCTAGCGTTAGACTCTTCTTATTCCTGACTCTCATGCTGAGTGAGTGCTAGGTTCGGCTGTGATCTTTAAAAGATGCGATGATTGCCTGGCAATATGATTGCGTGAGGAAAAGGCATTCGAATGGAGAGTGAATGTTGATGCATGTTTCGGGAGACCTGCTAATTTTGAGATCGTTAAATTTATCTCAGGACTATTGATCTTCAATATGCTTTAGTATTGTTACCGGTATTGCCTCTTGTATTTGTGTTGCTCCTTTGCATATTGAATTTATTTTGGTTCGTTTGAAGTGATTTTTTAATTTTTGCTTCGTGTTTATCCGAAGCGAGGCACCTGTTATGTTATCCAACGTTGAGGACAACGTTCTAGTTCCTCTGGGTTTATAACCCAGGTTAGGTTAGGTTTAGAAAAGCTTATCTTGCAAAACAACAGATGGTGCACTGTTTTTGAATAATTTTCAATTGAAATCTAAATATATTGCCATCTGTCATTAAAATTATGAAGCTGTGTGCTGTTTCCAATAAATTACGATGTTTAAGACTTGGTGCGACATCTGCATCGTGTTTTGGTTACTAAAGAGTGGTTTCCAATTCCTTCTTAGCTGTTGGCAATCTAAAACCGCTATTTTGTAATTTTCTTCACTCCCGCAGAAGTGGACGTGGACCGATTGATAGGCTCGCCGTCGCTGCAGAAGGTCGACCTCACCAACAACCCTCTCCTGCCGAGGGTGCACAGCCGCCTGAGCTGTCGAAGCCCGCCGTGGTCATCAGCGAGAGGGAGATGAGGACTGGGAGGAGCTCACCATATGAGGCGGCGCCGGGGACGGAATCTCGATAGTTTAGGAGCTAGATTTTGTGACATTACTGCTTGTATCTGTTTGCAAATGAAGTCATTATAATAAATATATTTTTTTACATTGTAAGTGCATTAACAGAAATATAAAAAAGGACATCGTTACGATCACACATTGCTTATTATTTTGTATAGTTATTTTAATACGAGGTAATGCTCCTCTATAACAAAAAAAAAAAGGTATTAACTCGTAAAAAAAGTAGAATACTCGACAAATCTATCCATACTACAACCAGTGAGTATTTAGCTTTCCAAGCATTGAATTTTAATAATAACTTTTAAGTGAAGATGCGATATTCAAATGACGTTTCGCGAGTCGCTTGTCCTCAATTCGCGTTAACTTTTACCTGAATCCAACTAAAATATAGGTTGTGTTAAATACGGTGCTCATTAAGAATTACTTAAGTAATTTGCAAAGATTAATTTGTAATAAATTGAGTAGGAGTCCACCGTCGTTTCGATATAACCGACGGCCACTACCTTCGACTGATCAGCTATTTTTTTATATGAAAACGTACCTAACTTATGACATGCTCTGAATATTTTGAGGGTTTTCCGTGTCTAAAGTATCAGCGGCAATTTACCATTGATTATGTGGTGGTTTTTTAAGGTAGTTCAACCTCATTCGAATAGTTGGATCCCGAAATGTAGATGGCGCTACTTTTAGCCTTTTTCATTCCCTATAAAAAATCCAGCTACTTGGCCCTGTGATTACCAACACGACTTGCAAAGACAATATATGAATATTTATCGTGGTTTCCGAGAAAAAAAAATGTAAACTTAAATTAAGATTAACGATAATATTAAATCGTTATTGTCATACGCTTCGATAGAGTTACGTGAATTATTTTCGCGTTTTACACGTAATAGGGAACATAAACGCCCCCTTGAGTCTTCGGTAATTGTCGTGGGACATCCTGTATAATCAGTGATACGGTGGACTTCTATATTATAGTTTCTAAGAAAATATAGCTTTAAGAATTTATATGCTTTTGTGGATAAATATTGTATATTATAAGATATGGCCTCCGCATTAAGACTTTGCCTTAAGGAGTTCCTCGTTAATAGTAATATTTCGGAGAGCTTTGAATATTATCTTACCGTTTTGACAGCGGCGATTTGTTGATGTATTTAATGATTTTTATAAAATGATATTATAGTAAATAGGTTTTCGAATGACTTATGATATTAACAATATCGAGTGGTTATGTGTACCTACTTATTTTAAAAAATTGCGCTAATATGTAATTAATTAGTAAAATGTGTCGCCAGTACTTAATTTTTTTTTTTATATATATATTTTGAGAATGGTTTTTATTATTTCAGTGCGAATGAATGATTTGTTTTAGTGAATTACTAGACGTAATGAGGCTCTAAATAATTTATTTATTTTTTTTAGCGGCAACCACTGAAGCTTAATTCCGCTTTGAACCGGTTATGTAAATATAGCCTTTTCCCGCCTAAAATAAGAGGTCAGTGAATTAAAATTATCCTTATTGGTATTTATAACTACAGGTTGAACTTAAATTCAGCAGTATCCTTTTAAGGGGTGATTCTGGGTCGGGGTGGTTCAAGTTTTTAAATAGCTAACGGCATGAGGTGGCCGGGTTTAAGGTGGCTAAGGTTTCGTTAGGTGACCATACTTTAAATGTTTTAAGGATTCTTTTTTAATCTTTAAGGTTTTTTAGGTTTATTTACAAAGTTAAAGTTATCTCCTCTTAAAAGAATACTGCAGACTTGATTAAAATGCCATAAAACAGTTCAGGTTCTCCGATTGCTTTGTGACTCCCTAGTAATGCTTATGACGAAGGCAGCTGTGCGGGTGAACCTAGTCACAACTAAGTCTAGCGCAGTTTATATATATCCTCATAAATTCTTTTAGTAACGCACAAATCGAGAGAGATAATATATAACTGAGCGTACCAATTAAATATTATAATAACATTTTACCATAATTTGTATAATAATACATATTATGCTAGTTGTCTATGGTGCAATTTCCAAGCCGTCCAATATTACGTAAACGTGACGCTAGTCAATTGGGATTTTTTTTTATTTATCTTACAAAATTTGCGTCGTGATACGCGTGGATTATCAATAAAACACAGTTTTCACACCTTTGAATTATTGTATTGCTTACTAGACATAAAAACAGTGCATCAACACATATCCAACAACCAGTCAATAATCCTCTACATTGCGGCGGTGGCTGACAGATGCGCGAGTGGGGCGGAGCATAGACAAGCTATAATAATAATATAATGTAACAATCGGCCATCCTGTTCTTCGACGTGCCCCACGGAGTTTCTCTCAACAATTTTCTACTTGCGGTCGCCCTGTAATGGAATTATTAAAGCAATCTCAGGATCAAAACATTATCACATTGGACACACAGTCCGCTTAATGGACACACAGTCCTACTTAAGAGACACACAGTCTGCTCATTGGACACACAGTCCACTCATTGGACACACAGTCCGCTTAATGGACACACAGTCCTACTTAAGAGATACACAGTCTGCTCATTGGACACACAGTCCGCTTAATGGACACACAGTCCTACTTAACAGACACACAGTCTGCTCATTGGACACACAGTCCGCTTAATGGACACACAGTCCTACTTAAGAGACACACAGTCTGCTCATTGGACACACAGTCCGCTTAATGGACACACAGTCCTACTTAACAGACACACAGTCTGCTCATTGGACACACAGTCCGCTTAATGGACACACAGTCCTACTTAACAGACACACAGTCTGCGCAGCATTGGACATACAGTCCACTCATTGGACACACAGTCCTACTTAAAAGACACACAGTCTGCTTGTTGGACATACAGTCTGCGCAGCATTGGACACACAGTCCACACATTGGACACACAGTCCTACTCAATCGCAGTTAACTTTCCAATAAGTCTATCATATCATCTCTGTCTATGTCACTGTTACAACTTTCAGATTCTTCTTCTATTTGTGGTTTATAAGGGTGCAGAGAATCAGCTGGTACAGTTGCGGTAAGTTTCTTGTACCCCTTCATGCCTTTAACGCTCTGTATTTTATAACGATCAATATCCGGAAATGCAATTGCTACTTTATATGGACCACTGAAAACATTACCAAGTTTTTTTATTTACTCCTGTAGCCCCACATGTTGAACCACCCTTGCACAATACAAGCTGACCCTTCTTGTATTTCGGAGCCTCCTTTATTTTCCTATCTGCTCTTAATTTCATTTTCTCAGCATTCTGGTCAATATTTTTCTTAGCTTGCATGCGTCTTTGATTCAGTGATGCTTCAGTAGTTTTATCAATATGGTTGCTTTTTGACTGTAGTCAACTGGTTACTGTCATGAGCAAACATTAAATTAACTGGTGAATATTTAGTGGTAGCATGAATTCTGTTGATTGTTGATTCTGAGGTGGTTAAAATCATACATCTCGAACCGCTCTCAATTGGTAACGATAACGGCTTCAAATCTTCGCCTGGAGCCATAACATCGGGAGTTCCACAAGGTTCTAACCTAGGGCCACTCCTGTTTCTTATTTTTATTAATGACCTCTGCATAGAACTGAAATGTCTTCATTTATTCTACGCTGATGACTATCTCGGATAATTTTGCATCTCAAAGGTTTTCCTCTTCAGTCATTGTATTGATAGCCTGTACAATCGTCCTATTTACTCTCTCAACCTGGCCATTCGCTCTAGGAACTGCTTTGCAATTTTTTGATGTGTTTGAATTGTTTTTCTTCCGAAAATGTCTTAAAATATCTACTGGTAAATGCCTTTCCGCGATCTGTTATCACCCGTGTTGGAGTTCTAAATGATGAAATGATATCTCGTAGTGATATATAGTTTCTACAGAGCTTACTGTTCGAGTTGGCCTAGCCCAAACAAATTTAGTAAAAGCGTCAATTATAACAAGTATGTACGAGTTACGTTTGTGACTTTTAGGAAATGGACCAACATGATCCATATGCAAGGTATGCATTGGAATTGCAATTTTTGGGATAGGGTGAAGTTTTCCTCTGGTTTTTATAAGCACAATCAAGGCATCCGGAACATACTTCCTAATAAAACGGGTCATCTTCTGAAACCAAAATTTTCCTTTGATAATCTTTTCACATTTATCAAAGCCTGGATGTCCAATGTCATCATGAAATTTTCTTAATAAATTCCATTTTGCTATTTTTGGTATAAGTCTACTGCCGTACAACGTTTTTCTGTAAAGCCGATTATTGATGTATTCAAAGTTAGCTACAATATCATTGCTTGCTTTACCACTCAGCAGTTGTTTAACGATAGACTGAATTGAATTGTCTTGTATTTAACCTGTAAGGAACCAATCATCATCACCCACAATCAAAACATTTACACCTGGCCCATCAACTGGACAGCGGCTCAGTGCGTCGACATGTTGCATACGATTACCTGGCCTGTACTCAATTTCAATATCATAATCCTGTATTGACAGCCACCATCTTGCTATCCTTGGTATCAAATCCTTCTTGGTTAACGTAGTTCTCAGAGCAGCACAATCTGTCACTATTTTAACATGTTTTCCTATAACATAGACCCTAAATCTTCTCAGTGACTCAACTGCCAAAGTTTCCAATTTATAGCTATGGTAAAATTGCTCTTCTTTCGAAGTTACTCTGCTAAAATATGCTATTGGTTTAAGTGTGCTGTATTCTTGATACTGAAATAGTATTCCGGCGAGGCCAATTTTGCTTGCATCTGTATGCATTTCCGTTAGTGCCTCTGGGTCGTAAATGGCTAAAATTGGTCTGGTTGTTAAAAGATCCTTTAGTTTGATAAATGCAATCTCCTGTTCTTCACCCCAGTGCTAAATAGCATTTTTTTAGTCAATGATGTCAATGGTCTAGCTATTAGGGCAAACCCTTTCACAAATTTACGAAAATAAGGTGTTAAACCGATGAATTGTCGAACCTGATGCATCAATTTTTCTTTCGCCTGGTCGAATGTTGTTTGCAGAGACTTCATGACTTAAATAGTTAATTGTTTGTTTTAGAAATGAGCATTTTTTTAAATTCAACCGCAAATTTGACTCACTAAGCAATTTAAGGACTTCTTTTAATGTCTCCAAACCTGTTGATATGTCTTTGGATGGAATAAGGATGTCACCCATATAAATTATGACACCTTGATTCTTTAAACTGCTAAGCACTCTATTAATTAATCTGGAGAAAACCGTCGGAGCATTGGCCAGACCAAATCTCATTTTCAAAAATTCATACTGGCTATCGGGAGTCACAAATGCTGTTTTATGAATGGAATCTGACGCCATCGGTACCTGGTAATAACCCTGAGCAAGGTCAAGTGTCGTAAAGTACAATTTTCAGTTAATTTTCCTATTTGGTCGTCAATATGGGGCAGTGGGTACCTATCTTTCACAGTAATAGCGTTAAGCGAGCGATAGTCAACACATAATCTATACTCTCCATTTTTTTCTTAACTAAAACTATGGGGCTTGCATAATTGGATGATGACTCTCGGATAATTCCACCTTCGATTAGATCTTTAACTTTTTTTTTCTTACAACTTCTTGTTCCTTGTAAGATAATCTGCGTGGTTTATAAAATATTGGTTGATCAGAGGTCGTCTTAAGTCATTTCGGTTAATTGAGTACAACCTAACTCCTTCGAATTCTTCGCAAAGCAGAAGTAATAACTATTTAATAATTGATAAAGGTCTCTTCTTGAAGCCTCGTTCAGGTCACCAACATCTAGATCACTTTCATCAAATAAGGCCATCTTATTACAATAATCAGTAAATTAATACTCAGTTTCGTTAGTTACAGTCATTATCTCTATATTATCTGCATGTTTACATACTTCAGCATGGGTTAGCAACTTCCCAGCGTCCCATGTAATTTGTTGATCTCCCCAATTTGAAACGCTTATAGATGCATTGGGCACCTTTAATAATGACCCAGGTATTGAGTAACATTGCGATCCAAGTTCTAGAAGCAGTGGTTTAGTTTCTAATGTTTTGCCGTGACAGCCATTTACTACGATAGGTATAACCTTAGTTGATTTTGGAGGTAAAGTGACTCTGTCTAGGATGCACACCGCAACACGTTCCATGCATTCCTCAATTAGGGAGATTCTTGCTAGTGGTAATGTTTCATCAATAAGTACTTATAAGTTTAACAGTGTCTTGGGATACTATAAGCATAACATCATCATGGTTAATAATCGGATGACCAATAAGTAGATCTACTCCTCCTAGGGTGCAATCGGATATGACTGCTGAAGACTGAAGGTTTATTTGGTCTATTTTAACAGTAAAAAATACTTCCCCCAAAGCAGGTGCCTGACCTCCTGCGAAGCCTCATAACAGTTGTTGATTTCGTATCCGGGTCGAACTTCGGGATGATATCAGCCTCCACATGTAGTTGATTTGGGACGTGATGTGGCATAGAGAGTGATCTCTGTTCAGCTAAGACTTCGTTTACCATTTTCTTTAGTTTCGTCTCCATTAGATGTTTCATCAGCACATGTGATCGTTCATTTTCTTCGGCGTCGGAATCACTACAGCTATTTTTACGTTTTCGCGGCATTCCATAACCGCTAGAATACGGTCCGGACATGATAAATAGGTACTTGATTTAAAACTGAGACAAATTTACACGAAACAACAAGCACACAAGGTTAAAATGTTTGTCCAAATATATTGTGTCAAAAATCACCGAACTTAACCTTAAAAGCGTTCAAAACATCGCGAAACAGTAACTATAATCGTAAATCTATAATAAAAATTACGTTATTCATCCCACTTCTGAATTGATACGCGTGGATTATCAATAAAACACAGTTTTCACACCTTTGAATTATTGTATTGCTTACTAGACATAAAAACAGTGCATCAACACATATCCAACAACCAGTCAATAATCCTCTACATTGCGGCGGTGGCTGACAGATGCGCGAGTGGGGCGGAGCATAGACAAGCTATAATAATAATATAATGTAACAGTCGTTTTATTTTACACATATGGATTTGTGTAAAACTAACCTTACTATTTTAGGTGCTTTTGCTAATTTTTTTTATTATTGTTTATTTCTATTGGAGTACTTTTAGAAATCAAAAGTATAAAAATAAAATAAATTTTATAAGAAAAAAAAATCTTTTATTCCCCTTTCTGTCTACGATCAATTCGGGTTACGACAGTGGTGCAGTTATAATTTTAAATAAATTATTTTTTTTCTTAGTATAAGAAGATCAATGCAGAAATCACTTATAAATGAGTAATTAAATTACGATTAATTAATTAGAAATGATTAACTTACAATGGTGATTGTTTTTGAAAAATAACTAAAATAAAAAGCAGGTAGTGTAAAAGTAGTATAAATGACCAAATCAATTTAAGCGTCACACAAACTTATCAGTGAATGCATTAAACGAACGTCAAACGGACAGCGAGCGAGTCGCGAGTCAGTTCGAGACTAGCCCCGCCACACGGCCGCCACAGGCGACTCTGACTGACACTTGTCTACAGCGAGCCGCGTGTCTCTCGGTCACAATCACCAGATAAAGGTAACAACTTCATGCAGACATTCCAAATAACCATAGTTTTTATTGGCAATGACTCATTTATGACTCATTTCTGAGATGAAAGTTGCATTTTGTTAGCTCTCCGTGAATGCGGGTCATTTCGGCCTTAGAAATCCCACAGGAAGCGAAAGGCGATCCAGGCAGTGTAAAAAAAGAATGCCTTCATTGCGAAGAGTCATTTTAATTTTACATGTTTTTTTAATATGTCAAAAAGTAGGTAAATTGAGCAATTGAAAAACCTACTAAAATTGAAATCATGGTCTCCTCGTTCGAGTTCGTCGAGCGATGATCCAAATCGTCATCAGATCGATGGCCAGAAAGACTGAAAGCACGGTCTTTGCGTGGTTCCAAAAATGACACAAATAAACACTTATTTTCAGGTAGTTATCCTTTAATTAATATTTCTACTCTAATAGTAATTAATAATATAGAGAAACTTTCGTAACGCGTTCTTTAGGCTCGGTTTGTGAGCAGTTGTAATAGTCCGTTATACTAGTTTATAATTAGTAGCAAGCTGCTCGCAGAAATTTAATTGTAATAATAAAAGTCTTTACTTTGTTGAATATTGATGTGAAATTTGCTCGTGATAGGTTTGTTTCCTTTCGCTTAATTTATTTTCGTCTATATTTAGGTTTTATAGTTTAAAATCTAGTTTAATCAAAATATAGATAAAAAAATAATTGCTTTAAGAGATTTTATATTGAAAACATAAGAACTGTCAAGTCGTTTGATTTATCAAATTGTATTTATATTAAAAATCGGCGAAAATGGAACCTAAACTCTTTTCCAAAGAAAAGAAGATCGTATTTTGAAAATTTGCAAAGAAAATATATTTGACTTTTCATTACGTTTAGGAACGAGGTTAGGAATCAACCTATCGTGGAAAAAATACAACATTTGTAAAGTTCCCATTACGAAGCATTTAATAATTAATATAGAAATATTACCTAAATAGAAATAATAGCTACACGATATTGAATATAGCTTTTATAGCAAATAAACGAAATAACAAATGGCGCCGTTTAAGTGTCAAATGTGTTGGCGAAAGAAAGCCCGCGTCTGCTTTGACAGAACGAGTTTATAGACGCGGCATTTTCCCTTCAAAAGTGCGCCGAGAAAAAAATGGAAGAATTAAAATATTACAGTGATTTTGAACAAGCAAAAATAAGTGAACGCGACGATGACTCGCATAGTGTTGTGAAATATTTGGATACAAGGCAATCAATTAAATCAGAAATATTTGAAACCCATCGGGAAATTGAACCAAACCCACAATTCGATGAATTCGTAGAAGAAAATATTAAATTTATAAAATCAGAACCCAACAAAAACTATGTGACACAACATAACATACCAACCACTAGTAAACCATGTCACTATGTAACAATTGATAATATCAAAAGCGTCAGAATAATATTAAAGAGAATAGATCTTAATTGTGCGACTTGCAAGTGTTCGTTTGAACGAAGCGATTCCATATATTATTTACCTAATTATCTAGACGAACATATTGTATGTGGCAGATGTTTGGATAAAGAAACATTTCCGACATTACCTATTAAAAATAAGGAAATGAATGAAATTTCAATTTGCCTACATAATAAAACCAAATGCAACGAATGCGATTATACAAGTTCAACTAAGAAGAATTTTCAAAAACAAATTAACCTCGTAAATAACAAAATAAAAAAGTATAAATGCAGTGAGTGTGATTATATAAGTTCTACTAATGCATATTTACGTAAACATATAGACGGCGTACATCGAAAATTAAAAAAGTATAAATGCATCGAGTGTGGCTATACGTGTTCACGAAATTGGTATTTACGGATTCATATTAACGCTGTTCACAGAAAAATAAAACAGTTTAAATGCAGCGAGTGTGATTTTAAGAGTTCAAGGAAATCAAATATACGGCAACATATAGACGCCGTGCATCGGAAAATAAAAGAGTTTAAATGCAGCGAGTGTGCTTATATAAGTTCTACTAAATCAGACTTACGGAGACATATTAACGGCGTACATCGAAAAATAAAAAAGTTTAAATGCAGCGAGTGTGATTATATAAGTTCTACTAAAACATATTTACGTAAACATATAGACGCCGTGCATCGGAAAATAAAAGAATTTAAATGCAGCGAGTGTGCTTATATATGTTCTACTAAATCAGACTTACGGAGACATATTAACGGTGTACATCGAAAAATAAATAAGTATAAATGCAGCGAGTGTGATTTTAAGAGTTCAAAGAAATCAAATTTACGGCAACATATAGATGCCTTGCATCGACAAATAAAAAAGTTTCAATGCAGCGAGTGTGGCTATACTTGTTCACAAAATGGGCATTTACGTACACATATTGACGGCGTTCATCGAAAATTTAAAAAGTTTAAATGCAGCGAGTGTGATTTCAAGAGTTCAACTAAATCAAGCTTACAGAGACATGTTGACGTCGTACATAGGAAAATCAAAAAGTTTAAATGCAGCGAGTGTGGCTATACGTGCTCACAAAATGGGCAGTTACGGATTCATATTGACGCTGTTCACAGAAAAATAAAAAAGTTTATATGCAGCGAGTGTGCTTATATAAGTTCTAGGAATGCACATTTACGTACACATATTGACGCCGTACATCGAAAAATAAAAAAGTTTAAATGCAGCGAGTGTGATTACATAAGTTTTACCAAATCAGATTTACGGAGGCATATAGACGCCGTACATCGGAAAATAAAACGCGTCTAAACACAGTTCTGTCGCTTACAACTTTTTGATGTTCATCAACCTCGACGCTTTGTATATTATATCTGTACATATTTCAAGTATAAGTACATTTCGTTTTTGCAATAAATAGCGCACGACGTTGCCTTTTGAGATGCGGGCGCTGCTCAGCTGTCGAATGCGTCGTCACCTACTTAAATGCCTACTAGATTTTGCCTTCGACGTTTAAGATTTATTTAGTGCAAATCTTGATGATTTATTATACTTAGTATGTTTTTAAAATATCATAGGATTGAATCTCGTCATGGTTTCTTTTTTTGGTTTTTTCTTTTCTTTTAATATAATAAATTATTTTTTGTATGGGTATCAATAATAAATTACCGTCTCCCTTTCAAAGTTGTTTTTTAATTATTATATTTAAATGACATTTAAGTTTTTACCATTTAAGTAATTATTCATTGTTTTCATTGTCGATTTCCTGCTCCTCATGTAGGAACCAATTTTCCTGATTTATTTTTACAAAAGGATTTAACAAAATATTAATATATCACGTTTTTATTTTATGCAGTAAAAATAAATTTTTGTGCTAATTTACCACACTTTGGCTAGACTTGACCAATTTTTTTTTTGGAAAATATACTCAATGATTTTTTATAAAGATCCACGAAATTTAAAAAAAAATAGTTGTGCAATAAAATAATAACAAACAAGAGAAAATTATTTAAATAATTTTTATAAAAAAAAAGGTCCTAACATTAATGGCAAAACTCTTAATATGCGGTTTACAAATTAGTAAAAATAACATTTATTTTTATTTTATACTATATATTTTACATACAATACACTCTATACAAAATATGTTAAATATAACTGGACCATAAAATTACAATATTTAATATAAACGTAATTTCATTAATAATTTGATGGGGAAGAGGTTCGCTCTGCATTCAAATATTCTTTACCACAAACATAAACAATTAAAAAAACATTCTTATCATAATCCTTCTGAAATAATTATTTTGACGGTTTTTTTAGTTGTCTTTCCTTCATAAGACAAATAAATCACTAATGACCGTAATTCAACTTAAGGTTACGGTCATTACTGACCTAAATTCAAAGGATTCAGTCGAAAAAGCGACTGTATTGAATTGATTCGATGACGAAATGGGGCACATCTTGAATAGTTTGATGGCTCCAAAATAATTTCTTTTATCGTTATAAGCCTCAGAAGTGATTCTGAATAATAATATCGAGATATAAAATTTAGATAAGTAGATAATTAGTCTGTAAATCAGATAATGCTGACTAAACTAATTAAATAGCGTGGATTTAAAAAATATCGTCGAGTGAAGTCTTAGTCGCTGACGAAACGGTTCCTCAACACATATGGTACCATCAGGAACATGGCTTGGTCGAATTACACATAGGCACCTGTCGGTACATAGAATGCGTGAAAGAGACAGTATTATTCTGTATTCTAATGCGAAAGAAGTGCCTCCACAATGTTCGACTTTGAGATGGTACATTTCAAAAGACGTTTAATCCACTTTACTGTTTTTCAGAAATTGAGAATGTTTGTAATTAAGTTTGCATGTTTTATAATTAGGTAATTTAATTTGTATATAGGTAAACGCCACTGGCCATTCTTTTTTTAAATACAATGTAATATGATTTAAGTGTCGCCGTTTTGTATATCTATTGAATAAATAAATAAAAGTAAATTTAATGAAAATCAACAAATTAAAAGTAATATACTATAAAAGTAATATAATCATAGAAAATAAACAAAATTCTCAATACTTTGATAGTGATTTTCATGTACCCTCAATCTACTATCTACTTTTTGACTTGACCCGATTGTAGGTAGTTTCTTTCAACCGCTAGACATTTCATAACATTTTATTTCTTTTGGCTTTCTAGATTTGAGGTCACCTCTTCATTCCTTGCTTATTTCTCCATTGAAATCTCGTTCTCCAAGAAATATCGTCCAGGTCTTAAACCTGGCAGATCTTTGTTTTGATTTCCTCGCCGGGAGAATCTTCCTTATCTTAAGTGAACGATCTCTTAAAGTTAACTAGAGGCTAGGACGAATGTGTGCCTGTGCCTTTTTCTACCTTTTTATAGACGCGCCTCTGTCGCGTTCACTATCCCTTGGAGGGAAGAGTCGACGTTCCCATAATGCGTGAGGGAGAGGGAACGATGTAACTCGTGCCTTCGATCCAATTGGAGAATCCTCTATTGAAATTTGTAGTTGAATTTACGATAATGGTTATCACCAACGGAAACATAAGTATTTTTATCTGACTGTGTGCACATGAAGGGATTTTAGAACGAACGCGACTGTGGGAAGGGATTTAGGTAATGCGTAGTGGATGTGGGTCCCATAATAAATTTGAATAATAATATAAATTACCTTTTCCACGAAGGGTCTTGATGGGTAGAGTTGGAGTTGTCTAATTGTATAATTTCTGTAATGTTTAATTTAATTGTGTGATGGCAACTAACTTGTTATGTTTAGTAAATTGACTAACAGGTGGCGCGCTGGTGTTGAATAAGTGCACACTACCGTTAAACCGATCGACGCGCTAATGGCGACCTTTTACCATAGCAACCAATAATGTTGTCATTATTGGTTGCTATGAATCGTGCAAGAAATCAAATAGAATAAAAAGTTGTTGTGACAAAAGTGTGTGATTTATTCAAAAGGCAAGTGAATTTGACAAGCTTATTCTAGTGAATCATATCATATCGAACCTTAATAAAATAGAAATAACGCAAAGCTCTGCGAGAAGCGCATTTACACAAAGTAGGCTTGAGCTAGGTAATAAAATGCATTGCTTAATATCTAACACATATGATATAAGAAGCATATGTACCTACCTAAGTAAAAGTAGGATGGGTTGTCTCCTTATCGGGATCTTGATATAACAATCTCTACTTTCTTCTTGCATTCCTATTTCCTCAATCTCCCAATTGACGCGAATTTCGTATTAAAAACTAGTAATAATAAACAGAAAAAATCATTTCTTTTTTTTTTAACTATGAATGTGAAAGTTGAGGCAGTTTTCTAAAACAATGTCTTCTTATTATGTCGAAAGGTACAGTCGCGGGCAAAAGTCTCTGTCGCTTAAGACGTTTTAATGTTCATTGAGCTCGTCGCAAGCCCCTGGACTAAAAATACTTACTTATTATTGCTTCGCTCAAACCCAAGAAGGTTGCTTCGTGCTTTGTTACGGTTTATTTTTGTATTGTATAAATACAATATATTGAAATGTTTGCAAAAATCATTTTCGTACCATTAATTACATTAAAACATTTTAATAATTCATTGCTTACACAAAAAAATGAGATAAAACTTCATTATTAAAACACTAAATTAATAATGGCAGATCGCCAAGGGTAATCAAAAATTATTTTTGCAATTATACTATGCACAAAATACCATGACACTTAATTAAGGTAAATTAAAAAAAACTATGATTCATTCAAACCTACAGTTATGTTTTATAAATTATAGATAAATTAAACCTAAAAGCGATATAAATTAGAGTTAATACAGTTAAAGTTAATTAAAACAATTAATTAAACGAGTAATAGTAATGTTTAACAAGACATGTTTAAAAATACTTATTTTATTCCTATACTTATGGGAATAAAATAAGATCAAATAAATCTATTTATTCAATTTCTTGAGAAGTACTTCAGTATAACAGCATGCTGGACAAACGCGTTTATTCCAATTCTATAAAAAAAACTTCTATAGATCCACCCTTTTTCAATACGATTAAAAACGAAAAATAATTACTAAGGTTTAATTAAAAGCTAATATATGAAAAACAGATCTCCACCAGATAAATAAAAGATTAGGAATCCATTCAAATGAGTGAAGCAATCTAATTTTACAATTAGAACAAAGTTATTCTACGCGTAGTTATTGTGTTAAGTGTGTAAATTGCCAGTTATTGAACATGTTTAATCACACTCGCTGCATTTGAACTTTTTTATTTTTTTTTGAAAATTCTTCTTAGTTGAACTTGTATAATCGCATTCGTTGCATTTGGCTTTATTATGTAGGCAAATTAAAATTTCATTAATTTCCTTATTTTTAATAGGTAATGTCGAAAATGTTTCTTTATCCAAACATCTGCCACATACAATATGTTCGTCTAGATAATTAGGTAAATAATATATGGAATCGCTTCGTTCAAACGAACACTTGCAAGTCGCACAATTAAGATCTATTCTCGTTAATATTATTCTGACGCTTTTGATATTATCAATTGTTACATCGTGACATGGTTTACTAGTGGTTGGTATGTTATGTTGTGTCACATAGTTTTTGTTGGGTTCTAATTTTATAAATTTAATGTTTTCTTCTACAAATTGATTAAATTGTGGGTTTGGTTCAATTTCCCGATGGGTTTCAAATATTTCTGATTTAATCGATTGCCTTGTATCCAAACATTTTAAAACACTATGCGAGTCATCGTCGCGTTCACTTATTTTTGCTTGTTCAAAATCACTGTAATATTTTAATTCTTCCATTTTTTTCTCGGCGCACTTTTGGAGGGAAAATGCCGCGTCTATAAACTCGTTCTGTCAAAGCCGACGCGGGCTTTCTTTCGCCAACACATTTGACACTTAAACGGCGCCATTTGTTATTTCGTTTATTAAAGCTATTTTTAATATCGTCTACCTATTATTTCCATTTAGGTACTATTTCTATATTAATTATTAAATGCTTCGTAATGGGAACTTTACAAATGTTGTATTTTTTCCACGATAGGTTGATTCCTAACCTCGTTCCTAAACGTAATGAAAAGTCAAATATATTTTCTTTGCAAATTTTCAAAATACGATCTTCTTTTCTTTGGAAAAGAGTTTAGGTTCCATTTTCGCCGATTTTCAATATAAATACAATTTGATAAATCAAACGACTTGACAGTTCTTATTTTTTCAATATAAAATCTTATAAAGCAATTATTTTTTTATCTATATTTTGATTAAACTAGATTTTAAACTTTAAAACCGAAATATAGACGAAAATAAACTAAGCGAAAGGAAACAAACCTATCATAAGCAAATTTCACATCAATATTCAACAAAGATAAGATGCTCCCACGCACTTTTATTATTGCAATTAAATTTCTGCGAGCAGCTTGCTACTAATTATAAACTAGTGTAACGGACTATTACAAATGCTCACAAACTGAGCCTAATGAACGCTTTACGAAAGTTTCTGTGTATAATTATTTACTATTAGAGTAAATACATTAATTAAAGGATAACTACCTGAAAATAAGTGTTTATTTGTGTCATTTTTGGAACCACGCAAAGACCGTGCTTTCCGTCTTTCAGGCCATCGATCTGATGACGATTTCTCGAACGAGGAGACCATGATTTAAATTTTAGTAGGTTTTTCAATTGCTCAATATACCTACTCTTTGAGATATTAAAAAAACATGTAAAATTAAAATGACTCTTTGCAATGAAGGCATTCTTTTTTACACTGCCTGGATCGCCTTTCGCTTCCTGTGGGATTTCTAAGGCCGAAATGACCCGCATTCACGGAGAGCTAACAAAATGCAACTTTCATCTCAGAAATGAGTCATAAATGAGTCATTGCCAATAAAAACTATGGTTATTTGGAATGTCTGCATGAAGTTGTTACCTTTATCTGGTGATTGTGACCGAGAGACAAGTGTCAGTCAGAGTCGCCTGTGGCGGCCGTGTGGCGGGGCTAGTCTCGAACTGACTCGCGACTCGCTCGCTGTCCGTTTGACGTTCGTTTAATGCATTCACTGATAAGTTTAACGATCTTCAAGATTTATTTAGACCAGACCGCAGTGCAATCCTCCAAACAATATTCCCTAGTTCCCGGAAATACACCAAGCAACGGATAGCGACCAAACATTTTTCTAGTTTATATTACTTTTACACTACCTGCTTATTATTTTAGTTATTTTTCAAAAACATCATTTCTAAATAATTAATCGTAATTAAATTACTCCCTCATAACTGATTTCTGTATTGATCATTCAGCGCAGAAAGAAGTTAAGGTTACGAATGATTTTTTGTTAAATTTTTGTAGGGCCTTTATTCCAACAGTTTTTCCTAGTTTATATCAATTTTTGGGTGCAATTTAGTTAAAAAAGTTTTTTTGCAGTAATCCTATTCATTATTCTTATATTAACAAAAAAAATAATTTATTTAAAATTATAACTGCACCACTGTCGTAACCCAAATTGATCGTATAGACACAAAGGGAAATAAAAGATTTGTTTTTCTTTTTATTTATTTTTTTTTTTATTTAAATTTATTTTATTTTGGTACTTTTGAATTCAAAAAGTACTCCAATTGAAATAAACAATAATAAAAAAAATTGGCAAAAGCAGATAAAAAAGTAAGGTTAGTTTTACACAAATCCATAGATGTAAAATAAAACGACGCAAATTTTGTAAGATAAATAAAAAAAAAAACCAATTGACTAGCGTCACGTTTACGTAATATTGGACGGCTTGGAAATTGCACCATAGACAACTAGCATAATATGTATTATCATACATATTATGGTAAATTGTTATTATAATATTTAATTGGTACGCTCAGTTATATATTATCTCTCTCGATTTGTGCGTTACTAAAAGAATTTATGAGGATATATATAAACTGCGCTAGACTTAGTTGTGACTAGGTTCACCCGCACAGCTGCCTTCGTCATAAGCATTACTAGGGAGTCACAAAGCAATCGGAGAACCTGAACTGTTTTATGGCATTTTAATCAAGTCTGCAGTATTCTTTTAAGAGGAGATAACTTTAACTTTGTAAATAAACCTAAAAAACCTTAAAGATTAAAAAAGAATCCTTAAAACATTTAAAGTATGGTCACCTAACAAAACCTTAGCCACCTTAAACCCGGCCACCTCATGCCGTTTGCTATTTAAAAACTTGAACCACCCCGACCCAGAATCACCCCTTAAAAGGATACTGCTGAATTTAAGTTCAACCTGTAGTTATAAATACCAATAAGGGTAATTTTATTTCACTGAACTCTTATTTTAGGCGAAAAAAGGCTATATTTACATAACCGGTTCAAAGCGGAATTAAGCTTCAGTGGTTGCCGCTCAAAAAAATAATTATTATTTAGAGCCTCATTACGTCTAGTAATTCACAAAAACAAATCATTCATTCGCACTGAAACAATACAAACCATTCTAAAAATATAAAAAAAAATAATTAAGTACTGGCGACACATTTCACTAATTAATTACATATAGGCGCAATTTTTTAAAATAAGTAGGTACACATAACCACTCGATATTGTTAATATCATAAATCATTCGAAAACCTATTTACTATAATATCATTTTATAAAAATCATTAAATACATCAACAAATCGCCGCTGTCAAAACGGTAAGATAATATTCAAAGCTCTCCGAAATATTACTATTAACGAGGAACTCCTTAAGGCAAAGTCTTTATGCAGAGGCCATATCTTATACAATACAATTATTATCCACAAAAGTATATAAATCCTTAAAACTATATTTTCTTAGAAATTACAATATAGAAGTTATGAAGCTAAAGAACAGCTCTGCAAGGATCCATACGTCCGGTCAGTCGCATAGCTCTGTCACCGGCCTTACAAGTTGGTACCACAGGCGCGAGTAGTCTGGGTGGGAGATGCCTCCAATGACGCCTGTAGGGCCTAGCTGTAAGACGTCAGGTTCCGGTTGAATAATTTACTATTAATAAACAGTGTATAGAAGCAGTTGATATTATATGATAGCTACAGGTGTCATGGTGTCATTCTTGTTCCATCACAATGATGATAAAAATATATAAAATAAATCTTCGTTACTTTTTTCTATTGATTATTTTCATACTATTGATATTTTATTAAATTAGAAAATTTGATACCTTCAAATCATATTTAAGCTTTAAATTATCATTCAATTCAGACTTTGGAAGATTGCGAATAATTATCGACATGGCCTTTTAAATCAATGTTTTACACATTTAAGTACGCTAAGAATTCCTTTCTATGCTGAGCAATAAGCGTATATATTTTACTTAACAGACAAATCATTTATAAATTGCATTCGGGACACCATTTCCTCCCATAAAAATAACTTAGTTTAACCCTCTCACACACACTCACGCCGACTACAAAGCGTACAGTAATGATTTACTTTAACTTGCATGAATTTAATATTTAATATCCATTGTGTTAATTTTCTATTTTCTCTACTTTTTTCTATTCATTTTGTTTTTCAACTGTCGCCTTTTTTGGATTTGAATGTGTAACTCTTAATCGACCTTATAACTGTTAATATTGTGAAAATTGCCCCGCTCCCCCCACACCTATACGGCAATTACCGTAATTAAACGCGATTCAATCATTTTCAATTAGGTAGAAAATACGGGAGCATTATCATTGCCTAATCAAAGAATACGGCAATTACAGCCACACAAGTTTAATGATTTTCTAAACAAAGAGTACGATATACGGCATTTCGGGTATTTTTATAAACGAAAATGGCAATTTTACTTCTTTAGATACGTCAGTTAGATTCTGACGAGGGCAATACTAAACTTATGTCAAATAGTATGTATGTCGTTCGACAAAACAAAAATATCTGGGAAGAAAATATTAAATAAAATAGCCAAATCAACAAAATAATAAGCCAGCCAAATATCACAAGAGCATACTATTTTTTAATGTTTTCATGAACTGTAGTGTAGGCATTCACCTTATAATAAATATCCCCACTACACGACGTGAGAGGGGCGGTGGTGGCAACACGGCCCTCAGCTGTCACGGGCAGTCAACGAGCACGCGGAGTGTAGTGGCTCCATGAATAAGCGATCTTTGTATTTAACTATTTCTTATTCTATACTCAATTGAAAAAGAAAATGGAAGAATACAATTATAAAATGTGTCAATTAAATCATCAAAGTGCAATTAAATATGAACAAGCGAGCGATTACAAAACGAGCAGCGGTGATTTAGAACAAAGTTGTCCAAACTACGGCCCGCGGGCCAAACCCGGCCCGGCAGGCGATTTAATCCGGCCCGCCAAGGATTTTGAAATATTTCGTAAAATATAAATGTAGCGTGGCGCGTCGCTATTAGATCTCGCGCAGATGAAGAGCGCTTTCGGTTAGCCGTTAGGTTAGAATGAGCTCGAAAAAGTACGACTCGGCCGCTCGACTGCAGAATGATTTTGTACTCTGACTGTACAGCGCTCTGTAGGCGGCGCGGAGCGTCGCGTCAGTCCACGACAAACCAAACATTCGTCGGCCGCGGAGCTTATTTACATTCTTTACAGTTGATATATTGTAAATTGGTATGTTTAGATTTATATTTATTATATTATAACTTAATTATTATGTTAATATTATTTTTTAAAGTTGAACATGGAAACAAAAAGAAGAAAAGTAAATGACGAGTGACGCGTTTTTAAAGAAGAATGGGGATTCTAATATTTCTTTGTGGAATTACAGTCAAAGAATGGCAAAGCTATATGTGTAATTTGCAATGACACTGTTGCTGTAATGAAGGAATACAATCTACGTCGACATTATGAAACAAAACATGCTTCAGCTTACTGAAAAAATTGAAAAAATGAGTCGTAGTTTGTCTTCTCAGCGAAATTTATTTAGGAAGGCTAACTCGGAAAATGAATCATTGACTTTAGTTAGCATGAAAGTTGCTTATTTGTTGGCGAAAAAAGGGAAACCCTTTATGGATGGAAACATCGTTAAAGAGTGTATGATGGAAGCTGTTGGGGTATTATGTCCGGAAAAGGTGAAACTTTTCAAAACGATAAGTCTTTCCCGCAATACTGTTGCTCGTCGAATTGACGATATTGGCAATAATATACTTCACCAGATTTCTGGGAAAGCACAGCGTTTCACTCACTATTCTATCGCGATGGATGAATCGACCGACGTTAGTGACACCTCACAACTTTTAGTATTTGTTCGTGGAGTTGATGACGATCTTAATGTCACCCAAGAATTAGCATCGGTTAACAGCATGCATGGCACTACAACTGGAGCAGATATTTTTAAGGAACTACAACAGACGTTGATCAAATATAACTTGGACTGGAATCGACTCCAAGGTGTGACAATTGACGGAGGAAGTAACATGTCTGGTGCAAATATTGGGGTGGTTGGGCTAATAAGAAAAGCTTGTGAAAGCGCAGAAGCAACAGTACCAATTTTTCTGCACTGTATCATCCACCAACAAGCCCTATGTGTAAAACATGTCGACATGAGCTGCGTTTTGAAACCAGTTGTTTCTGTCGTAAACTTTATTCGATCACGTGCACTCAATCATCGCCAATTTCGATCTTTCCTCGAAGAAATTGAATCTGCGTCTGTTGACTTGTCGTATTATACAGCAGTTCGATGGCTTAGCTGCGGAAAAGTGTTATTACAGTTCTTCAAGCTCAAAAAGGAACTTAAAATTTTTCTTGCGGAAAAAAATCACCCTGAACCGCTTTTATCGGATGCAGAGTGGCTCTGGAAGTTGGCAATTTTTGCAGATGTCGTGACACACGTAAATAACTTGAATTTAAAGCTCCAAGGTAAAAACAACTTAATTTGTGATTTATTCGAGCAAATCAAAGCATTCAGAGCCAAGCTGATATTGCTCGAAAGTCATACGAATGAATGTAATTTTTCCCATTTCACGTGCTGTGAAAAATTTAGTACAGAAACTGACGAAAGATTTCCCACCATATTTGCAGTAAAAGTAATCGCGGATTTAAAACTAGAATTTCAAAAGCGTTTTTCTGATTTTGACATAAATTCAAGGGAAATTCGGCTGTTTCAAAATCCATATGACTGCAACGTTGGCGACGTTTCAAGTCAGTTTCAAATGGAAATAATTGATCATCAAGAACAAATACAAGGAAGGAAACTTGATCGATTTTTACAAATTTTTGGACGCAAAAGAGTTTCCAAATTTAAAGCAATTGGCTGGTAAATTTATTTCTATGTATGGCACTACCTATATGTGCGAACAAACTTTTTCCAGGATGAAGTATCTGAAATCTAAATATAGGGCAAATTTATCGGATGATCATTTCAATCATTGCTAATAATTGGTGTTTCCGATTTGAATCCCAACTTTGAAGAAACTCTCCAGGAAAAAACCCAGTTCCACCATTCCCATTAAAAATTGCATGAAATAATTTAATAATAATATAATTTACACATGTTTGTTTAGTATTGTTATATCTGTAATTTACTATAAAAAAATATAGTATATATATGTGGCAACAATAAAAAAATTCATTGCTGCTTTACTTGTAATAAGGTTTTTTAATTCCCATATTTACAATGCTTGGCCCCCGCTAATGAATTTAAATACCAAACTGGCCCTCGCAGCAAAAAGTTTGGACGCCTCTGATTTAGAACAAGCAAAAATAAGTGAACGCGACGATGACTCGCATAGTGTTGTGAAATATTTGGATACAAGGCAATCAATTAAATCAGAAATATTTGAAACCCATCGGGAAATTGAACCAAACCCACAATTTGATGAATTCGTAGAAGAAAATATTAAATTTATAAAATCAGAACCCAACAAAAACTATGTGACACAACATAACATACCAACCACTAGTAAACCATGTCACGATGTAACAATTGATAATATCAAAAGCGTCAGAATAATATTAACGAGAATAGATCTTAATTGTGCGACTTGCAAGTGTTCGTTTGAACGAAGCGATACCATATATTATTTACCTAATTATCTAGACGAACATATTGTATGTGGCAGATGTTTGGATAAAGAAACATTTTCGACATTAGCTATTAAAAATAAGGAAACGAATGAAATTTCAATAAATAAAGCCAACTGCAACGAATGCGATTATACAAGTTCAACTAAGAAGAATTTTCAAAAACAAATTAACCTCATAAAAAACAAAATAAAAAAGTATAAATGCAGTGAGTGTGGCTATACGTGTTCACGAAATTGGTATTTACGGATTCATATTAACGCTGTTCACAGAAAAATAAAAAAATTTAAATGCAGCGAGTGTGATTTTAATAGTTCAAAGAAATCAAATTTACGGCAACATATTGACGGCGTACATCGAAAAATAAAAAAGTTTAGATGCAGCGAGTGTGATTTTAATAGTTCAAAGAAATCAAATTTACGGCAACATATAGACGCCGTGCATCGGAAAATAAAAGAGTTTAAATGCAGCGAGTGTGATTATAAAAGTTCATCTAAATTCTATATAAGGAAACATATAGACGTCGTACATAGGAAAATCAAAATGTTTAAATGCAGCGAGTGTGCTTATATATGTTCTACTAATGTACTTTTACGTACACATATTGACGGCGTACATCGAAAAATAAAAAAGTTTAAATGCAGCGAGTGTGATATTAAGAGTTCAACGAAATCAGATTTACAGAAACATATAGACGCCGTGCATCGGAAAATAAAAAAGTTTAAATGCAGCGAGTGTGATTATATATGTTCTACTAATGCAAATTTACGGAGACATATAGACGCCGTGCATCGGAAAATAAAAAAGTTTAAATGCAGCGAGTGTGATTTTAAGAGCTCTTCCAAGAGTAACTTAAGAGTACATATTGTCGCTGCTCACAAACAAATATGAACGTTTATAGGCAGCATGTGTAACTATACGTGTTCGGAAAATGGACATTTAGGGCGTCATATTAACGCGCAGCTCACAAAAAAATAAAAAGTTTAATTTGCAAGGAGTTTGATTTTAACAGATTATAAGAAATTATAAATGCAGCGAGTGTGATTAAACATGTTGAATAACTGGCAATTTACACACTTATTTTCTCATAGAAACTCTATTCTAATTGTAAAATATGATTGCTTCACTCATTTGAATGGATTCCTAATCTTTTATTTATCTGGTGGAGTTGTCATGGTCATAAGCTATTTTATTGAATATTCCTTTTTCAAAGGAATGACTTAGTGTCGAAAGATCTATTTAGGGAATGCAACGAACTTAAAGTTCGTATGAGAAGCGTGTTAACACACGGATCACATACTCTAATTTATATCGTTTTTAGGTTTAATTTATCTATAATTATTAAAACATAACTCTAGGTTTGAATAAATCAAAGTTTTTTTTCAATTTACTGCATATTATTTATGCAATACAAAAATAAACTAACAAATCGTTAGCTTTGGTTAAGCACGAGGCAACCTTCTTGGGTTTGAGCGAAGTAATAATATATGAATCGCGAAAATTCTCCGCGCATCAAAACAAAGATCTGCCAGGTTTTAAGACCTGGACGATATTTCTTGTAGAACGAGATTTCAATGGAGAAATAAGCAAGGAATGAAGAGTTGACCTCAAATCTAGAAAGCCAAAAGAAATAAAATGTTATGAAAAATCGGGTCAAGTCAAAAAGTAGATAGTAGATTGAGGGTACATAAAAATCTCTATCAAAGTATTGAGTATTTAGTTAATTTTTCTATGTTTTTGTATTTGTCTATGATTCATTTTCTATATAAACTTTTAAGCACACAATAAAAAAAAAACAAAAATTTGTTGATTTTCATTAAATTTACTTTTATTTATTTATTTCATAAATGTACAAAACGGCGACGCTAAATCATATCACATTGTATTTAAAAAAAAATAATAATCCCATCTCCCCACTACGACCACTAAACCAACGTGTAGGTTCTTCGGGTGACAGATGATGTACCTAGACCAGTATTCGTTTAGCTGCAAATGTCCAGATATATTGAGATTTTTCTTCATCTGCTTCTTAACAATAACAAATATATATACATTGGGCATAAACATATTAAAGTATGAGTTATCACGTATCTAAGTAAGCATATATATTTTTTTTAAACATTCTAGGTACCTAACTAAAATAATGCAGATATATTTTTTACTTAATAGATATAAGTCGTTTATTATTAAATTCTATCTAAACAAATATTTCCGAACTTATTTTCTCAGCAGCATCTCTACCCAAAGAGATTAACCATTTTAAGATAGATTTAGCGAGACTAGCTTTAGTTTAGCATCCCTAATTTCATCGCTTATCTGATTATATATTTTTGGGCCCAGAAAAATGAGATGTCTCTGTCCAAAAGATGTCTTCATTATTGGTACCACTAAGTGCCCTCTATCATTCGATCTTGTCTTCATAGCTTTAGTGCACTGAATATTACTAATTTTATTTTGCCAAACATGTATGACTACTTTTTTAATAAAAGATTGTCTAATATCTAGCACCCTGTAACTTGAGAAGAGGATTTCTGAACTAAACCTAAAGGGCTTTTTATTGATCACACGAAGAACCAATTTTTGAACTTTGATTAATGGCTCAAGGGCTTTTCGAGTAGCACCACCCCACACCTTTAACACATAGGTGATCAAAGATCAAAGAGTTAGTTAAGGAATTGTAAACCATTTTTAAAGTATTGGAAGTTAAACAGTTTCTAAGCTTTTTATAAACTACAATTTGCGAACGAAATTTCTCTTAGCAATTGAGTCAATGTGATGGTTCCAGCGAAGGTGGCTGTCTATTTCAACTCCTAAGTATCTAATATGGTCGACATTCTTCAGCTGAAAGTCCGTATTAACTAAACCGGCGGAAGTAATACACAAAGTAACATATTTAGTTTTGCTAATGTTTAGAGTAAAAATTTTATTGACCAGCCAATTGGTAATAGTTTCCAAATTACGTTGCATCTTATATTGCAACTCAGTCCATGTGTCACTAGAACATACAATCACAGTATCGTCTGCCAAACTTATAATTTTTCCTTTAAGTTGCAAGTTGAATAATGCATTAATGTAAATTAAAAACAAAAGAGGCCCTAAAACACTATCCTGTGGCACACCAAATGTTGTTATTTCAGTATCGTCCTCCTGCTCATTAATCCTGATAACATGACTTCTATCATTTGAACCAATCATATTCGCTACCCTTAATCCCTATGCAATCTATTTTTTTGAAGAAGAATGCTAAACGAGACCGTATCAAATGCCTTAGCCAGGTCGAGAAACCATCTCAACCGGCAGAAGTTCCCAGTGATTTTATATATTCACATATAGTTTCCCTTGGTTGTAATGGGATCCCGCTTAGCTCAATATTATTAAGAAGCATGGCTTGTTCCCTTATATTTTCCTTATTTTCCATCAAATCCACTTTTATTTGCATGTCTTCGATCACATTTTCACACGAGTCGATTCGTTTTAAACCTGACTCCAGGTCTCCCACCTTACACGAGCACTAATCTATTGCCACCTTGAAATCATTCATTTGGCCTAGCATAGCTGTGAGATCCTCTCTGAAATTCTGGGTTTTCGTTCGCATTTTTCGTTGATTTTTCCGAATCGATTTTTTTATCAATCGGAATTTGCTTTTGATTAGATTTGATTTCCTTGCATTTGGGGCAACGCCATGCACTTTTATAGGCGCTGTTCATTTCTCTGAAGTTAGGTTCAGTCATTCCAACGCAGAAAAAGTGCAATTTAGACGAGCAGGATGAACACAACACTTCTGCAATTGCTATATTGACAATAGCATCTATCGAGGAACAAAGTAACTTCCTTATAAATACTAGAACTCAATGTTAATGTGACTACGTAGTAAAGCTGACGGCCGACAGATGTCTCCGTATATCAGTCCAGTTCGATAATAAATTCAACAAAATAAAAATATCACTATGCTATTTAATATAATAGTTGTTTTATTTAACACTCTAATTATTGTGTTTTTTTATCACTTTTATTGTGTTCAGTTATGATATTGTTATACTTACGACAAACAATGACAGGTCGACTGTTTGTTTAGTTTTGTTATGGTGATTCACTGTAGCCGATTTTTGCGAAAATACTGGCCACTATTATTAGATATCACATCACTGCGTAGAACACACACTCTAAGCACTCAGCCGACGCTGTACGCCGTAACGGAGACAAGGCCATTATTCTTATCTTATCGACGCTGCATTGGAATTCGCGCGTTTACCGAATTTACACCATCAGTTAAAAAAATATAAATTCTGGGGTGTTATTTTCACATTTTTCCATATCGTTACATAATACCCCTTAAGACTCCGGCAATGGTCTTGGGACACTCTATATACGGAGATATAGTGTTTATATTACATGTTTATATGTGAGGATATACAGATACAGTGTTTATATATAATTCTTAAAAATTAACAAATCACATTATTTAAAAATTAATAAATAAGTGGTATTTCAATATAAACTTAATCTGTAATAGTATCTACACCATGTCTTAAAACCGTTTACGATAAAAATAACAGCGAATTTGTGATTTCTAGTTTTATTTCTTGAAACACTATGTCAACATTCATTATGGTTACAGAGAAAAAAAAATCCCCCTCCCCCCTGGCCCTGCAACGATACGGCTATTACCGTAATTAAACGCGATTTAATTAATTTCAATTAGGTAGATAATACGGCAGCATTATCATTGCCGAATTAAAGAATACGGCAATTACAGTCACACAAGTTTAATGATTTTCTAAACAAAGAGTACGATATTCGGCAGTTCGGGTCTTTTTATAAACGAAAATGGCAATTTTATTACTTTAGATACGTCAGTTAGATTCTGACGAGGGCAATACTGAATGTATGTCAAATAGACGGTCAACAAATAGAAACTAACCAAATAGGTGAACCCTTATGTCAAAAAAGTGCAAACGTGCGTGCGTTCGACAAAACTTAAAGTCCATAATTTGTGAGAAGAAAATAGTAAATAAAATAGCCAAATCTATAAAATAATGAACCAGCCAATTGGCCCAAATGTCACAAGAGCGTACTATTTTTTAATGTTTTCGTGAACTATTTCTTATTCTATACTCAATTGAAAAAGAAAATGGAAGAATACAATTATAAAATGTGTCAATTAAACCATCAAAATGCAATTAAATATGAACAAGCGAGCGATTACAAAACGAGCAACAGTGATTTTGAACAAGCAAAAATAAGTGAACGCGACGATGACTCTCATAGTGTTTTAAAATATTTGGATACAAGGCAATCAATTAAATCAGAAATATTTGAAACCCACCGGGAAATTGAACCAAACCCACAATTTGATGAATTCGTAGAAGAAAACATTAAATTTATAAAATCAGAACCCAACAAAAACTATGTGACTCAACATAACATACCAACCACTAGTAAACCATGTCACGATGTAACAATTGATAATATCAAAAGCGTCAGAATAATATTAACGAGAATAGATCCTAATTGTGCGACTTGCAAGTGTTCGTTTGAACGAAGCGATTCCATATATTATTTACCTAATTATCTAGACGAACATATTGTATGTGGCAGATGTTTGGATAAAGAAACATTTTCGACATTACCTATTAAAAATAAGGAAACGAATGAAATTTCAATTTGCCTACATAATAAAGTCAAATGCAACGAATGCGATTATACAAGTTCATCTAATAAGAGTTTTCAAAAACAAATTAACCTCGTAAATAACAAAATAAAATTTTTTAAATGCAGCGAGTGTGATTATAAAAGTTCATCTAAATGGGCTAGAAGGAGACATATAGATTCAGTACATCGGAAAATAAAAAAGTTTAAATGCAGCGAGTGTGATTATATGAGTTCAACTAAATCAGTTTTACGGAAACATATTGACGGCGTACATCGGAAAATAAAAAAGTTTAAATGCAACGAGTGTAGCTATACATGTTCACAAAATGTAGCATTACGGATTCATATTAACGTCGTTCATCGAAAAATAAAAGAGTTTAGATGCAGCGAGTGTGATTTTAAGAGTTCAACTAAATCAAGCTTACGGAGACATATAGACGCCGTCCATCGGAAAATAAAAAAGTTTAAATGCAGCGAATGTGATTATAAAAGTTCTACTAAATCAGATTTACGTAAACATATAGACGCCGTGCATCGGAAAATAAAAAAGTTTAAATGCAGCGAGTGTGCTTATATAAGTTATAGGAATGCACATTTACGGAAACATATTGACGCCGTGCATCGAAAAATAAAAAAGTTTAAATGCAGCGCGTGTGATTATAAGAGCTCTTTCAAGAGTAACTTAAGAGTACATATTGTCGCTGTTCTCAAAACAATATGACAGTTTAAATGCAGTGAGTGTGGCTATACGTGTTCGGAAAATGGACACTTAGGGCGTTATATTAACGCTGTTCACAAAAAAAATAAAAAGTTTAATTTGCAGCGAGGTTGATTTTAAGAGAAAATAAAAAAAGTATAAATGTAGCGAGTGTGATTATACATGTTCAATAAATGGCAATTTACCTACTCATTACAATAACTACGCTTAGAATAACTTTGTTCTAATTGTAAAATTAGATTGCTCACTCATTTGAAAGGATTTCCAATCTTTTATTAACTGGTGGAGATGTCATGGTCATAAGCTATTTTATTGAGTATTCCGTTTTCAAAGGAATGACTTAGTGTCGAAAGATCTATTTAGGGAATGCAACGAACTTAAAGTTCGTATGAGAATCGTGTAATGACACGGATTACATACTCGTAAATTGCAATTGATCTGGGTTTAAAATATTAGCTTTAAATTAAAACTTAAAAATGATTTTTCCTTTTTAATCGTATTGAAAATGGGTCGACCTGTAGAAGTTTTTTTATAGAATTGGAATATACGCGTTTGTCCAGCATGCCATTATACTAAAGTACTTCTCAAGAAATTGAATAAATAGATTTATTTGAGCTTATTTTATTCCAGTACTTAAATACCTACCGGGTGGTTCATATCGAATGAATACCTATGATTACCACCATGAGATTCTTTATTAAATTTAATAAAAAAAATTGGTACAAAATGTAGGTCTTATCTTGTAGATTTACATCGGATTATTGAAAATAGGTGCATTTTTATGCAATATAAATAATTATTTTTACTTATCAAACCCATCGTTTTCGACGCGTATTTTTGCCCCCATGCAAACGGGACTATTATACGTTTAACGTGTCAGAGCATCTGTCAGTGGCATCGGAGCTCCCAAACGGAGGAAGCCATTTTGTTGTTGTATTCGTTTGACAGGAGACTTTTTTACTGTCAATACTTTTGTTCATTTCGTTTATCTGCTTTTGGAGTATTTGATACGAATTTTTAGTTTCTTTTTCTTCTGCTTATGAAAGTATTTTTAAACAGGTGTTCTTAAATATTACTATTACTCATTTAATTAATTTTTTGAATTACCTTTAACTTCATTAACATTAATTTATATCATTTTTAGGTTAAATTTATCTATAATTAGGTAGGTTTGAATGAATCATAGTTTTTTTTAAATTTACCTTAATTAAGTGTAATGGCAGTTTGTGCATAGTATTAATTGCAAAAATTAATTATTGATTATGATTCATTTTTATATTTTTATATGGTGTAAGTGAAAAACTTTCATAAAATACAGGCCTGTATTTTTAAACCAGCGTGCATCACCTCAAGCGATGCAACTATCTGTGCGTTCAATATTAATTTTTCTTTTAACATTCTGACTATATAATTTGTTTGAAAATTTGAAGTCTTTAAAAATATTAAAAAGCATTCGCATTTTCCAAATGTCAATACTGTCAGACTTTTATATAAGGTTAACTAACGGTGTTTGCGTACGTTTAAAACGGTGGTGGTGTATAAAAATGTGTTAATTAGAATATAGGTTGTATAGTTATGATAAACATAAATATATTTAGGACCTTCACCTCTAATTACCTGTAGGGACGTGTATATTTTTTAAAAATTTATAAATGAGTGGTATTTAAATATAAACTTAATCTGTAATAGTGTCTACACCATGTCTTAAGACCGTTTACGATAAAAATAACAGCGAATTTGTGATTTCTAGTGTTATTTGTTGAAACACTATGTCAACATTCATTATGGTTACAGAGAAAAAAATTAAACTTTACGTTAAAATAGTAAAAGGATTATGTAATAATATCTTTGTGCTGAGCACTCAGCTGACGCTGTACGCCGTAACGGTGTTAAGGCCATTATCGATCATTTTTATGCATATAGATATATATTATACTTAACAGACAATAATTTATGAATTGCATTCGGGACCCCATTTCCTCCCATAAAAATAACTTAGTTGATACCCTCTCACTTACACTTACACTCATAAACACATCATTACTTACACTACACTCACACCGACTACACAGCGTACAGTAATGATTTACTTTCGCTTGTATGAATTTAATATTTTATGTCCATTGTGTTAATTTTCTATTTTCTCTACTTTTTTCCTATTTAATTTTGTTTTTCAACTGTCGCCTTTTTTGGATTTAAATGTGTAACTCATAATCGACCTTGTAACTGTTAATATTGTATTTTATATTATTGTAACGCTGTGACTTTACCGATGAATATATATAAATAAATAAAACGATCTGAAAGAAAATTTTAAAGGTAACTTTGATTTTTCCTCAAACGTGTTTGAAAATATACCGTTTTATATGTTAATGTTTTGGGTTTAATATATTATCAGGTAATATATAGGTCTAGTGGCAAGTACTTAGTTAGTACAGGCGGTACCCACTCTAATAAGCACGACCTATCAGTACGATTTATTATAGACTGATTGTTACTTATTTATTTATCGTATGGCAAAAATGTCAGAAATTAAAAATAAATATTAAAGTATTAATCATAATAATCTATAGGACTATAGGATTATGTCCAGAGAGTATATCCAGTCGATAGCATTTGGAGTGAGATTGTGTAGATCTTGTGCAGGTCGAAGTGGGCAATCACTGATGATATGTTGAATGGTTTGATTATCGTATCCTCAAACCCATTTGGGGCTTTCTGACATTTTCCATTTAAAAAGCATGTCCTTACTTTTTCCGTGGCCTGTTCTTAGGCGGTTCAAAGCGCACCAAGATTTTCCGGGAAGGTTGAAACCTGGAACGCATTGAGTTGGGTCTCGAATGTAGCCATACTTGTCAGGATTTCTATTAAACCATTCACTTTTCCATACGTCGGCCATGTTAAAATTGCCTAATGTGAGTTGTTGTCCACTCTTCCAGGATAGTTTCCGTGAGATAAGTCGCTGTGGTCTTGTATTTTTTATGTCATAGTGTTTAACCAGGTTAGGGTTGTCTTGAACTTTGCCCCATGTTTTAAATAGAGCTTGTAAACTGGTTTAGGTTACTCAGGGTAGGTAACCATTCTGATGGAGTAGATTTGACGGTTCCTGTGATGAGCAATACTCGGCGGCCGAATATAGCAGAGCGATTGCAGTGGATCCTGGAGTACTAGCATCAGCACCCCAAGTTGTTCTGCTAGTTTATATAAGATGATATTTCTAGTTTTTAATTTCGCTGCTAGGTTTGTGAAATGCTGTCTGAAAGTGAGTGTTCTATCCAGGGTAATTCCTAAATATCTCGGGGAGAAGTTGTGTCTAACATCTAAGCCCATAAAGTTGATATTTAATTTGTGCGTTGCAAGTTGGTTGTTGAGGTGGAAACATGCAGATTCAGTTTTGGAGGCATTTGGTTTTAATCTCCATTTGAGGAAATACTCTTGTCTCTTGTCTTGGTGAGATCCTCACAAAGAATGCGTTCACATTCTTCAAACGTTGGTTGTTGTGTATGTATAACAGTATCATCGGCATATGAAAGCTTCAATGAAAGGGTTGCCGGTAGGTCACTTGTGTATAGGTTGAACATGAGTGGGGCTAGGACTGACCCTTGCGGTAAGCCGTTGCTCAAAACGTAGGAATTGCTGACTTTTCCACCAAAGTGAACAGCGAATTGCCGGTTAGTGAGCATGCTGTTAATTAAGCGGCATAGCGTTCTACAAGGGATAACGCTTAATAGTTTGTGTATCACTCCGTGTCTCCAAACTGTGTCGTAGGCCGCTGTTAGGTCGATGAATACTGCTCCAACTTTAGAGCGCTTTTCAAAACCCTCTTCTATATGAGTGGCTAATGTTAGTACTTGGTCGCAACGGCTTCTATTCGGTCTGAAACCTGCCTGTTCCGTAGGGATATGTTGGTCGATCTTTGGCATGATTCTGTTATATAGTAGTCTAACCAATACTTGTAATTTTTAAAAAATAAAATGGTAATTCAAACTTCCCACTACTAGATGGCAAAAATCATCTCCTCAAATACAGTGTGAAGATATGCTTTAAATATGTATTTGACACCATTTCTCGTTTACTTTCATTAATCTATATATTTTCATTAATTGCTTATTGTCATTATATTTTTGTATTATTTATCGCCATCTGCCATTACCAAATGAAAGTATCGTTTTTCACCTTAAATTTGTCTAGTCTAATCCAGATGGCGCTGGCGTTATATCGTAATATAATTCAATTTATATACATCAATATACAATATACATATATATAAAGTATATTACATTTTGATACCTACTTTCATCATGTGTATGTCTTAAGTATGAATGCAACGATATTAGTTTTGCCAGTACGATACAGATTATTGGAGTAAAATTAAATAATCGGCGATTCCAATACATATATCTTTTTATAACTCCATCATGCAACAGGATGATGATATACTCGTGTCAAGGGGAATCGACACTTTTATTTGCAAGTATATCGCCAATATTAAAGGTATTTTCTCAATTTTCTATATCTGATTTTGAATATGGTACTTTCATTAAATAAATCCAATTCTCTCTAAAAGCGGTTTTATAACATTTATGCAAAAACAGCCTTGAAATATCTTCTTGAAATTACCTACAAAACTGGGTACTTTTTTATTACTCTCCCCTAAATTTTAGTAAAATAAAATGCTTTTCAACAGTTGTAGAATGTAAGTGTCATAAGCGCTATACTTATTGCGAGGCAACTTTAAGCCCTAGTTCTGCAATTCCCCGCACTACAATCGCTTGTACAATAACAGCACACCGCTTCACCTTATGGTTATAAGATATCAACGTTAACTAGGATTTAAACAAACACATTGGTATTTAAGGGTTTTCAATGGAAATGTAATCACTTGAAAAACACTTAAAGCACTACCGTACCAGGAATGGTATGTGGGCATACCGGAAATCAGCATTATGCTAAACCTTTGCACCATACGACAGTAGGGTACCGTCCCTATTATTTGAGATATGCTAGTAGAAACATTACTTTAAAAAGTAACGAAGCGAGTGTCGGTTTTTTAAGTCAGCCTATTTTTATTCTTGACTTAGGCACTTACAATAGTTACTATAGATAGGGTAACGTTCAGGTTAGATAACTAGTATGTTTTAAGTTATCTAACCCGAACCGAACCTTAACTTGAAGCAGATCATACTATATGATAGCAACAGAGTATGATAGCCATTCCTGTTTCAATCGCAACGGTCACCAGCCAGCATCATATGCGTCCGGGATGTGATCCTGTTTTTTTATTTGTATCTTAGTTTTCATTGTCTGTTTCCTCAAAACCTTTAATATAATGCTAGTTTCTATAAGAACTAGTATATTTTTAGAATGGGTAATAAAAAAAATATTCATCATACTTGATGACTACTACCAGACTAGATTGTGTCTATAGAGCCATGGACGTGGCATTACGTCCGAAACATCGAATCCTCAGAAACACTAAGCATTTATCAGTTTTGTTTTGTCATTACCATTATTAAACATGGTATGATATTTATCTGTCGACCGCAAATACCATATTAAGAGTGGTTTCAGAGTCGTGAAGGCCATCCGCAAAGCGTTTCAGTCGGATGAGGTGGAAATTATCACTGCTCATCAGATTTGCATAAAATGGTAACAGAAAAAAAGCTAAATGTGCATTATTAGCAAGATTATTTTAAGAAGCATTCTTATATATCGAATAGCATATTTTATTTTTGGGTATTAGCCTAGTTAGGCCGAATTTCCCATTCATAAATAAATAAATAGAAAATATTGTTTTCTCAGCGAAAAGAAGACAACAAATGTCTTTCCTTGTCATACCAACCCAAAACATAAGATGATACCGTTTAATATTTTTTTCGATCTATCTTATGGTTAGTACATTTTGGTCATCAACATTTTAATTATTACGGGCCAAAAATATATAAAGTCCCTCCGGATACTTTTAAATCAGCTAGGTACTAGCCTTTAACTAAATAGAAGAAATATTTAACTTATTTATTTATAGATAAAGGTATATTATGCCGATACAGTATTGAGTATAAGAAATTAGTTTATCCCTTACTCGCAGAGATGGCTATACAAGTATGTTTGTATTATCTATTTTGCATATTGACATAAATGTAGATATTTTAATATACATGTTATTATTTATTTTGAAAAGTAATTATATTATATTATTTATTTTTATATCTTCAAATTAGTAATACTGTATTAGCAATATATATTTATACATGTTTATAGACACTTTTCAAATGCTTCGATCGAGTTAATCATTATATTCTACTTAAAAAATTAAAAGCAATTGGGTCCACAGAGATTTATACCACGGTATAAAGAATGGTACAGTAAGTTCTCTTGGGACAAAAGTGAGACGACACCAGTGCAGGTGAGTACTGAATGGCTAAGAATATAACACGACGACCGCAAATATTTGTGCATGTTTTTATTCGATTGATCCGTAATATTTGTCATTATGACGAAATCTACCGTTTGTGATGTCTTTCCCCATCCCGACAGGCCGTACCCTTGCGCAGCGAGAGTGCTTATACTGAACCACTCTTTATACCTACTGTGTTTATACCGTTGGTTGTTTATATATTAAAAATTGTCATTAAGACATGCAACGTTTCCTCCTCGGCTTTGGTACTCGAGGCTTGCCACTTCTTCGGCATGCAATATTTTTCCCTTTTGCCCTTTGCCCCCCTTCTCTCGTCCCCAGCTTCAGGTAGGTAAATCCCATCAGGAGTACCACAGGATTCACAACGACGACTCGTATTGGTTCATATTTTTAGAGCGAAGCGAGCGGA
Organism: Neomicropteryx cornuta; assembly: GCA_020383195.1. Classification (NCBI taxonomy): domain Eukaryota; kingdom Metazoa; phylum Arthropoda; class Insecta; order Lepidoptera; family Micropterigidae; genus Neomicropteryx; species Neomicropteryx cornuta. Next base: position 11,265,990 of record JAHKQU010000003.1, read on the forward strand.
GCGAGCGAAGCTCTCATAAGACGACTCCAATTAGAACTTTGTCACGGGCTAACTTGGTCATTCCTTGACCGATTTGAAAAATTTTTGATTTTGAGAGAATCTACATGAAAAAGTGAAGGTCGTGACGGAGCTTGATTTTAAATATTGTCAAAAATAAAAATTTTGGGGTCAAAAGAAAATTGTCTATGGGAATATCCATTATAAAAAAGTCACGCGCTTTTTTGAAAATTTTTTATTCGAAAATAATTAATCGAATTTTATTTTAAATTATTTAATTTGATATTAATTTAATACAATTTAACAATAATAAATCGTTTTTAACAATAAATAAAAATAAAAAAAATAATTAGGTAAGTTTCACGCATAAAAATAGTAAAAAAAAACAAAATTCGCTCGAAGGTCACGTCACTTTTTTTCTTAGCGATTTATTCTAATTTCGATTTAATTATTTATAATATAATTGTTAAATGAATTTCTCTTTTTGTATATAAAAGATTTCAAGAACCTCATTTTGGAAAATTATCCATTCGTTGAAAAGTTATGTTTTCAATTTCCCGATGAAATTCTCTTGTACATTAGTATTGAAGATATTTTAAGTACCTCATTATAGAAAATTATCAAAATCTATCCCGTCGTTAAAAAGTTATGCTGTTGATTTCCGGATGAATTTTTTTTGTGCATTTGTATCAAAGAGATTTCAAATACCTCATTATAGAAAATTATCAAAATCTATCCCGTCGTTAAAAAGTTATTGTCACAGACTAAATTTTATTTAGAAAATTTTAGTAAATCGCTTCGCTCTAATATGTGCTGCAGCGAAGCAAAATGCGAGCGACTGCGGCGACCTAGTTTAAACTTCAAACACATTTTGTATGCAGATGATTTGAAAATTTATTCTAAGGTTGTTAATGAGAACAATTGTCTAGGCATTCGAACTGATGTGAATCTTCTTAAGACTACTGTGATTCAAAGATTACTGTGATACTCGGTTACAATCCGAAAAAATGTAACCGAGTCACATTTTCTGGAAATAAAAGTGAAATTAATTATAGAATTAAGATGGAAATTTGTCAAACAACTTGAATCTAAGACCTTAGTGTTATGCTGATACTACGCTAGTATGTGCAATTCAAACTGCCAAAAAGTCCATTATTAATCTTCTCATGGACACATACAAGGAATTTGTTGGAATTTCACATGAGTAAATAGGTATTTTTAAAGGAAATGCAAGCATCTCCGAAACCCATAGTATAATTTATGAATGTAACATAACCTAATGATTGACGAATTGTCACTACTCTCAGTTTAAATAATAATGAACTTGCAGTTTAAATAAACATGTGCAGATACACATTTTTCGATTTATTTTAAACACTGCTTTATGCCGTTTATAGATAGTTAATTTAATATTTAAATTTACTATAGTACATTTTGTACCACTTGACATAGCATAACGTGGAAGAATACTTCTAGAATCAACGATCTATCGTTATCTAGAATGTTCTGAAGCATGTCCCAAAAATCGAGAATTCAGTTACATCCGATGGATTTTAATCAAAGCAAAATACCAAGTTAGTAAATAGTACTTCCTGCGTGGTTTAAATAACCACGAAGTAACATAAATATTCGCGTAACGCGAAATATCCGTACAAATCACGTCTGCAAAACTGCAACATAAAATATGACAGATTACAGACAAAACGTCAAAGTGACAGCTTCGGTCCATTTCTTCATCATTTTATCGACACGTCGAATGAGTGAGCGACGCAACCCGAGAGGGAGACGGAAGATCGAAATCGTGTCGGCAACTATTTTCGGTATATTTGGGTGGGAGGGTGGGAGGTACTTTTGGGGCCAGGTTCACTCGCCTACAATAAAATGGCTTCCTCCGTTTGGGAGCTCCGATGCCACAGACAGATGCTCTGACACGTTAAACGTATAACAGTCCCGTTTGCATGGGGGGTTAAAAATACACATCGAAAACAATGGGTTTGATAAGTAAAAATAATTATTGCATAAAAATGCACCTATTTTCAATATTCCTATGTAAATCTACAAGATAAAGCATACATTTTGTACCAATATTTTTTATACTAAATTTAATGAGGAATCTCATAGTGGTAAGCATAGGTATTCATTCAATATGAATCAACCGGTAGGTATTTAAGTACGGGAATAAAATAACCTCAAATAAATCTATTTATTCAATTTCTTAAGATTTACTTTAGCATAACGGCTTTCTGGACAAACGCGCATATTTCAATTCTATAAAAAAAACTTCCACAGATCCACCCTTTTTCAATACGAATAAAAACGAAAAATAATTACTAAGGTTTAATTAAAAGCTAATATATGAAAAACAGATCTCCACCAGATAAATAAAAGATTAGGAATCCATTCAAATGAGCGAAACAATCTAATTTTACAATTAGAACAAAGTTATTCTACGCGTAGTTATTGTAATGACTTTGTAAATTGCCATTTATTGAACATGTATAATCACACTCGCTGCATAAACTTTTTTATTTTTCTGTGAACAGCATTAATATGAATCCGTAAATACGCATTTCGTGAACACGTATAGCCACACTCGCTGCATTTAAACTTTTTTATTTTTAGATGCTTGACGTCTATATGTTTACGTAAAACTGATTTAGTAGAACTTTTATAATCACACTCGCCGCATTTAAACTTTTTTATTTTTCTGTGAACAACGTTAATATGAATCCGTAAATTCCCATTTTGTGAACATGTATAGCCACACTCGCTGCATTTAAACTTTTTTATTTTTAGATGCATGGCGTCTATATGTTTCCGTAAATCTGATTTCGTTGAACTCTTAATATCACACTCGCTGCATTTAAACTTTTTTATTTTTCGATGCACGGCATCTAAATGTCTCCGTAAAAGTACATTAGTAGAACATGTATAAGCACACTCGCTGCATTTAAACTTTCTTATTTTCCGATGAACTGCGTCTATATGTGTACGTAAATTATAATTTTTTGCAGGCATATAATCACACTCACTGCATTTAAACTTTTTTATTTTGTTATTTACGAGGTTAATTTGTTTTTGTAAACTCTTATTAGTTGATCTCGTATAATCGCATTCGTTGCATTTGACTTTATTATGTAGGCAAATTGAAATTACATTCATTTCCTTATTGTTAATAGGTAATGTCGAAAATGTTTCTTTATCCAAACATCTGCCACATACAATATGTTCGTCTAGATAATTAGGTAAATAATATATGGAATCGCTTCGTTCAAACGAACACTTGCAAGTCGCACAATTAAGATCTATTCTCGTTAATATTATTCTGACGCATTTGATATTATCAATTGTTACATCGTGACATAGTTTACTAGTGGTTGGTATGTTATGTTGAGTCACATAGTTTTTGTTGGGTTCTGATTTTATAAATTTAATATTTTCTTCTACAAATTGATCAAATTGTGGGTTTGGTTCAATTTCCCGATGGGTTTCAAATATTTCTGATTTAATTGATTGCCTTGTATCCAAATATTTTAAAACACTATGCGAGTCATCGTCGCGTTCACTTATTTTTGCTTGTTCAAAATCACTGTTGCTCGTTTTGTAATCGCTCGCTTGTTCATCATATTTAATTGCACTTTGATGATTTAATTGACACATTTTATAATTGTATTCTTCCATTTTCTTTTTCAATTGAGTATAGAATAAGAAATAGTTAAATACAAAGATCGCTTATTCATGGAGCCACTACACTCCGCGTGCTCGTTGACTGCCCGTGACAGCCGAGGGCCGTGTTGCCACCACCGCCCCTCTCACGTCGTGTAGTGGGGATATTTATTATAAGGTGAATGCCTACACTACAGTTCATGAAAACATTAAAAAATAGTACGCTTGTGTGACATTTGGGCCATTGGCTAGATTATTGTTTTGTAGATTTGGCTATTTTATTTACTGTTTTCTTCTCAGAAATTTTTGTTTTGTCGAACGCACGCACGTTTGCACTTTTTTGACATAGGTACATAAGGGTTTACCTATTTGGTTAGTTTCTACTTATTGACTGTTGATTTTATTATTCAAATTAAACCCTCTCTAATTTAGTTTCAGTAATTTCATTTTACAGGTTACATTTTTTAATCTCAGTAATTTCTACTAAGTACATCCATTATGCTCGACATAGAACGGCTCAGAATGAGAGACAACGACGAAGGAATTTAAATCTGCATGAAAGTTAAAATAATAACATACAAAATGATGAAATTGTTTTAAGGGATACATTTAAATGATAACTGAATATCATTACAAAAAAATAATACTTTTGATTGTAGATTAATGTATTTACAATACAGATTTTGCAATGCAAATAGGTGAAAGGACTGCATTCAATTCAAGTTGTCATAAAGGAAAAGCATTATTACCGGCCTTAAGTCATATTGAATACTTTAAATCATTGTATGATAGACTCACTTCACATGAACCTTTACGACGAAGAAAGTCAATTTTTTTTTTTGAAAACATTCGTAAATACAATTTAGCATTTGCTATGGTTAGCTCGCATAGTTACACGCGGAGGGTATCATTTTTAAAATACATGATGTTAAAAGTTTAAGACTGTCTGCCTTGCCTACCTCATTCATGAGTTTAAGCGTCACATGTAATTTACTGTATTATACTGTAATATACTTATATTTGTTATAAAATTAAATGGAAATAATAAATCTGATAAATTTTTATTTTTTACCTATTGATTTCTGCTTAGTATCAAGTGTAAGAACATTTTAATTAATTGTGTTCAACGTACTTCCCCTTCAAATCAATCTCAATCCAGTGAATTTGTATACCAACATCATCATTGTCGTCTTAGTTCGTAAATAATTTCATTGTACTAAAGGGTTATAGTAGTAGAAAGTCAAATAAGGAGATCACCATATTTTTTTACAAATACCATCTGTGTGAAAAAGCATAGTGGACTCCGTGACTGATGTTCTCTTATTGTTCCTCTTAGATTGTTTACTATAATGTAATATAACAAAAACTTTAGCCACAGCAACGCGTGGCCGGGTCAGCTAGTACTATATATTTTACATACAATACACTCTATACAAAATATGTTAAATATAACTGGACCATAAAATTACAATTATTAATATAAACGTAATTTCATTAATAATTTGATGGGAAAGAGGTTAGCTCTGTATCCAAATATTTTTTACCACAAACATAAACAATTAAAAAAACATTCTTTTCATAATCCCTCTGAAATAATTATTTTGTCGGTTTTTTTAGTTGTCTTTCCTTCATAAGACAAATAAATCACTAATGACCGTAATTCAACCGTAAGTGCCATTTGCAGGGTGGTACTTAACGGTAGGGTTACGGTCATTACTGACCTAAATTCAATGGATTCATAAGAGCGAATGTATTAATATTGATTCGATGACGAAATGGGGCACATCTTGAATAGTTTGATGGCTCCAAAATTATTTCTTTTATCGTTATAAGCCTCAGAAGTTGTAATTCTGAATAATAATATCGAGATATAAAATTTAGATAAGTAGATAATTAGTCTGTAAATCAGATAGGTAATGCTGACTAAACTAATTAAATAGCGTGGATTTAAAAAATATCATCGAGTAAAGTCTTAGTCGCTGACGAAACGGTTCCTCAACACATATGGTACCATCAGGAACATGGCTTGGTCGAATTACACATAGGCACCTGTCGGTACATAGAATGCGGGAAAGAGACAGTATTATTCTGTATTCTAATGCGAAAGAAGAGCCTTCACAATATTGACTTTATTTCACATTGAGATGGTACATTTCAAAAGACGTTTAATCCACTTTACTGTTTTTCAGAAATTGAGAATGTTTGTAATTATGTTTGCATGTTTTATAATTAGATAATTTAATTTGTATATAGTTAAACCCCACTGGCCATTCTTTTTATTTTTAAATACAATGTAATATGATCTAAGTGTCGCCGTTTTGTATATCTATGAAATAAATAAAAAAGTAAATTTAAAGAAAATCAACATATGTTTGTTTTTTATTGTGTGTTTAAAAGTAATATACTATAATCATAGAAAATAAACAAAATTCTCATTACTTTGATAGAGATTTTTATATACCCTCAATCTACTATCTACTTTTTGACTTGACCCGATTTTTCATAACAATTTATTTCTTTTAACTTTCTAGATTTGAGGTCACCTCTTCATTCCTTGCTTATTTCTCCGTTGAAATCTCGTTCTACAAGAAATATCGCCCAGGTCTTAAAACCTAGCAGATCTTTATTTTGTAATAATAAACTATGACTTATGTGTTGCAACAGCTGAAATCATTTCTTTTTTTTTAACTTATGAATGTGAAAGTTGAGCCAGTTTTCTAAAACAATGTCTTGTTATTATGTCGAAAGGTACAGTCACGTGCATAAGTCTCGCTTACCGATACGGCTCAACGCGACTAAATATTCCTCTGTCGCTTAAGACCTTTTAATGTCTCGACCACGCTCGTCGTAGGAATCTGAGTTCTCTTCGAGATTGTATTCTATTCAAGGCCGAAGCGACTTTAGCGCGATTCATTTAATATTGTTTCGCTGAAACCCAAGAAGGTTGCTTCGTGCTTTGTTAGTTTATTTTTGTATTGCATAAATACATTTTATTGAAATATTTGTAAAAATCATTTTCGTACCATTAATTACATTTAAACATTAAAAAAAAAATAATTGTTTGCTTAAACAAAAAATGAGATAAAAGCAAAACAAATAAAAATTTACCAATAAAAACACAAAATCAATAATGTTAGATCGCAATTAATACTATGCACAAAATGCCATGACACTTAATTAAGGTAAATTAAAAAAAACATGATTCATTGAAACCTACATTTATGTTTTAATAATTAAAGATAAATTAAACCTAAAAACCATATAAACTAGAGTTACTATCATAAAATACAATAATAATACAAATTAACCAGATCGACAGATCTTTTCTTATTTTTTAAAATTTATTCAAAAACAAGGTATGTAAAATATACACCTCTCGTACAAGTAATTAAAGATAAAGGTCCTAAATATATTTATGTTTATCATAATAACTATACAACCAATATTCAAATTAACACATAAATTACAATTACATTAAAATTAAAATGCCATTACACTTAATTAAGGTAAATTTAATAACCTACAGTTATGTTATATTAATCATAGATAAATTAAACCTAAAACTGATATAAATTAGAGTTTAAGAAGAAAAAGTTAATAAAAAAATTATTCAAACGAGTAAAAATAATATTTAACAACACATTTTTAAAAATACTTTCATAGGCAGAAGAAAAAAAATCTAAAATTCATATCAAATACTCCAAAAGCAGATAAACGAAATGAACAAAAGTATTGACAGTAAAAAAGTCTCCTGTCAAACGAATACAACAATAAAATGGCTTCCTCCGTTTGGGAGCTCCGATGCCACAGACAGATGCTCTGACACGTTAAACGTATAACAGTCCCGTTTGCATGGGGGGTTAAAAACACATGTCGAAAACAATGGGTTTGATAAGTAAAAATAATCAGTTATATTGCATAAAAATGCACCTATTTTCAATAATCCTATGTAAATCTACAAGATAAGGCATCCATTTTGTACCAATATTATTTAAAATAAATTTAATGAGGAATCTCATGGTGGTAAGAATAGGTATTCATTCGATATGAATCACCCGGTAGGTATTTAAGTACGGGAATAAAATAAGCTCAAATCAATCTATTTATTCAATATCTTGAGAAGAACTTTAGCATAATGGCACACCACAGCTCCACCATTTTTCAATACGATTAAAAAGGAAAAAAGTTTTAATTTAAAACTAATATTTGAAAACCAGATCAATTACAATTTATGAGTATGTGATCCCTGTTGTTACACGCTTCTCATACGAACTTTAAATTCGTATGAGAAACTTTTATTTTTCTGTGAACAGCGTCAATATGTTTCCGTAAATGTGCATTCCTAGAACTTATATAAGCACACTCGCTGCATTTAAATTTTTTTATTTTTAGATGCTTGGCGTCTATATGTTTACGTAAATCTGATTTAGTAGAATTTTCATAATCACACTCGCCGCATTTAAACTTTTTTATTTTTCTGTGAACAGCATTAATATGAATCCGTAATGTCCCATTTAGTAAACATGTATAGCCACATTCGCTGCATTTAAACTTTTTTATTTTTCTGTGAACAGCATTAATATGAATCCGTAATGTCCCATTTTGTGAAAAAGTATAGCCACATTCGCTGCATTTAAACTCTTTTATTTTCCGATGCTTGGCGTCTATATGTTTACGTAAATCTGATTTAGTAGAACTCTTAATATCACACTCGCTGCATTTAAACATTTTTATTTTTCTGTGAACAGCATTAATATGAATCCGTAATGTCCCATTTCGTGAACATGTATAGCCACATTCGCTGCATTTAAACTTTTTTATTTTTCGATGAACAGCGTCAATATGTGTACGTAAATTTGCATTAGTATAACTTGCATAAGCACACTCGCTGCATTTGTACTCTTTTATTTTCCGATGCTTGGCGTCTATATGTTTACGTAAATCTGATTTAGTAGAACTTTTATAAGCACATTCGCTGCATTTAAACTTTCTTATTTTTTGATGTACGGCGTTAATATGGTTACGTAAATCTGATTTCGTTGAACTCTTAATATCACACTCGCTGCATTTAAACTTTTTTATTTTTCTGTGAACAGCGTTAATATGAATCCGTAAATTCCCATTTTGTGAACACGTATAGTCACACTCGCTGCATTTAAACTTTTTTATTTTCCGATGCACGGCGTCTATATGTTTACGTAAATCTGATTTCCATGAACTCTTAAAATCACACTCGCTGCATTTAAACTTTTTTATTTTTCTATGTACGGCGTCAATATGTGTACGTAAATCTGATTTAGTAGAACTTGCATAAGCACACTCGCTGCATTTAAACTCTTTTATTTTCCGATGCACAGCGTCTATATGTTTCCTTATAACGCATTTAGATGAACTTTTATAATCGCACTCACTGCATTTAAACTTTTTTATTTTGTTATTAACAAGGTTAATTTGTTTTTGAAAATTCCTATTTGTTGAACTTGTATAATCGCATTCGTTGCATTTGGCTTTATTATGTAGGCAAATTGAAATGTCATTCATTTCCTTATTTTTAATAGGTAATGTCGAAAATGTTTCTTTATCCAAACATCTGCCACATACAATATGTTCGTCTAGATAATTAGGTAAATAATATATGGAATCGCTTCGTTCAAACGAACACTTGCAAGTCGCACAATTAAGATCTATTCTCGTTAATATTATTCTGACGCTTTTGATATTATCAATTGTTACATCGTGACATGGTTTACTAGTGGTTGGTATGTTATGTTGTGTCACATAGTTTTTGTTGGGTTCTAATTTTATAAATTTAATATTTTCTTCTACGAATTGATCCAATTGTGGGTTTGGTTCAATTTCCCGATGGGTTTCAAATATTTCTGATTTAATTGATTGCCTTGTATCCAAATATTTTAAAACACTATGCGAGTCATCGTCGCGTTCACTTATTTTTGCTTGTTCAAAATCACTGCAGCTCGTTTTGTAATCGCTCGCTTGTTCATATTTAATTGCATTTTGATGGTTTAATTGACACATTTTATAATTGTATTCTTCCATTTTCTTTTTCAATTGAGTATAGAATAAGAAATAGTTCACGAAAACATTAAGAAATAGTACGCTCTTGTGACGTTTAAGCCAATTGGCTGGCTTATTGTTTTGACTATTTTATTCACTATTTTCTTCTCAAAAATTATGGACTTTTTGTTTTGTCGAACGCACGCACGTTTGCACTTTTTTGACATAAGGGTCACCTATTTGGTTAGTTTCTATTTGTTGACTGCTATTTGACATACATTCAGTATTGCCCTCGTCAGAATCTAACTGACGTATCTAAAGCAGTAAAATTGCCATTTTCGTTTATAAAAAGACCCGAACTGCCGTATGTCGTACTCTTTGTGTAGAAAATCATTAAACTTGTGTAGCTGTAATTGCCGTATTCTTTGATTAGGCAATGATAATTGAATCCTTTAAATAAAACAAAAGTCTCACTGGTTAAACGGATGATACAAATAAAAGTATAAATCCAATTCATAACATAAATAAACGAATAATCGCATTTTAATATGACTTAATATCTGGTTAAAAAAGTACAGAATCGAGTGTACTTAAACCAACGATTTTACCTTAACGGAGTTATGTAATTATTCGAATTAAGTTTCCATCTGTGGCACAAATAAATTTATGTCCAACTGTGGTATATGTAATTCTATATTCTAACCTAAAAATCGTAATTTATTTTAATACACTATTTAAGTATGTAAATATTCGAAGTTGGTACATTCTTATATGAACCTTATTTATTATTAGTATGTACTATGGATATAACGAAAACTCTTAGTTTCTTCGGTCCGGCAATATGGTTTTAATTAATGTCTATGATTTTAATTCTATTTCTTCCCTTCTTTATAGTAGTTTGTTCACTCTTCTTCAAACTGTACTAAAAGTATACTTTCCTGAATCCTTATTTTATTGATTTTTGAACCCGTAGGAAGTGTCCACTAGAACCTGTTTCTTTAGGCAAACCTGGAGCTGCTCAAATTATAAAAAGGAATAGTATAGCATCTTATCTAATATCTAAGCGATGTTGTCTAATAGACATCTTACAATAAAAATAGTTTTAGTGATGTAAATAGGCAAAAATATTACAATAAAAATGGGTCTATTCATAATCTAAGGACAAAACAAGTCATTGTGTATCAGCAAAATTCATTTTTTTTTGTTCTATCAACACAAGATAAATGCATAAAGAAATGACATGTTAATTTAGGTACTTTTTGAGGTTAGTATAGTGGTGTGGCATTAACGATCGCAATAATAACGATACTTAAATATATTTTTTTATGGAAAACATGCATGCGTGATCATCCATGTTATATAACAACAATGTTTAATACAACAATAACAGAAATTAGGACATTGTTCTTGAAAGAAAACCAGATTAATTTAAATAACTCTTCAATAAAACGGGCGGGGAGCTAAATCTTATGTAAATCATTCTATACTTCAAACTGATCAAATTTTGTTCTAAAAGTATTGAAGAAATACATTTTCCAAACTAATAGCGGATTTAGTTATATGGTCAGCTTTAATTAATAAAACGACATTGCATTTATATTAAAATTACTCAATGCTGTCTTCACTTGAACCTGTTTACGATTTGGATGGTCATAGAGGCAAAATTGAGTTATTATTTAGGTCTCTGTAGATTAAAATAAAAAAAAAAAAACAATATTTATTTATTTTTGTTTGTACATATTTCTTATATGATGAATAACATAACCAAACCTAACTGGACATTGCCCGTTGTAACAATATTCCGTTTTGGAAATTCTTCTTTTTGCCGAACATTTTCATTGCCGTCTCTATAAGAAGAAAATATAGTGGCTGTCAGCCGATCGGGCGTTTGACAGTCACGGCGGGTAGCTGGCTTGTAGTTTTTCCTTTCCCTTTGAGCAACCGGCGGAGGCAGTTGGTGCCCTCGGAGCAGTCCTGGTACCAGTTCTTCCGTCCCAACATTAGTTCGGTAAGTGCTTCACTTTTATTTCGGCTACGGGATCACTGTTTGCGTAAGGCGTCCAATTTAGGTTAATCTTCGCTTGTTGCAGGGCGCTTGGTTTTAATAATTGTTTCGATTCATGGATGGTGAGGAGGTAAGCGTACCCCAACCTGCAAGACGTGGTGAAGGCGTGGTGCCGTCGAATACTGTACCTCGGTTCCTGCCCTGCTGATTGTCTGTTTTGCCTGAACCCCGAGTGGGCTGGATGGGACAACCCCCAAGTTACGTTCTTCCTTTCTTTGTAAAACCATGTTCGTTGTATTAAGCTGGTATTTATTTGAGGAAGTGTAAAACAATAAAAGTGTCCTGTTTTATTCGTGTTTGTTTTAGTATTGCCCACTCCCTGAAGGTGATCGTAAAATAGTCTCGTTATACCGTACTAAGATAGGCCAATTATAATAGTTTTTTAATAGATTGATTACATGCAATTGCAATTGCGTATTCGTATTAATAATGACATATAATGACATCTTAAAACTATTAAACTTAACAAGTAAAAACCAATATTATACCTTAGCGTAATTCACTTGTGCAAATATCCGATTATATCGAGTTATCAAACCATACCAGCTTCTAATAAACTATAAAAGTCAAATGAGCTAAAGCATCATAGCAGTTTCGACCAGAACCCGCGCACGTTGCTGCATCAATAATACGAGTCCATTTTAATTGAAGGAAGATGAGGTCCTCGACCAGCAATAGCAGTCTCAGCCTGCCACAATATAATTTGGGAATATTAACAAAGCTATTGAAGAGTCTGACCATTCCCTGCCGAAGATGCGTTGCCAATTGCTAAATCCATTCTGAACGATGTAGTTCATTCATTTTGGAAATCTGATAGGCCTTCAAAGAGGTGGCAAGGAGCTGAATCTACAAACTGGGCTATCAATATTAGAAACGAAGGCGTAGGGCGGGATTGCCTTGTATGCAGAAGAAAATATTGCCTCCAAAACTGCCTCAGGAATAGGATGTAATTTACCTGTAGATGCAATTGCACAATAAATGTGCGTATTCAAATCAAATCAAATTCAATGTCGCTTTCGCGACCTTTATTTCAGTATTTTTAAGTATGCAGGTTACATGTTCTGGAAGAGCCTGGCGACTCGTCTACCAGAAACTCACTCGTATTGACATATCAAGCAACATTAAACATAATAGTTATTATTATTATTATTATTATTTATTATTTATTATTACATACATTAACCTATTGATAAAAAAAAAAACATAACCTTAACAATCAGAATGAATTGACAAATATAAGTATAACTTAAGATCTTTTTTAACATCACTAATTTTTTTTAATTTCTTAATTTCTAGAGGTATCTTATTCCATAATCGTGCCAGCACAACTTTAGTTTGCCTTTCTCCATACATATTTTTGAATTTTGGTATCCTAAGTATTTGTGAAGCTAGTTGCCTTGTCGAGTACTTATGTGAAAAAGACTCTTTGAATTCTTCACGTGAGAAATACTCCATAAATATTTTATAATTAAACAGTTGAAATACTGTGAACACCTTGCAGAATTCAAAGAGCCCTCCGACATCGTTTTTGTACCTCGTTTTTACCTTGTTGGGTACAATTGTTTTAAGAATACGAAACTGTAGAGATTGTATTTTACTTAGGTAGGTTTTGTACCCTCTTCCGTAAACTATCAGCCCATAACTGATAATGGATTCCACCAGCGCTTTGTAAACTGTTACCAGAGTACTAAAATTTAAATGGTGCTTCAGATGGTGAAATTTTTGCAGACATACACGCAGTTTACTACATACTAGGTCAACATGGGATCGCCAGTGGAATGCACCATCAATCATAAGACCTAAGTATTTAGAGGTATCAACCACCTCTATAAGGTCACAATCACAATTGGCTGAATCAGACATGGCAATGTTGTTATGTAGACAGTTCAGGGAGTGGCTTTTTAATGGTAAATTTATAAGGGGAGTATGTTTTGAACGGATATGAATTAATTTAGTTTTTGAGGCATTAAGTATTAGTCCTTTATCATGGGACCATCGCTGGAGGTTATTGAAATCTTTTTGAAGCTTATCTAGGCATTCCTCGACGGTCGATCCGGTCACTACAAGCGCAGTATCGTCTGCGTACTGGAGACAATGGCAGAATTTTATGACTTTTATTTCATTTTATTTTTTTTTGAATTTTATTCAAGCTACAAAAAGAGAATACCCAATCTATTGTAAAACTGCGCAAGCGAAATTGTGTGAACGTGTGGCAAAGAAGGAAGCTGCGAAATTGGTCCTCGAAAATTGCCTGAATCTGATAACATCAAAGAGATAAATCTAACCTTAGACACGTGTGGGGGAAAAACCGCATCCAATATGTTGCAGCGTTATTGTTATGGGTTGCTTGGAATTATGAATATAGGACAGCCGAATTTAGGACTGCTATACTTTGGCCATTTAATTGGGGCCCATTTTGTATACCTTCATAGTGCAGCTTTTAAACTAAATCTCCTGTAGCCAATCCGTCTTCAATACAAATTTCAACCAGCTACAAATTTCGCCCATAGTAAGCATGGCTGCCCCCCACATTGCGCTTCTTTTTGAATTGAGGGCTGGACAGTGACAGATTACTGGTTCCGCAGTCTCTTCCTCCGCATTACTAGGTTTGCCCTTGGAAGGCTGAGACAGTATTTTGTAAGACGAGGGTGTAACTGTCCCACCTGTATCTATGCCTTGCCAGGGTTAGATGGTTTAGAGAAGATGTTGCATGGTTAACTGATAGTGGCAGGATAGGTTCTGGCCGAAAGGAGTATTGCGTGAATATCCTCGCTAGTTTGTCTGCTTCATTGGTGCCCCTGGCTGTGACTGTGCCCTTTACCCATTGGACTGTGACCTGTCAAAAATAAGTCTGGCCACACCTATATAGGAGCGGACTCTATGCATAGCACTACACCTCCATATATTGAATACCTGATTGCACAATCTCAAAAAACTCGCGAAATAGACAAAAAGAAAGTTTTAGTCGAACCATATAATATCAAAGAATTTAAGTTCAACGAATTCTTTGATCTGAAATCCCTCGCTGATAATATAATTTTGAACAGAATATTAGATAATGAAGGTAGGTAGATAATGTACTCTGCTACCTGCAGAGAGAGTACAATGGCTAAAAATTAAAAGGATGCGTTATGTTAGGAAATGTTTTATTTCTTTAAAACGAAAGACCTTGAATTTTATTTAAAACTAATTTCTTATTTTAAATTTAAACTTATTGTATTTTATTTAGGTAAATATCTAAAAAAAGCATATAATTTCAGAAATTTAGTTGGAGACTAAAGTTTAAAGTGTAACGTTTAATTGATTTAGTTGGGTTGTAGTTTAGTTGGACTTAGTTATAAGTTTTACAATACATTTTTCATGTAAATTTTGGCAGGTAACTATGTAATTAAGCAAAAAATTGAAACAAGTAAAAAAAACATAAAGATATTTAACTAAAAAAATCATGTTAATTATACCGATTTACGCAAATCATGTTCTGGTCAAACAAGTTAAATGCTCTCCCATCTTGGTTTATTATTTTTTTTATTTAAAAGCTTTTACAATATTGGTCTATTTTGTAAACAAAATCATTAGTTTATAAAAAAGCCTATTAAAAAAATAATACATTCTTACGAAATTCTGAAATCACTTTCAAGAGTCATTTACTCAATTTTATCAAATATGCATTTAACTCGTTTTGAAGTATATAAGTAAGTCTATGTAAGGTGAATAGAAAGTGGCTTAATGACGTAGCTACACCTTAGGGCATAGCTAACCGCATCTCATTACGTAGGTATATGTACCTATGTACGAGTATATATAGTGCATCTCTCTCACACATATTTAACTATTTAAGGCATAATTTGTTCTTATTTATTACATTCCACACTTTACATTAGACGTGTGGGTTAGGCATGTGAATATAACATTTATTTTCTTATTTATTCTTAAAAATATTACAACTTTTTTTTTTCTTACAAACGTGCCAATACTCTATTTTGATAAATAGCCGGTTCAACACCTGAATTGGCGTTGTCAAATCTCATTTGGCGCTTACCAAGAATCTGAAGGTCTTCACCAAATTGCCAGTTTAAATACCAGAAGGAAAGTGTTTGAAGCTGTCTTCCTATATAAACTACTCAATTCTCTAGTACCTATACTATCCAGAGCTTCTACAAAGTATTCACTTTAGAGTACGACTTTTCTTATTAAATATAACGCAACACTTCACAGAATATGTCATGAATATAATTGTAATCTTTCGAAATTAGACATTTTTATTTTTATTCAAAAACAAGGTATTTAAAATGTTCACGTCTCATACAGGTAATTAGAGATAAAGGTCCTAAATATATTTATGTTTATCATAATAACTATACAACCTATATTCTAATTAACACATTTTTATACACCACCACCGTTTTAAACGTACGCAAACACCGTTAGCTAATCTTATATAAAAGTCTGACAGTATTGACATTTGGAAAATTCGAGTGCACTTTAATATTTTTACAGATTGAAAAATTAAAAAAATATATATAGCCGGAATGTTGAAAGAAAAATTAATATTGAACGCACAGATAGTTGCATCGCTTGAGGTAATGCACGCTGGTTTAAATACAGGCCTGTATTTTATGAAAGCTTTTCACTCTCACCTTATATAAAAATGTAAAAATGAATCATAAACAACAATTATTTTTGCAATTAATACTATGCACAAAATGCCATGACGCTTAATTAAGGTAAATTAAGGTAAAAACAACTATGATTCATTCAAACCTACAGTTATGTTTTAATAATTATAGATAAATTAAACCTAAAAACGATATAACTTAGAGTTAATGAAGTTAAAGTTAATTAATTGAGTAATAGTAATATTTAACAACGCATGTTTAAAAATACTTTCATAAACAGAAGAAAAAAAAATAAATTCGTATCAAATACTCCAAAAGCAGATAAACGAAATGAACAAAAGTAAAGACAGTAAAAAATTCTCCTGTCAAACGAATACAACAATAAAATGGCCTCTGCCGTTTGGGAGCTCCGATGCCACAGACAGATGCTCTGACACGTTAAACGTATAACAATCCCGTTTGCATGGGGGGTTAAAAATACACGTCAAAAACATTGGGTTTAATAAGTAAAACTTATTAGTAATACTGCTAAAATGCACCTATTTTCAATAATCCTAAGTAAATCAAATCCTATGTAAATATACAAGATAAGGTATACATTTTGTACCAATTTTTTTATACTAAATTTAATAAGGAATGTTATGGTGGTGATTCATTCAATATGAATCACCCGGTAGGTATTTAAATACGGGAATAAAATAAGTCCAAATAAATCAATTTATTCAATTTCTTGAGATGTACTTGAGAAGTGCAGAACGGCATGCTGGACAAACGCGCATATTACAATTCTATAAAAAAAAACTTCTACAGATCCACCCTTTTTCAATACGATTAAAAACGAAAAATAATTACTAAGGTTTAATTAAAAGCTAATATATGAAAAACAGGTCTCCACCAGATAAATAAAAGATTAGGAATCCATTCAAATGAGCGAAGCAATCTAATTTTACAATTAGAACAAAGTTATTCTACGCGTAGTTATTGTAATGACTTTGTAAATTGCCATTTATTGAATATCACACTCGCTGCATAAACTTTTTTATTTTTCTGTGAACAGCATTAATATGAATCCGTAACTGCCCATTTTGTGAACATGTATAGCCACACTCGCTGCATTTAATTTTTTTTATTTTCCGATGCACGGCGTCTATATGTTTTCGTAAGTCTGATTTAGTTGAACTTTTATAATCACACTCGCTGGATACAAACGTTCATATTTGTTTGTGAGCAGCGATAATATGTACTCTTAAGTTACTCTTGGACGAGCTCTTATAGTCACACTCGTTGCATTTAAACTTTTTTATTTTTCGATGTACGCCGTCAATATGTGTACGTAAATCAGAATTCCTAGAACTTATATAATCACACTCATTGCATTTAAACTTTTTTATTTTTCTGTGAACAACGTTAATATGAATCCGTAAAGTCCCATTTTGTGAACATGTATAACCACATTCGCTGCATTTAAACTTTTTTATTTTCCGATGTACGGCGTCAATATGTTTCCGTAAAGCTGATTTCGTTGAACTCTTAAAATCACACTCGCTGCATTTAAACTTTTTTATTTTTCGATGCACGGCGTCAATATGTTTCCGTAAAGCTGATTTCGTTGAACTCTTAAAATCACATTCGCTGCATTTAATTTTTTTTATTTTCCGATGTACGGCGTCAATATGTGTACGTAAATATGCATTAGTAGAACTTATATAAGCACACTCGCTGCATTTAAACTTTTTTATTTTTCTGTGCACAGCAGTAATATGAATCCGTAAAGTCCCATTTCGTGAGCACGTATAGCCACACTCGCTGCATTTAAACTTGTTTATTTTTCTGTGCACAGCATTAATATGAATCCGTAAAGTCCCATTTCGTGAGCACGTATAGCCACACTCGCTGCATTTAAACTTTTTTATTTTTCTGTGCACAGCATTAATATGAATCCGTAAAGTCCCATTTCGTGAGCACGTATAGCCACACTCGCTGCATTTAAACTTGTTTATTTTTTGATGTACGGCGTTAATATGTTTTCGTAAGTCTGATTTAGTTGAACTCTTAAAATCACATTCGCTGCATTTAAACTTTTTTATTTTTCTGTGCACAGTATTAATATGAATCCGTAACTGCCCATTTTGTGAGCACGTATAGCCACACTCGCTGCATTTAAACTTTTTTATTTTTCGATGCACGCTGTCAATATGTGTACGTAAATATGCATTAGTAGAACTTATATAATCACACTCGCTGCATTTAAACTTTTTTATTTTGTTATTTACAAGGTTAATTTGTTTTTTAAACTTTTTATTCGTTGAACTTGTATAATCGCATTCGTTGCATTTGGCTTTATTATGTAGGCAAATTGGAATTTCATTCATTTCCTTATTTTTAATAGGTAATATCGAAAATGTTTCTTTATCCAAACATCTGCCACATACAATATGTTCGTCTAGATAATTAGGTAAATAATATATGGAATCGCTTCGTTCAAACGAACACTTGCAAGTCGCACAATTAAGATCTATTCTCGTTAATATTATTCTGACGCTTTTGATATTATCAATTGTTACATCGTGACATGGTTTACTAGTGGTTGGTATGTTATGTTGTGTCACATAGTTTTTGTTGGGTTCTAATTTTACAAATTTAATATTTTCTTCTACAAATTGATCCAATTGTGGGTTTGGTTCAATTTCCTGAAGGGTTTCAAATATTTCTGATTTAATTGATTGCCTTGTATCCAAATATTTTAAAACACTATGCGAGTCATCGTCGCGTTCAGTCATTTTTGCTTGTTCTAAATCACTGCTGCTCGTTTTGTAATCGCTCGCTTGTTCATGTTTAATTGCACTTTGATGATTTAATTGACACATTTTATATTCTTCCATTTTCTTTTTCAATTGAGTATAGAATAAGAAATAGTTAAATACAAAGATCGCTGATTCATTGAGCTACTACACTCCGCGTGCTCGTTGACTGCCCGTGACAGCTGAGGGCCGTGTTGCCACCACCGCCCCTCTCACGTCGTGTAGTGGGGATATTTATTATAAGGTGAATGCCTACACTACGGTTCATGAAAACATTAAAAAATAGTGCGCTTTTGTGACATTTGGGCCATTGGCTAGATTATTGTTTTGTAGATTTGGCTATTTTATTCACCATTTTCTTCTCACAAATTATGGACTTTTTGTTTTATCGAACGCACCCACTTTTGCACGTTTTTGGTATAGGTACATAAGGGTTTACCTATTTGGTCAGTTTCTACTTTTTGACTGATGATTTTATTATTTAAATTAAACCCTGTCTAATTTTTGTTTCAGTAATTTCATTTTACAGGTTACATTTTTTAATCTCAGTATTTTCTACTAAGTACATCCATTATGCTCGACATAGAGCGGCTCAGAATGAGAGACAACGACGAAGGAATTTAAATCTGCATGAAAGTTAAAATAATAACATACAAAATGATGAAATTGCTTTAAGGGATACATTTAAATGATAACTGAATATCATTCCAAAAAAAATAATACTTTTGATTGTAGATTAATGCATTTACAATGCAGATTTTGCAATGCAAATAGGTGAAAGGACTGCATTCACTTCAAGTTGTCAAAAAGGAAAAGCATTATTACCGGCCTTAAGTCATATTGAATACTATCATTTTATGATAGACTCACTTCACATGAACCTTTACGAAGAAGAAAGTCAAAATTTTTTTTTAAAAACATTCGTAAATACAATTCAGCATATGCTATGGTTAGCTCGGATAGTTACACGCGGAGGGTATCATTTTAAAATACACGATATTTTTATATCACAGATCTGGTCCAATGACTGTTGGATATAATCGCTCGCCATGTTATGCGCAATTATATTTTTATGATGTTGACACTGCTATTAATTATAGATTACGTGAACATTCTAATCAAGCATGCAATACCATTGGTATTGCATGCGCGAAATCTCTCTTGAATTAGAACGCATTAATCCTTTTGTTCGATCATTCATCAATATTATACCTTAGCGTAATTCACTTGTGCAAATATCCGATTATATGAAATAAAGTGAGTTCAAGTCAAACGAGTTATCAAACCATACCAACTTCGAACAGAGCAGTGATCTGTCATCAGTTATATGTGAACATTTCAAGTAAAAGATAATGTCACTAAAGCATGCTTGACTTGTGAACAAACCTGGTTATGTCTAATAAACTATAAAAGTCAAATGAGCTAAAGCATCATAGCAGTTTCGACCAGAATCCGCGCACGTTGCTGCATCAATAACACGAGTCTATTTTAATTGAAGGAAGATCAGGTCCTCGACCAGCACTAGCAGTCTCAGCCTGCCACAATATAATTTGGGAATATTAACAAAGCTATTGAAGAACCTGACCCATTACCTGCCGAAGATGCGTTGCAAATTGCTAAATCCATTCTGAACGATGTAGTTCATTCATTTTGGACATCTGATAGGCCTTCAAAGAGGTGGCAAGGAGCTGGATCTACAAACTGGGCTATCAATATTTGAAGGTGTAGGGCGGGATTGCCTTATATGCAGAAGAAAATATTGCCTCCAAAACTGCCTCAGGAATAGGGTGTAATTTACCTGTAGATGCAATTGCACAATAAATGTGCGTATTCAAGCTACAAAAAGAGAATACCCAATCTATTGTAAAACTGCGCAAGCGAAATTGTGTGAACGTGTGGCAAAGAAGGAAGCTGCGAAATTGGTCCTCGATAATTGCCTGAATCTGATAACATCAAAGAGATAAGTCTGACTTACACAGGGGCAAAACTGCAACCAATATGTTGCAGCGTTATTGTTATGGGTTGCTTGGAATTATGAATATAGGACAGCCGAATATAGGACTGCTATACTTTGGCCATTTAATTGGGGCCCATTTTGTAACTGTCCCACCTGTATCTATGCCTTGCCAGGGTTAGATGGTTTAGAGAAGATGTTGCATGGTTAACTGATAGTGGCAGGATAGGTTCTGGCCGAAAGGAGTATTGCGTGAATATCCTCGCTAGTTTGTCTGCTTCATTGGTGCCCCTGGCTGTGACTGTGCCCTTTACCCATTGGACTGTGACCTGTCAAAAATAAGTCTGGCCACACCTATATAGGAGCGGACTCTATGCATAGCACTACACCTCCATATATTGAATACCTGATTGCACAATCTCAAAAAACTCGCGAAATAGACAAAAAGAAAGTTTTAGTCGAACCATATAATATCAAAGAATTTAAGTTCAACGAATTCTTTGATCTGAAATCCCTCGCTGATAATATAATTTTGAACAGAATATTAGATAATGAAGGTAGGTAGATAATGTACTCTGCTACCTGCAGAGAGAGTACAATGGCTAAAAGTTAAAAGGATGCGTTATGTTAGGAAATGTTTTATTTCTTTAAAACGAAACACCTTGAATTTTATTTAAAACTAATTTCTTATTTTAAAATTAAACTTATTGTATTTTATTTAGGTAAATTTCTAAAAAAAGCATATAATTTCAGAAATTTAGTTGGAGACTAAAGTTTAAAGTGTAACGTTTAATTGATTTAGTTGGGTTGGAGTTTAAGTGGACTTAGTTATAAGTTTTACCTTACATTTTCAGGTACATTTTGGCAGGTAACTATGTAATTAAGCAAAAAATTGAAACATGTAAAAAAAAACATAAAGATATTTAACTAAAAAATTCATGTTAATTATAACGATTTACGCAAATCATGTTCTGGTCAAACAAGTAAAATGCTCTCCCATTTTGGTTTAATTTTTTTTTATTTAAAAGCTTTTACAATATTGGTCTATTTTGTAAACAAAATCATTAGTTTATAAAAAAGCCTATTAAAAAAATAATACATTGTTACGAGATTCTGAAATCCTCAAACGAATAAATGCACATAAACTTTCAAGTCATTTACACAATTTCATCAAATATGCATTTAAGTCGTTTTTGAAGTATACCCTATATAAGTAAGTATATTTGTCATTTGTCAGGAGTCACTCAGGGTACTCTTCGTCATTTGGAGTCCCTCCTATAAAATCTATGTAAGCAGAATAGAAAGTGGCTTATTGACGTAGCTACACCTTAGGGCATAGCTAACCGCATCTCATTACGTATAGGTATATGTACCTATGTACGAGTATATATACTGCATCTCTCTCACACATATTTAACTACTAGACATAATTTGTTCTTCTATATTTAATTCCACACTTAACATTAGACGTATGGGTTAGGCTTGTGAATATAACATTTATTTTCTTATTTATTCTTAAAAATATTAAAACTTATTTTTCTTTTTTATTTTTTTTTTCCTTAAAAATGTGCTTATATTCTATTTTCAATTGGAAAACACAAATATTATAACTTATTTTTTTCCTTACAAACGTGCCAATATTCTATTTTGATAAATAGCCGGTTCAACACCTGAATTGGCGTTGTCAAATCTCATTTGGCGCTTACCAAGAATCTGAAGGTCTTCACCAAATTGCCAGTTTGGATACCAGAAGGAAAGTGTTTGAGGCTGTCTTCCTATATAAACTACTCAATTCTCTAGTATACTATCCAGAGCTTCTACAAAGTATTCACTTTAGAGTACGACTTTTCTTATTAAATAAAACGCAACACTTCACAGAATATGTCATTAATATAATAGTAATCTTTCGAAATTAGACATTTTTATTTTTAATTTGAATTTATTCAAAAACAAGGTATATAAAATGTACACGTCTCATACAGGTAATTAGAGATAAAGGTTCTAAATATATTTATGTTTATCATAATAACTATACAACCTATATTCTAATTATACACCACCACCGTTTTAAACGTACGCAAACACCGTTAGCTAATCTTATATAAAAGTCTGACAGTATTGACATTTGGAAAATTCGAATGCTTTTTAATATTTTTAGAGATTGAAGATTTTCAAACAAATTATATAGCCAGAATGTTCAAAGAAAAATTAATATTGAACGCACAGGTAGTTGCATCGCTTGAGGTAATGCAAGCTGGTTTAAATACAGGCCTGTATTTTATGAAAGTTTTTCACTCTCACCTTTTATCTAATTTAAAAATGAATCATAATCAAAATTTATTTTTGCAATTAATACTATGCACAAAATGCCATTACACTTTTTAAGGTAAATTAAAAAAAAAACTATGATTCATTCAAACCTAGTTATGTTTTAATAATTATAGATAAATTAAACCTAAAACTGATACAAATTAGAGTTAATAAAGTTAAATTTAATTAAAAAAAATAATTAAACGAGTAAAAGTAATATTTAACAACACATGTTTAAAAATACATTCATATGCAGAAGAAAAAATCTCAAAAATTCGTATCAAATACTCCAAAAGCAGATAAACAAATGAACAAAAGTAAAGAAAGTAAAAAAGTCTCCTGTCAAACGAATACAACAATAAAATGGCTTCCTCCGTTTGGGAGCTCCGATGCCACAGACAGATGCTCTGACACGTTAAACGTATAACAATCCCGTTTGCATGGGGGTTAAAAATACACGTCAAAAACAATGGGTTTGATAAGTAAAAATAATTAGTTATATTGCATAAAAATGCACCTATTTTCAATAATCCTATGTAAATCTACAAGATAAAGCATACATTTTGTACCAATATTTTTTATACTAAATTTAATGAGGAATCTCATGGTGGTAAGCATAGGTATTCATTCAATATGAATCAACCGGTAGGTATTTAAGTACGGGAATAAAATAACCTCAAATAAATCTATTTATTCAATTTCTTAAGATGTACTTTAGCATAACGGCTTGCTGGACATATGCGCATATTTCAATTCTATAAAAAAAAATCTACAGCTCCACCCTTTTTCAATACGATTAAAAAGGAAAAATCATTATTAAATATTAGTTTTAATTTAAAGCTAACATTTGAAAACCCGATCAATTACAATTTAGGAGTATGTGATCCGTGTCGATACACGCTTCTCATACGAAATTTCTTAATAAATCTTTCAACACTAAGTCATTCCTTTGGTAACGGAATACTCAATAAAATAGCTTAAGACCATGACATCTCCACCAGATAAATAAAAGATTAGGAATCCATTCAAATGAGAGAAGCAATCTAATTTTAGAATTAGAACAAAGTTATTCTACGCGTAGTAATTGTAATGAGTTTGTAAATTGCCATTTATTGAACGTGTTTAATCACACTCGCTGCATTGATAATTTCTTATTTTCTCTTAAAATCGACCTCGCTGCAAATTAAACTTTTTATTTTTTTTGTGAACAGCGTTAATATGACGCCCTAAATGTGCATTTCGATAACACGTATAGCCACACTCGCTGCATCTAAACTCTTTTATTTTTCGATGAACGACGTTAATATGAATCCGTAATGTCCCATTTTGTGAGCACGTATAGCCACACTCGCTGCATTTAAACTTTTTTATTTTTCTGTGAACAGCATTAATATGAAACCGTAAATACCCATTTCGTGAACACGTATAGCCACACTCGCTGCATTTAAACTTTTTTATTTTTCGATGCACGGCATCTAAATGTCTCCGTAAAAGTACATTAGTAGAACATATATAAGCACACTCGCTGCATTTAAACTTTTTTATTTTCCGATGCACGGCGTCTATATGTTTTCTAATAGCCCATTTAGATGAACTTTTATAATCACACTCGCTGCATTTAAACTTTTTTATTTTGTTATTAACGAGGTTAATTTGTTTTTGAAACTTCTTATTAGTTGAAGTTGTATAATCGCATTCATTGCATTTGACATTATTATGTAGGCAATTCGAAATTTTATTCATTTCCTTATTTCTAATAGGTAATGTCGAAAATGTTTCTTTATCCAAACATCTGCCACATACAATATGTTCGTCTAGATAATTAGGTAAATAATATATGGAATCGCTTCGTTCAAACGAACACTTGCAAGTCGCACAATTAAGATCTATTCTCTTTAATATTATTCTGACGCTTTTGATATTATCAATTGTTACATCGTGACATGGTTTACTAGTGGTTGGTATGTTATGTTGTGTTACATAGTTTTTGTTGGGTTCTAATTTTATAAATTTAATGTTTTCTTCTACAAATTGATCCAATTGTGGGTTTGGTTCAATTTCCCGATGGGTTTCAAATATTTCTGATTTAATTAATTGCCTTGTTTCCAAATATTTTAAAACACTATGCGAGTCATCGTCGCGTTCACTTATTTTTGCTTCTTCAAAATCACTGCTGCTCGTTTTGTAATCGCTCGCTTGTTCATATTTAATTGCACTTTGATGATTTAATTGACACATTTTATAATTGTATTCTTCCATTTTCTTTTTCAATTGAGTATAGAATAAGAAATAGTTCACGAAAATATTAAAAATTTGTACGCACTTGTGACGTTTAAGCCAATTGGCTGGCTTATTGTTTTGAAGATTTGGCTATTTTATTCACTTTTTTCTTCTCACAAATTATGGACTTTTTATTTTGTCGAACGCACGCACGTTTGCACTTTTTTGACATAAGGGTTCACCTATTTGGTTAGTTTCTATTTGTTGACCGTCTATTTGACATACATTCAGTATTGCCCTCGTCAGAATCTAACTGGCGTATCTAAAGTAGTAAAATTGCCATTTTCGTTAATAAAAAGACCCGAACTGCCGTATATCGTACTCTTTGTGTAGAAAATCATTAAACTTGTGTGGCTGTAATTGCCGTATTCTTTGATTCGGCAATGATAATGCTGCCGTATTATCTACCTAAATGAAATTAATTGAATCGTTTAAATAAAATAAAAGTCTCACTGGTTAAACGGATGATACAAATAAAAGTATAAATCCAATTCATAGCATAAATAAACGAATAATCGCGTTTTAATATGACTTAATATCTGGTTAAAAAAGTACAGAACTGAGTGTATATAAACCAACGATTTTACACTGAGTAATGTAATTACTCGAATTAAGTTTCCAATTGTGGCACAAATAAATTTATGTCCAACTGTGGTATATGTAAATCTATATTCTAACCTAAAAATCGCAATTTATTTTAATACACTATTTAAGTATGTAAATCTTCGAACTTGGTACATTCTTATATGAACTTTATTTATTATTAGTATGTACTATGGATATAACGAAAATTCTCAGTTTCTTCGGTCCGGCAATATGGTTTTAATTAATGTCTATGATTTTAATTTTATTTCTTCCCTTCAATTATAGTAGTTTGTTCACTCTTCTTCAAACTGTATTATAAGTATAATTTCCTGAAGCCTTATTTTATTGATTTTTGAACCCGTAGGAAGTGTCCACTAGAACCTGTTTCTTTAGGCAGACCTAGAGTTGCTCTAATTATAAAAAGGAATAGTATAGCATCTTATCTAATATCTAAGCGATGTTGCCTAATAGACATCTTACAATAAAAATTGGTCTATTCTTAATCTAAGGACAAAATAAGTCATTGTGTATCAGCGAAATTCACAATTCATTTTTTTTGTTCTATCAACACAAGATAAATGCATAAAGGAATGACATGTTAATTTAGGTACATTTTGAGGTTAGTATAGTGGTGTGGCATTAACGATCGTAATAATAACGATACATATATATATATTTTTTTATGGAAAACATGCATGCGTGATCATGTATTTTATATAACAACAATGTTTAATACAACAATAACAGAAATTAGGACTTGGTTCTTGAAAGAAAACCAGATTTAATTAAATAACTCTTCAGTAAAACGGGTTTATGGAGCTAAATCTTATGTGAACCTATGACTAGATGTTTTCAAATTCCTTAATACCTAATATAAAACACATTAATTTTAAAATAAAATTCAATATAAAGGAAACAAATACCTAGTGATGCATACATTTGTTGCACGGGGATATCATTTCCGTCAAAATTTAAACTCGCATAGGTTACAATTAAATTTTTAATAAACAAATAACGCATTGTGGAAAGAAGATTTTATGGAATTGAAAATATAATAAATTCATCATAATTTAAGACATTTTAATTGAAAACTTTAAAAAACTGATTCGGAAATTCGTATAGTGTTCGTTCCACTTATTGCATTGTTTATCTCGTGTTTTAAAGGAAACAAGAATTTGTATCATGTCATACAGTTTATTACATTATTAAATATACCTATAGTAAAATAACATATCTTTATTAGTCAGTTGGCCTACCTTAGTATAGGAAAATATAGGTCCATCAATTTATATTATCTTACAATTTCTATTTGGTAATTTCCTTAAATAAATAAACACAGACATGATATTTCAATTAACAATACTTATAATCTGTTGCATAAATGATTTTTTATTAATTTAAACTGACCACTAATAAATAAAAAAACTGTCCAACAGCCGTGCTGTCATATTTTATAAAATCATTAGTGACCCTGGATAAGTATAAACTCATAAATATTGGTTTTTCGTTCTGGCTGCATCCTGCCATGGCAGGATTATATAGATTTTTTTGCCGTGTACATTCCTTTATGGGGCCATTCTATACTTCAAACTGATCAACTTTTGTTCTAAAAGTATTAAAGAAATACATTTTCCAAACTAATAGCGAATTTAGTTATATGGTATTTCATTTTTACTAAATTTCCTTAAAAATCTTTTTACAATTTCTTGTTAACGCAATGGCGATTCCAACTATTAATTGGTCGAGTTTATGGAAGACTGAACTGGAGTACCAGAAGCCTCAGTTGCCGCATTATGCCGACAGATTGCCACACTTTCCAAAAAGATTTCTAGTGAATCCCTTACTTCTACGGACTTGCCCATAAGTTGGAATAAATTAGCTGATCTCTCGGGTAGTTTAGAAGATTCGTTGTTATTGACAGATTCAAATGTTATAAAGAAGGCCTCTTCGAAGGCAGCTTTTGCATTTTAGATTAAACCGTGTTAAACCTATTGAACCTGAAGATATTGTTTTCTTAAAATCATCGAAGGTTCAACTTGCACAAATATTTCAAATGCGAAGCAATATTGATGATAACTCTTCTTCAGCTATTTCTCAACCTAAATAATTGTCGTAATGCCTCTTTTAATAAACCTCTTAAATTAGGAGTCAAATATGATGGCGAGGGTTGTATTGTCGAATTCTCAGAGCAGGTAGAGGAGATTCGCTTCGCTAGGAACATTTCAGCCGAACATTGGGGAGTAATTCAATCCCTTCATTCTTGGTCGGACCTTGCAGCTAAACTTAAAATAGATTTCGGTGTCACAGATTTCGACTATAATCTTTTAGATTCATTACGCTCGCGTCGCCAGGCGGCCGATGAGCCAATGCATATTTATGTCCCTATAATGGAACGCCTCTTCAATAGATTAACGACCTCTCTCTCAGAAGAGGAAAACTTAAAATTTTAATGCATAATATTAGACCTTTCTATTTGAGACAATTAATTGTATTGATGACCTTCTCTCCCTCGGTAGAAAAGTAGAGGATGTTCAAATACTCACAGATTCTTTCCCTTCGCCGGTAAATAAGCCGATTTCTTCTAAAAAGAATAAACTGGTGACACAAACAGACATCAGAATAGTGAATATTTAGTCCCCTCTGCTCCCATATCGTGTCATTTTTGTAAGCGCACGGATCACGGAGAAAGATTTTGTTATCAAAAAAACAATATTCTCAAAACGCATAAACGCAATTTAAAATGTTATTCCTGTCGGAAACCGGGTTTTACAAAATTAACATGTCCTGACTGCAGTACTTCAACGTTCAGGTCAACCCGAGCAAATTATTCAAAAAACTAATAGAGCGAGGTAGTTCTACGACCATCATGGAAACTACCTCGGTACTGTTTGATAAAGAAAAAGATAATATTAGACCATATCTCGAGTTAGAAGAAGGTGACATTCGAGTCTGGTTTGTTCAGCCACAATTCTTGGTGCTAACGCACATTTATATTTAATAAAATTAGGTTACACGTTACTTCCTTTCACTCAATCGGTTTCTCTTAGTACTGCCAATGCAACTAAAGTTAATCCTATCGGTTATTTATTCGTACCTTTTCATTTTAACGGTTCAACCCATATTATGAAAGTATTAGTCGCGCCAGAAATATCTTCCTCTTTGATCTCGGAGTAGATTTTTTCAAACAGTTCCAATTAGCTCCAGATATTTAAAAAAGTGTGCGAAATATAACTTGGATACAAATTCCTCCTTATGGAAAAATGTCGCGGATATTCGTGTCATTCAACCATTTGACGACAGCAATCCTTGGCCTCGGTTGTTTTGAATCAATTTCACAGTATTTCTTCTGAAGTAAAGGGCTTAGGTAGGACGTCGCTCATCGCTCATTCCATTGATACGGGTGATGCCCGACCGATTAAACAGAGATATTACCCACTCTCTCCGCGCGTTTATTAACACTTCATACTGAAAAGTCCTTGGAATAATCCAACCTTATTTGTACCGAAACCGGATGGTTCGCTTCGCTTTTGTCTGGACAGCAGGAAGGTATATCCATTACCTTTCATTACGACCATTCTTGATACTCTCAGCGATGCGAGATTTTTGTCTTCAATTGATCTTAGTATGGCCTTTTTCCAGTTGCCATTAGATGAATCTTCAA
This sequence comes from Neomicropteryx cornuta, assembly GCA_020383195.1. Classification (NCBI taxonomy): domain Eukaryota; kingdom Metazoa; phylum Arthropoda; class Insecta; order Lepidoptera; family Micropterigidae; genus Neomicropteryx; species Neomicropteryx cornuta. The sequence goes on from JAHKQU010000003.1 coordinate 11,295,940, forward strand.
AAGAGAAGACTTCACTGTTCCTGGGCGAGGTCTTAGGCAGTTCACCGTAGCCGCTTTCGGCCTTTGTAACTCTCCCGCTACTCTACAGCGATTAGCTGATCGTTTATTCGATGCCAGCTTTAATAATAAAGTTTTTTTTGTTATATGGATGATATAATAATTGTTAGTTCGTCTTTCGAGGAACAGATTAGTCTATTAAATAGGGTTTATGAACGTTTGCTTCAAGCAAATTTGTCTATTAATGATGCAAAATGACATTTCTTCAGAAGGTAATTAAAATATCAGGTCACATTGTTGATAGCAATGGCCTCCGGACCGACCCAATGAAAGTCAAATCGATTATGGATTTTCCGACACCAAGCAAATAAAACAATTTCTCGGCATTTGTGGATGGTATCGCCGTTACATTCGAAGTGTTTCTTCTATCGCTGCTCCGTTATCATATCTTACGAGTACGCGGAAAGGTTTGCATGGTCAGATGAAGCGAAGTCCTATCCTAGCATGTCCTGATTATAGCAAACCTTTTGCAGTTCATTGTGATGCTAGTAGTTATGGCCTGGGTGGCATGTTATCTCAAACTATTGACGGATTCGAACATCCCATTGCTTTTTGTAGTCGTACGCTTTCACCGGTAGAAAGTAGATTTTCCGCCACAGAGCGAGAAGCACTTGCTGTTATTTTTACAGTGGAACACTTCCGTCCTTATTTGGAAGGTGGCCCTAAGTCCACTATTTTTACAGAAGATTCTAGCTTAAAATGGTTCCTCTAGCTTAAAAATCCAACCGGACGATTAGCGAGATGGGGACTCCGTTTAGCTCAATATAATTCTGAAATTATTCATCGTAGGGGTGTCGATAATGTCGTACCAGATACACTATCGCGTCTTTTGGAAGTTTCTGAAGTATCCATTCATACTGATCCTTGGTATTCTGATTTATTTAAAAAAATCTCCTCTAATCCCGGTGCATTCCCAAATTATAATATAAAAGATAAACGTTATATCGTTATAGTAAAAGTAAATTCAAGTTGACAAGTACCCATTATTGGAGATTAGCAGTTCCTTCTCACCCGAGACATTCTCTAGTACAAGAAAACCATGAATCAGGACTCTCTTCACATTTTGGTGTTTATAAAACATATCGCAAATTAAATAAGCATTATTTTTGGCCGTCTATGTATCAAGACGTTACCGAATACATTAACAATTGCGACACATGTCATACGCATAAATTCTCAAACACGTCTCCCTTAGGTTTAATGGGGAATCCTAAACCATTCCAAATGATTTCTACAGATTTACAAGGTCCTTATCCAATGTCTCGGGATAGAAATATTTTCACTCTAGTCGTTACCGATTGTTTTATTGTCTATTGCCTTATGTTTCCACTTCGGCGAGCCGTTGCTCGACTATTTGTATATGGAAAATGATGCACTTTTGAGATATGCTATTCCTCATCCTGTCATCGCAGACGACGGCAAACAGTTTATTAGCAAGGAATTTAAAAACCTTGTGAAAAAGTATAGTGTCCCAAATTTTCATCTAACTCCGTTTTATACTCTGAACGACAGAACAGGTCTATCGTTACGGCGTTATCTTTATGTGTAAAAGAAGATCATCGCTCTTGGTGTACCTACCTTCCGGAAATTCAGTTGTGAGTGAAGCGACAGGATTTAGTCCCTATTTTCTTGTTTTTAGCAGAGCACCAGTTTTGAATGGCTCTTTTTATTCTCAGTCTTCTGATGTGCAAAATGACATAATCTTTGGAAGCCGACCAGATTATGCTCAAACTCTTGGCGAATTAGCCGATATCTTTCCAAAGGTCCAAGACAAGTTGCTTATCGCTTGACCAGAAACGCCACGAGGAGATCAACGTGGGTGACATTGTTTGGAAACGAACTTACAAACAAAGCAACGCAGGCACCTATTCCACTGCCAAATTCACTCCGAAGTTCGAGAAATGTCAGGTCATTAAAAAATACTCTCCTTTAGTCTTTGAGTTAGCTTCGATGAATGGTTCAGCACTTGGACGTTGGCATATCAAAGATCTTAAGATCAACCCTTAATTAGTTTATTCTAAAATTTATTATATATATTTATGTCCCTTCTAAATACTATTTAGGGGTGGGTTCATTTGCTAAGTTTCAGTTTAGGATATTGCATTTCTTGTCCTTCTGATTACAGCTTTTAGCGTTAGACTCTTCTTATTCCTGACTCTCATGCTGAGTGAGTGCTAGGTTCGGCTGTGATCTTTAAAAGATGCGATGATTGCCTGTCAATATGATTGCGTGAGGAAAAGGCATTCGAATGGAGAGTGAATGTTGATGCATGCTTCGGGAGAGCTGCTAATTTTGAGATCGTTAAATTTATCTCAGGACTATTGATGTCCAATATGCTTTAGTATTGTTACCGGTATTGCCTCTTGTATTTGTGTTGCTCCTTTGCATATTGAATTTATTTTGGTTCGTTTGAAGTGATTTTTTAATTTTTGCTTCGTGTTTATCCGAAGCGAGGCACCTGTTATGTTATCCAACTTTGAGGACAACGTTCCAGTTCCTCTGGGTTTATAACCCAGGTTAGGTTAGGTTTAGAAAAGCTTATCTTGAAAACCAACAGATGGTGCACTGTTTTTGAATAATTTTCATTTGAAATCTAAATATATTGCCATCTGTCATTAAAATTATGAAGCTGTTTGCTGTTTCCAATAAATTACGATGTTTAAGACTTGGTGCGACATCTGCATCGTGTTTTGGTTACTAAAGAGTGATTTCCAATTCCTTCTTAGCTGTTGGCAATCTAAAACCGCTATTTTGTAATTTTCTTCACTTCCGCAGAAGTGGACGTGGACTGATTGATAGGCTCGCCGTCGCTGCAGAAGGTCGACCTCACCAACAACCCTCTCCTGCCGAGGGTGCTCAGCCGCCTGAGCGCGCTGTCGAAGCCCGCCGTGGTCATCAGCGAGAGGGAGATGAGGACTGGGAGGAGCTCACCATATGAGGCGGCGCCGGGGACGGAATCTCGATAGTTTAGGAGCTAGATTTTGTGACATTACTGCTTGTATCTGTTTGCAAATGAAGTCATTATAATAAATATATTTTTTTACATTGTAAGTGCATTAACAGAAATATAAAAATGGACATTTTTACGATCACACATTGCTTATTATTTTGTATAGGTATTTTAATACGAGGTAATGCTCCTCTATAACAAAAAAAAAAGGTATAAACTCGTAAAAAAAGTAGAATACTCGACAAATCTATCCATTATACAACCAGTGAGTATTTAGCTTTCCAAGCATTGAATTTTAATAATAACTTTTAAGTGAAGGTGCGATATTCAAATGACGTTTCGCGAGTCGCTTGTCCTCAATTCGCGTTAACTTTTACCTGAATCCAACTAAAATATAGGTTGGTTAAATACGGTGCTCATTAAGAATTACTTAAGTAATTGGCAAAGATTAATATGTAATAAATTGAGTAGGAGTCCACCGTCGTTTCGATATAACCGACGGCCGCGTACCTTCGACTGATCAGCTATTTTTTTATATGAAAACGTACCTGACTTATGACATGCTCTGAATATTTTGAGGGTTTTCCGTGTCTAAAGTATCAGCGGCATTTTACCATTGATTATGTGGTGGTTTTTTAAGGTAGTTCAACCTCATTCGAATAGTTGGATCCCGAAATGTAGATGGCGCTACTTTTAGCCTTTTTCATTCCCTATAAAAAATCCAGTTACTTGGCCCTGTGATTACCAACACGACTTGCAAAGACAATATATGAATATTTATCGTGGTTTCCGAGAAAAAAAAATGTAAACTTAAATTAAGATTAACGATAATATTAAATCGTTATTGTCATACGCTTCGATAGAGTTAAGTGAATTATTTTCGCGTTTTACACGTAATAGGGAACATAAACGCCCCCTTGAGTCTTCGGTAATTGTCGTGGGACATCCTGTATAATCAGTGATACGGTGGACTTCTATATTATAGTTTCTAAGAAAATATAGCTTTAAGAATTTATATGCTTTTGTGGATAAATATTGTATATTATAAGATATGGCCTCCGCATTAAGACTTTGCCTTAAGGAGTTCCTCGTTAATAGTAATATTTCGGAGAGCTTTGAATATTATCTTACCGTTTTGACAGCGGCGATTTGTTGATGTATTTAATGATTTTTATAAAATTATATTATAGTAAATAGGTTTTCTAATGATTTATGATATTAACAATATCGAGTGGTTATGTGTACCTACTTATTTTAAAAAATTGCGCCTATATGTAATTAATTAGTAAAATGTGTCGCCAGTACTTAATTATTTTTTTTAAATATATTTTGAGAATGGTTTGTATTGTTTCAATGAGTACTTTTTGAATTCAAAAGTATCAAAATAAAATAAATTTTATAAGAAAAACAAATCTTTTATTTCTCTTTGTGTCTATACCATCAATTCGGGTTACGACAGTGGTGCAGTTATAATTTTAAATAAATTATTTTTTTTGTTAGTATAAGATTAATGATTAGGATTACTACTTACAAAAATTTAACAGAAAATCATTCGTAACACTATAAGTCTAACGCGTATTATAATATGTAAAATACTTGAAAGACTTCTTGTTAATCATATAGATGCTGTTAGAGAGCCCCTAAACTTCCTCAGGCCAGAGCGATTTGGTTTCCGAAAAAGCTACTCTTGTGAAGCAGGTCTTATTCCTTCTCTCAAGCCATCGCGGACTCACTAGATCGGGGAGTAGCGGTCCACGCGATGTTCCTAGATTTCGCAAAAGCCTTTGATGTAGTTCCACACTCCATTCTTTTAAATAAACTCGGTCGTTTGCCAATGTCCTCCTATGGATCAAGTCATTTTTAACCAATAGAAGTTTGCAAGTAAAAGTTGGTAATTCACTGTCTTCCCATACTCAGATTCCGTCGGGAGTTCCGCAGGGCTGTGTTTTAGCTCCGAAGCTTTTTATTATATTTATTAACGACCTGATAACTGAAACGTGTTCCTCAATGCAATTGTTCGCTGACGACTGAGTGCTTCATAGAAGTATTGAAAATCCAAGCGACCAAAAATGACACAAATAAACGCTTATTTTCAGGTAGTTATCCTTTAATTAATGTATCTACTCTAATAGTAAATAATAATATAAATAAACTTTCGTAACGCGTTATTTAGGCTCGGTTTGTGAGCAGTTGTAATAGTCCGTTATACAAGTTTATAATTAGTAGCAAGCTGCTCGCAGAAATTTAATTGCAATAATAAAAGTGCGTGGGAGCATCTTTACTTTGTTGAATATTGATGTGAAATTTGCTCGTGATAGGTTTGTTTCCTTTCGCTTAGTTTATTTTCGTCTGTATTTCGGTTTTAAAGTTTAAAATCTAGTTTAATCAAAATATAAATAAAATAATTAATTGCTTTAAAAGGTTTTATATTGAAAAAATAAGAACTGTCAAGTCGTTTGATTTATCAAATTGTATTTATATTGAAAATCGGCGAAAATGGAACCTAAACTCTTTTCCAAAGAAAAGAAGATCGTATTTTGAAAATTTGCAAAGAAAATATATTTGACTTTTCATTACGTTTAGGAACGAGGTTAGGAATCAACCTATCGTGGAAAAAATACAACATTTGTAAAGTTCCCATTACGAAGCAATATTTACGAAGCATTTAATAATTAATATAGAAATAGTACCTAAATAGAAATAATAGCTACACGATATTGAATATAGCTTTTATAGCAAATAAACGAAATAACAAATGGCGCCGTTTAAGTGTCAAATGTGTTGGCGAAAGAAAGCCCGCGTCGGCTTTGACAGAACGAGTTTATAGACGCGGCATTTTGCCTCCAAAAGTGCGCCGAGAAAAAAATGGAAGAATTAAAATATTACAGTGATTTTGAAAAAGCAAAAATAAGTGAACGCGACGATGACTCGCATAGTGTTGTGAAATATTTGGATACAAGGCAATCAATTAAATCAGAAATATTTGAAACCCATCGGGAAATTGATCCAAACCCACAATTGGATCAATTTGTAGAAGAAAATATTAAATTTATAAAATCAGAACCCAACAAAAACTATGTGACTCAACATAACATACCAACCACTAGTAAACCATGTCACGATGTAACAATTGATAATATCAAAAGCGTCAGAATAATATTAAAGAGAATAGATCTTAATTGTGCGACTTGCAAGTGTTCGTTTGAACGAAGCGATTCCATATATTATTTACCTAATTATCTAGACGAACATATTGTATGTGGCAGATGTTTGGATAAAGAAACATTTTCGACATTACCTATTAAAAATAAGGAAATTAATGAAATTTCAATTTGCCTACATAATAAAGTCAAATGCAACGAATGCGATTATACGAGTTCAACTAATAAGAAGTTTCAAAAACAAATTAACCTCGTAAATAACAGAATCAAAAAGTTTAAATGCAGCGAGTGTGATTTTAAGAGTTCAACTAAATCAGATTTACGGAAACATATAGACGCCGTGCATCGAAAAATAAAAAAGTTTAAATGCAGCGAGTGTGGCTATACGTGTTCACAAAATGGGAATTTACGGATTCATATTAACGCTGTTCACAGAAATATAAAAAAGTTTAAATGCAGCGAGTGTGATTTTAAGAGTTCAACTAAATCAGATTTACGGAAACATATAGACGCCGTGCATCGAAAAATAAAAAAGTTTAAATGCAGCGAGTGTGGCTATACGTGTTCACAAAATGGGAATTTACGGATTCATATTGACGCTGTTCACAGAAAAATAAAAAAGTTTATATGCAGCGAGTGTGATTTTAAGAGTTCAACTAAATCAGATTTACGGAAACATATAGACGCCGTGCATCGAAAAATAAAAAAGTTTAAATGCAGCGAGTGTGGCTATACGTGTTCACAAAATGGGAATTTACGGATTCATATTAACGCTGTTCACAGAAATATAAAAAAGTTTAAATGCAGCGAGTGTGGCTATACGTGCTCACAAAATGGGCAGTTACGGATTCATATTGACGCTGTTCACAGAAAAATAAAAAAGTTTATATGCAGCGAGTGTGCTTATATAAGTTCTAGGAATGCACATTTACGTACACATATTGACGGCGTACATCGAAAAATAAAAAAGTTTAAATGCAGCGAGTGTGGCTATACGTGCTCACAAAATGGGCATTTACGTACACATATTGACGGCGTTCATCGAAAATTAAAAAAGTTTAAATGCAGCGAGTGTGATTACATAAGTTTTACCAAATCAGATTTACGGAGACATATAGAGGCCGTACATCAGAAAATCAAAAAGTTTAAATGCAGCGAGTGTGATTATATATCTGCACTAAATGAAAATTTACGGAGACATTTAGACGCCGTACATCGGAAAATAAAACGCGTCTAAACACAGTTCTGTCGCTTACGACTTTTTGATGTTCATCAACCTCGACGCTCGCTCCTAGGCTTTGTATATTATATCTGTACATATTTCAAGTATAAGTACATTTCGTTTTTGCAATAAATAGCGCGCGACGTTGCCTTTTGAGATGCGGGCGCTGCTCAGCTGTCGAATGCGTCGTCACCGACTTAAATGCCTACTAGATTTTGCCTTCGACATTTAAGATTTATTTAGTGCAAATCTTGATGATTTATTATACTTAGTATGTTTTTAAAATATCATAGGATTGAATCTCGTCATGGTTTCTTTTTTTGGTTTTTTCTTTTCTTCTAATATAATAAATTATTTTTTGTATGGGTATTAATATTAAATTACCATCTCCCTTTGAAAGTTGTTTTTTAACTATTATATTTAAATGACATTTAAGTTTATACCATTTAAGTTTTTACCATTTAAGTAATTATTCATTGTTTTCATTGTCGATTTCCTGCTCCTCATGTAGAAACCAATTTTCCTGCTTTATTTTTACAAAAGGATTTAATAAAATATTAATATATCACGTTTTTATTTTATGCAGTAAAAATATATTTTTGTGCTAATTTACCACACCTAGGCTAGACTTGACCAATTTTTTTTTTGTAAAATATATCAATGATTTTTTATAAAGATCCACGAAATTTAAAAAAATCAGTTCTGCAATAAAATAATAACAAACAAAAGAAAATTGTTTAAATACTTTTTATAACAAAAAAAGTCCTAACATTAATGGCAAAACTCTTATTATTCGGTTTACAAATCAGTAAAAATAACTTTTATTTTCATGTTATACTATTTATTTTATATACAATACACTATATACAAAATATTTTAAATAAAACTGGACCATAAAATTACAATTATTAATATAAACGTAATTTCATTAATAACTTGATGGGGAAGAGGTTAGCTCTGTATTCAAATATTTTTTACCACAAACATAAACAATTAAAAAAACATTCTTACCATAATCCCTCTGAAATAATTATTTTATCGGGTTTTTTTAGTTATCTTTCCTTCATAAGACAAATAAATCACTAATGACCGTAATTCAATCGTAAGTGCCATCTGCAGGGTGGTACTTAACGGTAGGGTTACGGTCATTACTGACCTAAATTCAATGGATTAAGAAGAGCGAATTTATTGAATTGATTCGATGACGAATTGGGACACATCTTGAATAGTTTGATGGCTCCAAAATAATTTCTTTTATCCTTATAAGCCTCAGAAGTTGTAATTCTGAATAATAATATCGAGAGATAAAATTTAGTATTCGTCTCTCGAGTTTCAGCTCGCGAAAGGTGTTATAATGATTTGATCTTAAGGTAAGAAGCGTAGGGTAAGACCACCTAAGAGTTCGCAGTCGCAATAATTCCGAATCGGTTTGTCATACCTACTGGAAGTTTTGTTACTCGCTTCAGGATGCTGTCGGACGATGAAACCTCACAACGCTGGCAACATCATCAGGAGAAACCGCCACTTTAGGGTATTTTTCCAATTTTTCGTACTTTTGATGTATTTTTTCAATTCTTTGTCACTTGTTTTATAAGATTCGCATGACTTTATACGTAATCATCAATTTTTATTGTTTAGATCAATGATTTATTTTTGCCAGAGTATGTTTACTTCGGCTCATTAGCGCCTGTCAAAAATATATGACGCACTATTTTAAACGGGCAATATGCAGCAAAGAGTACGCATGCGTACTCTTTGCTTCTATCATAACATAATTAACAGTGTTAATTGGCTTTCGGTGATGTTGACTTCGCTCCATCAACAGTCACTGATCGGCTCTCAATAGTTGAGACTACAATAGATTTAAGGAATATTTCACCAATTTCTGCAGCTACAATCAGCCTCCACATTGTAGCTCAATCATCGCCTTCAAAGGAAGCAAATTCAGAAGAAATCAGAGAGAAAAACCCTGAAATAGCCAGCGTGCCATCGACACCAACTTTTATTTCACCTCAAATGATTCGTCCCCTATATATACCGAAAGCTAACTTGCAGCAGAAGCTAAAATCTGATATTTTAACCAGCTCACCATAGAGAAAAGTCAACAAGAAAATTTACAAAAGACGCGAACAAATCTATAGAAAATGAGCAATCAATAATGTCAAGAAATGTATGTAGAACCTCCAGAACTGGACTGGACTGGATACAGGTCATACCATGCGAAACCTGGTGGCATGATGATTGCACCAACTACTGCGGAATCGGAGTATATGTGTGTGATGATTGTTAAAAAAAGACTTGCGTACTCTTACCTGGTGTACCATCAAAGAGTACGCGTTTGCCAAGTTTTCTTAATTTTAAGTTTTAAATACGTTTTAATAAAAAAATAAGTTTTGTGTTACTTCTGTATGTTCATAAATAAATATTCTTTCAATAAATAGTAAAAGTGTGAATTTGAAATCACTTTTGTATGATTTAAAAATAAAAACTGTTAGATGCGTACTCTTAGATTTCTTTACTATATAAACACTGCATCTCTCTCACACATACTTAACTATATACAAGACAATTTGTTTTATGTATTTCATTCCACACTTTAGATTAGACGTGTGGGTTAGGCATGTGAAAAAAACATTTATTTTCTTGTTTACTCTTAAAAATATTATAACTTTTTTTTCCCCTTACAAACGTGCCAATATTCTATTTTGATAAATAGCCGGTTCAACACCTGAATTGGCGTTGTCAAATCTCATTTGGCGCTTACCAAGAATCTGAAGGTCTTCACCAAATTGCCAGTTTGGATACCAGAAGGAAAGAGTTTGAAGCTATCTTCATATATAAACTACTCAATAATCTACTAGACTGTCCAGAGCTTCTACAAATTATTCACTTTAAAGTACGACTTTTCTTATTAAATAAAACGCAACACTTCTAAGAATATGTTAAGATAATAATTGTAATCTTTCAAATTAGAAATTTTTATTTGTACTTTGAATTTATTCAAAAACAAGGTATGTAAAATATACACCTCTCATACAGGTAATTAGAGATAAAGGTCCTAAATATATTTATGTTTATCATAATAACTATATAACCTATATTCTAATTATACACCACCACCGTTTTAAAAGTACGCAAACACCGTTAGCTAACCTTATATAAAAGTCTGACAGTATTGACATTTAGAAAATTCGAATGCTTTTTAATATTTTACCAGATTGAAAATTTTTAAACAAATTATATAGTCAGAATGTTAAAAAAAAAATATATTGAACGCACAGATAGTTGCATCGCTTGAGGTAATGCACGCTGGTTTAAATACAGGCCTGTTTTTCACTCACACCTTATATAAAAATGTAAAAATGAATCATAATCAATAATTAATTTTTCGATTAATATTATTCACAAAATGCCAAGACACTTAATTAAGGTAAATTAAAATAAAACTATGATTCATTCAAACCTACAGTTATGTTTTAATAATTATAGATAAATTAAACCTAAAAAAGATATAAATTAGAGTTAATAAAGTTAAAGTTAATTAAAAAAATTATACAAACGAGTAATAGTAATGTTTAACCCATGTTTAAAAATACTTTCATAAGCAGAAGAAAAAAAACTAAAAATTCGTATCAAATACTCCAAAAGCAGATAAACAAATGAACAAAAGTAAAGTCAGTAAAAAAGTCTCCTGTCAAACGAATACAACAATAAAATGGCTTCCTCCGTTTGGGAGCTCCGATGCCACAGACAGATGCACTGACACGTTAAACGTATAACAATCCCGTTTGCATGGGGGGTTAAAAACACACGTCGAAAACAATGGGTTTAATAAGTAAAAATAATTAGTAATATTGTATAAAAATGCACATATTTTCAATAATCCTATGTATTTAAGTACGGGAATAAAATAACCTCAAATAAATCAATTTATTCAATTTCTTGAGATGTACTTGAGAAGTGCAGAACGGCATGCTGGACAAACGCGCATATTCCAATTCTATATAAAAAAAACTTCTACAGATCCACCCTTTTTCAATACGAATAAAAACGAAAAATAATTACTAAGGTTTAATTAAAAGCTAATATTTGAAAACCTGATCAATTACAATTTACGAGTATGTGATCCGTGTCGATACACGCTTCTCATACGAAATATCTTAATAAATCTTTCAACACTAAGTCATTCCTTTGGTAACGGAATACTCAATAAAATAGCTTAAGACCATGACATCTCCACCAGATAAATAAAAGATTAGGAATCCATTCAAATGAGCGAAACAATCTAACTTACAATTCTTAACTTAATCTAATTTACAATTAGAACAAAGTTATTCTACGCGTAGTTATTGTAATGACTTTGTAAATTGCCATTTATATAAAATGCCATTTGTATAATCACACTCGCTGCATAAACTTTTTTATTTTTCTGTGAACAGCATTAATATGAATCCGTAACTGCCCATTTTGTGAACATGTATAGCCACACTCGCTGTATTTAATTTTTTTTATTTTCCGATGCACGAGGTCTATATGTTTTCGTAAGTCTGATTTAGTTGAACTTTTATAATCACACTCGCTGCATACAAACGTTCATATTTGTTTGTGAGCAGCGATAATATGTACTCTTAAGTTACTCTTGAAAGAGCTTTTATAATCACACTCGTTGCATTTAAACTTTTTTATTTTTCTATGTACGCCGTCAATATGTGTACGTAAATGTGCATTAGTAGAGCATGTGTAAGCACACTCGCTACATTTAAAAGCTTTTATGTTCCGATGCACGGCGTCAATATGTTTACGTAAATATGATTTAGTAGAACTTATATAATCACACTCGCTGCATTTAAACTTTTTTATTTTCTTATGTACGGCGTCTATATGTTGCTGTAAATCTGATTTCGTTGAACTCTTAAAATCACACTCGCTGCATTTAAACTTTTTTATTTTCTTATGTACGGCGTCTATATGTTGCTGTAAATCTGATTTCCTTGAACTCTTAAAATCACACTCACTGCATTTAAACTGTTTTATTTTTCTGTGAACAGCGTTAATATGAATCCGTAAATACCAATTTTGTAAACACGTATAGCCACACTCGCTGCATTTAAACTTTTTTATTTTTCTATGTACGCCGTCAATATGTGTACGTAAATGTGCATTAGTAGAGCATGTGTAAGCACACTCGCTGCATTTAAAAGCTTTTATGTTCCGATGCACGGCGTCAATATGTTTACGTAAATATGATTTAGTAGAACTTATATAATCACACTCGCTGCATTTAAACTTTTTTATTTTCTTATGTACGCCGTCTATATGTTGCTGTAAATCTGATTTCGTTGAACTCTTAAAATCACACTCGCTGCATTTAAACTTTTTTATTTTCTGATGCACGGCGTTTATATGTCTCCGTAAGTCTGATTTAGTTGAACATGTATAGTCACACTCGCTGCATTTAAACTTTTTAATTTTTCGATGTACGCCGTCAATATGTTTACGTAAATCTGATTTAGTAGAACTTGCATAAGCACACTCGCTGCATTTAAACTTTTTTATTTTGTTATTTGCGAGTTTAATTTGTTTTTGAAAATTCCTATTAGTTGAACTTGTATAATCGCATTCGTTGCATTTGACTTTATTATGTAGGCAAATTGAAATTTCACTCGTTTCCTTATTTTTAATTGTTAATGTCGAAAATGTTTCTTTATCCAAACATCTGCCACATACAATATGTTCGTCTAGATAATTAGGTAAATAATATATGGAATCGCTTCGTTCAAACGAACACTTGCAAGTCGCACAATTAAGATCTATTCTCTTTAATATTATTCTGACGCTTTTGATATTATCAATTGTTACATCGTGACATGGTTTACTAGTGGTTGGTATGTTATGTTGTGTCACATAGTTTTTGTTGGGTTCCGATTTTACAAATTTAATATTTTCTTCTACAAATTGATCCAATTGTGGGTTTGGTTCAATTTCCCGATAAGTTTCAAATATTTCTGATTTAATTGATTGCCTTGTATCCAAATATTTTAAAACACTATGCGAGTGATCGTCGCGTTCACTTATTTTTGCTTGTTCAAAATCACTGCTGCTCGTTTTGTAATCGCTCGCTTGTTCATATTTAATTGCACTTTGATGATTTAATTGACACATTTTATAATTGTATTCTTCCATTTTCTTTTTTAATTGAGTATAGAATAAGAAATAGTTTATGAAAATATTAAAAAATAGTACGCTCTTGTGACGTTTAAGCCAATTGGCTGGTTTATTGTTTTGAAGATTTGGCTATTTTATTCACTTTTTTCTTCTCACAAATTATGGACTTTTTGTTTTGTCGAACGCACGCACGTTTGCACTTTTTTGACATAAGGGTTCACCTATTTGGTTAGTTTCTATTTGTTGACCGTCTATTTGACATACATTCAGTATTGCCCTCGTCAGAATCTAACTGACGTATCTAAAGTAGTAAAATTGCCATTTTCGTTAATAAAAAGACCCGAATTGCCGTATATCGTAATCTTTGTGTAGAAAATCATTAAACTTGTGTAACTGTAATTGCCGTATTCTTCGATAAGGCAATGATAATGCTGCCGTATTATTTACGTAAATGAAATTAATTGAATCGTTTAATTAAACCAAAAGTCTCACTGGTTAAACGAATTATACAAATAAAAGTATAAATCCAATTCATAACATAAAAAAATGAATGATCGCGTTTTAATATGACTTAATATCTGGTTAAAAAAAGTACAGAACTGAGTGTATATAAACCAACGTTTTTACTTAAACGGATTAATGTAATTACTCGAATTAAGTTTCCATTTGTGGCACAAATAAATTTATGTCCAACTGTGGTATATGTAAATCTATATTATAACCTAAAAATCGTAATTTATTTAATACACTATTTAAGTATGTAAATGTTAGAACTTGGTACATTCTTATATGAACTTTATTAATTATTAGTATGTACTATGGATATAACGAAAATTCTCAGTTTCTTCGTTCCCGCAATATGGTTTTAATTAATGTCTATGATTTTAATTCTATTTTTTCCCTTCAATTATAGTAGTTTGTTCACTCTTCTTCAAACTGTATTAAAAGTATAATTTCCTGAATCCTTATTTTATTGATTTTTGAACCCGTAGGAAGTGTCCACTAGAACCTGTCTCTTTAGGCAAACCTGGAGCTGCTCAAATTATAAAAAGGAATAGTATAGCATCTTATCTAATATCTAAGCGATGTTGCCTAATAGACATCTTACAATAAAAATAGTTTTAGTGATGTAAATAGGCAAAAATATTACAATAAAAATAACAACAATAACAAGGACAAAACAAGTCATTGTGTATCAGCAAATTTCAAAATTCATTTTTTTTGTTCTATCAACACAAGATAAATTGCATAAAGGAATGACATGTTAATTTAGGTACATTTTGAGGTTAGTATAGTGGTGTGGTATTAACGATCGTAATAATAACGATACATATGTATATATATTTTTATGGAAAACATGCATGCGTGATCATCTATGTTATATAACAACAATGTTTAATACAACAATAACAGAAATTAGGACATGGTTCTTGAAAGAAAACCAGATTTAATTAAATAACTCTTCAATAAAACGGGCTTATGGAGCTAAATCTTATGTAAACCTATGACTAGATGTTTTCAAATTCCTTAATACCTAATATAAAACACATTAATTATAAATAAAATTAAATATAAAGGAAACAAATACCTAGTGATGCATACATTCGTTGCACGGAGATATCGTTACCGTCAAAATTTAAACTCGCATAGGTTACAATTAAATCTTTAATAAACAAATAACGCATTATGGAAAGAACTTTTTATGGAATTGAAAATATAATAAATTCATCATAATTTAAGACATTTTAATTGAAAACTTTAAAAAACTGGTACGGAAATTCGTATAGTGTTCGTTCCACTTATTGCATTGTTTATCTCGTATTTTAAAGGAAACAAGAATTTGTATCATGTCATACAGTTTATTACATTATTAAATATACCTATAGTAAAATAACATATCTTTATTAGTCAGTTGGCCTACCTTAGTATAGGAAAATATAGGTCCATCAATTTATATTATCTTACAATTTCTATTTGGTAATTTCCATTAATAAATAAACACAGACATGATATTTCAATTAACAATACTTATAATCTGTTGCATAAATGATTTTTTATTAATTTAAGCTAACCACTAATAAATGACAAAACGTTCCAACAGCCGTGCTGTCATATTTTATAAAATCATTAGTGACCCTGGATAAGTATAAACTCATAAAAATCCTTTATGGGGCCATTCTATATTTCAAACTGATCAACTTTTGTTCTAAAAGTATTGAAGAAATACATTTTCCAAACTAATAGCGGATTTAGTTATATGGTATTTCATTTTTACTAAATTTCCTTAAAAATCTTTTTACAATTTCTTGTTAACGCAATGGCGATTCCAACTATTAATTGGTCGAGTTTATCGAAGACTGAACTGGAGTACCAGAAGCCTCAGTTGCCGCATTATGCAGACAGATTGCCACACTTTCCAAAAAGATTTCTAGTGAATCCCTTACTTCTACGGACTTGCCCATAAGTTGGAATAAATTAGCTGATCTCTCGGGTAGTTTAGAAGATTCGTTGTTATTGACAGATTCAAATGTTATAAAGAAGGCCTCTTCGAAGGCAGCTCATTTGCATTTTAGATTAAACCGTGTTAAACATATTGAACCTGGAGATATTTTTTTCTTAAAATCATAACAAAAAGTCAACCATCTGTCAGTACTTTTAAAGCGATAATACGGTCATGTCATGTTTTAAACCGTCATGCGCCTCTAAAACAAAAAAAAGATATTAAATTCTAACTCGTAAAAAAAAGTAGAATACTCGACAAATCTATCCATTATACAAGCAGTGAATTTTAATAATAACTTTTAAGTGAAGGTGCGATATTCAAATGACGTTTCGCGAGTCGCTTGTCCTCAATTCGCGTTAACTTTTACCTGAATCCAACTAAAATATAGGTTGTGTTAAATACGGTGCTCATTAAGAATTACTTAAGTAATTGGCAAAGATTAATATGTAATAAATTGAGTAGGAGTCCACCGTCGTTTCGATATAACCGACGGCCACTACCTTCGACTGATCAGCTATTTTTTTATATGAAAACGTACCTAACTTATGACATGCTTTGAATATTTTGAGGGTTTTCCGTGTCTAAAGTATCAGCGGCATTTTACCTTTGATTATGTGGTGATTTTTTAAGGTAGTTCAACCTCGTTCGAATAGTTAAATCCCGAAATGTAGATGGCGCTACTTTTAGCCTTTTTCATTCCCTATAAAAAATCCAGCTCCTTGGCCCTGTGATTACCAACACGACTTGCAAAGACAATATATGAATATTTATCGTGGTTTCCGAGAAAAAAAATGTAAACTTAAATTAGGATTAACGATAATATTAAATCGTTATTGTCATACGCTTCGATAGAGTTACGTGAATTATTTTCGCGTTTTACACGTAATAGGGAACATAAACGCCCCCTTGAGTCTTCGGTAATTGTCGTGGGACATCCTGTATAATCAGTGATACGGTGGACTTCTATATTATAGTTTCTAAGAAAATATAGCTTTAAGAATTTATATGCTTTTGTGGATAAATATTGTATATTATAAGATATGGCCTCCGCATTAAGACTTTGCCTTAAGGAGTTCCTCGTTAATAGTAATATTTCGGAGAGCTTTGAATAATATCTTACCGTTTTTACAGCGGCGATTCGTTGATGTATTTAATGATTTTTATAAAATGATATTATAGTAAATAGGTTTTCGAATGATTTATGATATTAACAATATCGAGTGGTTATGTGTACCTACTTATTTTGAAAAATTGCGCTTATATGTAATTAATTAGTAAAATGTGTCGCCAGTACTTAATTATTTTTTTTTTATTTTTAGAATGGTTTTTATTGTTTCAGTGCGAATGAATGATTTGTTTTTGTGAATTCCTAGACGTAATGAGGCTCTAAATAATTTTTTTTTTTTTTTAGCGGCAACCACTGAAGCTTAATTCCGCTTTGAACCTGTTATGTAAATATAGCCTTTTTCCGCCTAAAATAAGAGTTCAGTGGATTAAAATTATCCTTATTGATATTTATAACTACAGGTTGATCTTAAATTCAGCAGTATCCTTTTAAGGGGTGATTCTGGGTCGGGGTGGTTCAAGTTTTTAAATAGCTAACGGCATGAGGTGGCCGGGTTTAAGGTGGCTAAGGTTTTGTTAGGTGAGCATACTTTAAATGTTTTAAGGATTCTTTTTTAATCTTTAAGGTTTTTTAGGTTTATTTACAAAGTTAAAGTTATCTCCTCTTAAAAGAATACTGCAGACTTGATTAAAATGCCATAAAACAGTTCAGGTTCTCCGATTGCTTTGTGACTCCCTAGTAATGCTTATGACGAAGGCAGCTGTGCGGGTGAACCTAGTCACAACTAAGTCTAGCGCAGTTTATATATATCCTCATAAATTCTTTTAGTAACGCACAAATCGAGAGAGATAATATATAACTGAGCGTACCAATTAAATATTATAATAACATTTTACCGTAATATGTAAAATAAAACGTATTATGCTAGTTGTCTATGGTGCAATTTCCAAGCCGTCCAATATTACGTAAACGTGACGCTAGTCAATTGGTATTTTTTTTTATTTATCTTACAAAATTTGCGTTGTTTTATTTTACACTTATGGATTTGTGTAAAACTAACCTTACTTTTTTATGTGCTTTTGCCAAAATTTTTTATTATTGTTTATTTATATTGGAGTATTTTTTGAATTCAAAAGTACCAAAATAAAATAAATTTTATAAGAAAAACAAATCTTTTATTTCCCTTTCTGTCTACGATCAATTCGGGTTACGACAGTGGTGCAGTTATAATATTAAATAAATTCATTTTTTTTCTTAGTATAAGAAGATCAACTCAGAAATCACTTATAAATGAGTAATTAAATTACGATTAATTATTTAGAAATGATTAACTTATAACGGTGATTGTTTTTGAAAAATAACTAAAATAATAAGCGGGTAGTGTAAAAGTAATATAAAGTAGAAAAATGTTTGGTCGCTATCCGTTGCTTGGTGTATTTCCGGGAACTAGGGAATATTGTTTAAAGGATTGCACTGCGGTCTGGTCTAAATAAATCTTGAAGATCGTTAAACTTATCAGTGAATGCATTAAACGAACGTCAAACGGACAGCGAGCGAGTCGCGAGTCAGTTCGAGACTAGCCCCTCCACACGGCCGCCACAGGCGACTCTGACTGACACTTGTCTACAGCGAGCCGCGTGTCTCTCGGTCACAATCACCAGATAAAGGTAACAACTTCATGCAGACATTCCAAATAACCATAGTTTTTATTGGCAATGACTCATTTATGACTCATTTCTGAGATGAAAGTTGCATTTTGTTAGCTCTCCGTGAATGCGGGTCATTTCGGCCTTAGAAATCCCACAGGAAGCGAAAGGCGATCCAGGCAGTGTAAAAAAAGAATGCCTTCATTGCGAAGAGTCATTTTAATTTTACATGTTTTTAATATGTCAAAAAAGTAGGTATATTGAGCAATTGAAAAACCTACTAAAATTGAAATCATGGTCTCCTCGTTCGAGTTCGTCGAGCGATGATCCAAATCGTCATCAGATCGATGGCCTGAAAGACTGAAAGCACGGTCTTTGCGTGGTTCCAAAAATGACACAAATAAACACTTATTTTCAGGTAGTTATCCTTTAATTAATGTTTCTACTCTAATAGTAAATAATATAGAGAAACTTTCGTAACGAGTTCTTTAGGCTCGGTTTGTGAGCAGTTGTAATAGTCCGTTACACTAGTTTATAATTAGTAGCAAGCTGCTCGCAGAAATTTAATTGTAATAATAAAAGTCTTTACTTTGTTGAATATTGATGTGAAATTTGCTCGTGATAGGTTTGTTTCCTTTCGCTTAGTTTATTTTCGTCTGTATTTCGGTTTTATAATTTAAAATCTAGTTTAATCAAAATATAGATAAAAAAATTAATTGCTTTAAAAGGTTTTATATTGAAAAAATAAGAACTCTCAAGTCGTTTGATTTATCAAATTGTATTTATATTGAAAATCGGCGAAAATGGAACTTAAACTCTTTTCCAAAGAAAAGAAGATCGTATTTTGAAAATTTGCAAAGAAAATATATTTGACTTTTCATTACGTTTAGGAACGAGGTTAGGAATCAACCTATCGTGGAAAAAATACAACATTTGTAAAGTTCCCATTACGAAGCAATATTTACGAAGCATTTAATAATTAATATAGAAATAGTACCTAAATAGAAATAATAGCTACACGATATTGAATATAGCTTTATTAGCAAATAAACGAAATAACAAATGGCGCCGTTTAAGTGTCAAATGTGTTGGCGAAAGAAAGCCCGCGTCGGCTTTGACAGAACGAGTTTATAGACGCGGCATTTTCCCTCCAAAAGTGCGCCGAGAAAAAAATGGAAGAATTAAAATATTACAGTGATTTTGAACAAGCAAAAATAAGTGAACGCGACGATGACTCGCATAGTGTTGTGAAATATTTGGATACAAGGCAATCAATTAAATCAGAAATATTTGAAACCCATCGGGAAATTGAACCAAACCCACAATTTGATCAATTCGTAGAAGAAAACATTAAATTTATAAAATTAGAACCCAACAAAAACTATGTGACACAACAAAACATACCAACCACTAGTAAACCATGTCACGATGTAACAATTGATAATATCAAAAGCGTCAGAATAATATTAACGAGAATAGATCTTAATTGTGCGAATTGCAAGTGTTCGTTTGAACGAAGCGATTCCATATATTATTTACCTAATTATCTAGACGAACATATTGTATGTGGCAGATGTTTGGATAAAGAAACATTTTCGACATTACCTATTAAAAATAAGGAAATGAATGAAATTTCCATTTGCCTACATAATAAAGCCAAATGCAACGAATGCGATTATACAAGTTCAACTAATAAGAATTTTCAAAAAAAAATAAAAAAGTTCAAATGCAGCGAGTGTGATTTTATGAGTTCAACTAAATCAGACTTACGAAGGCATATAGACGCCGTGCATCGGAAAATAAAAGAGTTTAAATGCAGCGAGTGTGCTTATACATGTTCTACTAATGTACTTTTATGGAGACATTTAGATGCCTTGCATCGAAAAATAAAAAAGTTTCAATGCAGCGAGTGTGGCTATACCTGTTCACGAAATGGGTGTTTACGGATTCATATTAACGCTGTTCACAGAAAATTTAAAAAGTTTAAATGCAGCGAGTGTGATTATATATCTGCACTAAATGAAAATTTACGGAGACATTTAGACGCCGTACATCGGAAAATAAAACGCGTCTAAACACAGTTCTGTCGCTTACGACTTTTTGATGTTCATCAACCTCGACGCTCGCTCCTAGGCTTTGTATATTATATCTGTACATATTTCAAGTATAAGTACATTTCGTTTTTGCAATAAATAGCGCGCGACGTTGCCTTTTGAGATGCGGGCGCTGCTCAGCTGTCGAATGCGTCGTCACCTACTTAAATGCCTACTAGATTTTGCCTTCGACATTTAAGATTTATTTAGTGCAAATCTTGATGATTTGTTATACTTAGTATGTTTTTAAAATATCATAGGATTGAATCTCGTCATGGTTTCTTTTTTTGGTTTTTTTTTTTCTTTTAATATAATAAATTATTTTTTGTATGGGTATCAATAATAAATTACCATCTCCCTTTGAAAGTTGTTTTTTAATTATTATATTTAAATGACATTTAAGTTTTTACCATTTAAGTAATTATTCATTGTTTTCACTGTCGATTTCCTGCTCCTCAAGTAGAAACCAATTTTCCTTCTTTATTTTTACAAAAGGATTTAACAAATTATTAATATAACACGTTTTTATTTTATGCAGTAAAAATATATTTTTGTGCTAATTTACCACACCTAGGCTAGATTTGACCAATTTTTTTTTTGTAAAATATATCAATGATTTTTTATAAACGTCCACGAATTAAAAAAAAATAGTTGTGCAATAAAATAATAACAAACAAGAGAAAATTGTTTAAATACATTTTATAAGAAAAAAAGTCCTAACATTAATTGCAAAACTCTTAATATGCGGTTTACAAATTAGTAAAAATAACATTTATTTTTATTTTATACTATATATTTTACATACAATACACCCTATACAAAATATTTTAAATATAACTGGACCATAAAATTACAATTATTAATATAAACGTAATTTCATTAATAATTAATTTGATGGGGAAGAGGTTAGCTCTGTATTCAAATATTTTTTACCACAAACATAAACAATTAAAAAAACATGCTAACCATAATCCCTCTCAAATCATTATTTTGTCGGTTTTTTTAGTTGTCTTTCCTTTATAAGACAAATAAATCACTAATGACCGTAATTCAACTTAAGGTTACGGTCATTACTGACCTAAATTCAATGGATTCAGAAGAGCGAATGTATTGAATTGATTCGATGACGAAATGGGGCACATCTTGAATAGTTTGATGGCTCCAAAATAATTTCTTTTATCCTTATAAGCCTCAGAAGTTGTAATTCTGAATAATAATTTCGAGAGATAAAATTTAGTATTCGTCTCTCGAGTTTCAGCTCGCGAAAGGAGTTATAATGATTTGATCTTAAGATAAGAAGCGTAGGGTAAGACCACCTAAGAGTTCGCAGTCGCAATAATTCCGAATCGGTTTGCCAAACTGGAAGTTTTGTTACTCGCTTCAGGATGCTGTCGGACGATGAAACCTCACAAAGCTGGCAACATCATCAGGAGAAACCGCCACTTTAGGGTATTTTTCCAATTTTTCGTACTTTTGATGTATTTTTTTTCAATACTTTGTCACTTGTTTTATAAGATTCGCATGACTTTATACGTAATCATCAATTTTTATTGTTTAGATCAATGATTTATTGTTGCCAGAGTATGTTGACTTCGGCTCATTAGCGCGTGTCAAAAATATATGACGCACTATTTTAAACGGGCAGTTTGCAGCAAAGAGTACGCATGCGTACTCTTTGCTTCTATCATAACATAATTAGCAGTGTTAATTGGCTTTCGGTGATGTTGACTTCGCTCCATCAACAGTCAATGATCGGCTCTCAATAGTTGAAACTACAATAGATTTAAGGAATATTTCATCAATTTCTGCAGCTACAATCAGCCTCCCCATTATAGCTCAATCATCGCCTTCAAAGGAAGCAAATTCAGAAGAAATCAGAGAGAAAAACCCTGAAATAGCCAGCGTGCCATCGACACCAACTTTTATTTCACCTCAAATGATTCGTCCCCTATATATACCGAAAGCTAACTTGCAGCAGAAGCTAAAATCTGATATTTTAACCAGCTCACCATAGAGAAAAGTCAACAAGAAAATTTACAAAAGACGCGAACAAAGCTATACAAAATGAGCAATCAATAATGTCAAGAAATGTATGTAGAACCTCCAGAACTGGACTGGACTGGATACAGGTCATACCATGCGAAACCTGGTGGCATGATGATTGCACCGACTACTGCGGAATCGGAGTATATGTGTGTGATGATTGTTAAAAAAAGACTTGCGTACTCTTACCTGGTGTACCATCAAAGAGTACGCGTTTGCCAAGTTTTCTTAATTTTAAGTTTTAAATACGTTTTAATAAAAAAATAAGTTTTGTGTTACTTCTGTATGTTCATAAATAAATATTCTTTCAATAAATAGTAAAAGTGTGCATTTGAAATCACTTTTGTATTATTTAAAAATAAAAAACTGTTAGATGCGTACTCTTAGATATATACGATTTAAATATATATATACACTGCATCTCTCTCACACATACTTAACTATATACAAGGCATAATTTGTTTTATGTATTTCATTCCACACTTTACATTAGACGTGTGGGTTAGGCATGTGAAAAAAACATTTATTTTCTTGTTTACTCTTAAAAATATTATAACTTATTTATTTCCTTACAAACGTGCTAATATTATATTTTAATAAATAGCCGGTTCAACACCTGAATTGGCGTCGTCAAATCTCATTTGGCGCTTACCAAGAATCTGAAGGTCTTCACCAAATTGCCAGTTTGGATACCAGAAGGAAAGTGTTTGAAACTATCTTCCTATATAAACTACTCAATTCTCTAGTATACTATCCAAATCTTCTATAAAGTATTCACTTTAGAGTACGACTTTTCTTATTAAATAAAATGCAACACTTCGCTGAATATATCATGAATATAATAGTAATCTTTCGAAATTAGACATTTTTATTTATACTTTGAATTTATTCAAAAACAAGGTATGTAAAATGTACACGTCTCATATAGGTAATTAGAGATAAAGGTCCTAAATATATTTATGTTTATCATAATAACTATACAACCTATATTCTAATTATACACCACCACCTTTTTAAACGTACGCAAACACCGTTAGCTAACCTTATATAAAAGTCTGACAGTATTGACATTTGGAAAATTCGAACGCTTTTTAATATTTTTAAAGACTTCAAATTTTCAAACAAATTATATAGTCAGAATGTTAAAAGAAAAATTAATATTGAACGCACAGATAGTTGCATCGCTTGAGGTAATGCACGCTGGTTTAAATACAGGCCTGTATTTTATAAAAGTTTTTCACTCACACCTTATATAAAAATGTAAAAATGAATCATAATCAATAATTAATTTTTGCAATTAATACTATGCACAAAATGTTATTACACTTAATTAAGGTAAATAAAAAAAAACTATGATTCATTCAAACCTACCTAATTATAGATAAATTAAACCTAAAACTGACATAAATTAGAGTTAAAGAAGTTAAAGATAATTTAAAAAATTATTCAAACGAGTAATAGTAATGTTTAAATATACTTTCATAAGCAGAAGTGAAAAAAACTAAAAATTCGTATCAAATACTCCAAAAGCAGATAAACGAAATAAACAGAAGTAATGACAGTAAAAAAGTCTCCTGTCAAACGAATACAACAATAAAATGGCTTCCTCCGTTTGGGAGCTCCGATGCCACAGACAGATGCTCTGACACGTTAAACGTATGACAGTCCCGTTTGCATGGGGGGTTAAAAACACACGTCGAAAACAATGGGTTTGATAAGTAAAAATAATTAGTAATATTGCATAAAAATGCACATATTTTCAATAATCCTAAGTAAATCTACAAGATAAGGCATCCATTTTGTACAAAAATTTTTTATACTAAATTGAATAAGGAATCTCATAGTGGTAAGCATAGGTATTCATTCGATATGAATCACCCGGTAGGTATTTAAGTACGGGAATAAAATAAGCCCAAATAAATCTATTTATTCAATTTCTTAAGATGTACTAACGGCTTGCTGGACAAATGCGCATATTTCAATTCTATAACTTCCACAGCTCACCCATTTTCAATACGATTAAACAGAAAAAATCATTACTAAGTTTTAATTTAAGCTAATATTTGAAAACTAGATCAATTACAATTTACGAGTATGTGATCCGTGTCATTACACGATTCTCATACGAGCTTTTTTAATAAATCTTTCAATACTAAGTCATTCCTTTGAAAACGGAATACTCAATAAAATAGCTTATGACCATGACATCTCCACCAGATAAATGAAAGATTTGGAATCCTTTAAAATGAGTAAAGCAATCTAATTTTACAATTGGAACAAAGTTATTCTAAGCGTAGTTATTGTAATGAGTAGGTAAATTGCCATTTATTGAACATGTATAATCACACTCGCTACATTTATACTTTTTTATTTTCTCTTAAAATCAACCTCGCTGCAAATAAAACTTTTTATTTTTATTGTGAACATCGATAATATGTACTCTTAAGTTACTCTTGAAAGAGCTCTTATAATCACACTCGCTGCATTTAAACTTTCTTATTAACTCTTAAAATATGACGCCCTAAATTCCCATTTTGTGAACATGTATAGCCACACTTGCTGCATATAAACGTTCATATTTGTTTGTGAACAGTGACAATATGTACTCTTAAGTTACTCTTAGAAGAGCTACTATAATCACACGCGCTGCATTTAAACTTTTTTATTTTTCTGTGAACAGCGTTAATATGAATCTGTAAATTAACATTTTGTGAACACGTATAGCCACATTCGTTGCATTTAAACTTTTTTATTTTTCGATGCACAGCGTCAATATGTTTCCGTAAATATGATTTCGTTGAACTCTTAAAATCACATTCGCTGCATTTAAACTTTTTTATTTTTCGATGTACGGTGTCAATATGTGTACGTAAATATGCATTAGTAGAACTTATATAAGCACACTCGCTGCATTTAAACTTTTTTATTTTTCTGTGAACAACGTTAATATGAATTCCTAAATTCCCATTTCGTGAATATGTATAGTTACATTCGCTGCATTTAAAGTTTTTTATTTTTCGATGCAAGGCGTCAATATGTTTCCGTAAATATGATTTCGTTGAACTCTTAAAATCACATTCGCTGCATTTAAACTTTTTTATTTTTCGATGCACGGCGTCAATATGTTTCCGTAAATCTGATTTTGTTGAACTCTTAAAATCACATTCGCTGCATTTAAACTTTTTTATTTTTCGATGCACGGCGTCAATATGTTTCCGTAAATATGATTTCGTTGAACTCTTAAAATCGCATTCGCTGCATTTAAACTTTTTTATTTTTCGATGCACGACGTCAATATGTTTCCGTAAATATGATTTCGTTGAACTCTTAAAATCACATTCGCTGCATTTAAACTTTTTTATTTTTCGATGCACGGCGTCAATATGTTTCCGTAAATCTGATTTTGTTGAACTCTTAAAATCACATTCGCTGCATTTAAACTTTTTTATTTTTCGATGTACGGCGTCAATATGTGTACGTAAATGTGCTTTAGTAGAACTTATATAAGCACACTCGCTGCATTTAAACTTTTTTATTTTTCTGTGAACAACGTTAATATGAATTCGTAAATTCCCATTTTGTGAACATGTATAGCCACACTCGATGCATTTAAACTCTTTTATTTTTCGATGTACGACGTCAATATGTGTTCGTAAATATGATTTCGTTGAACTCTTAAAATCGCATTCGCTGCATTTAAACTTTTTTATTTTTCGATGCACGACGTCAATATGTTTCCGTAAATATGATTTCGTTGCACTCTTAAAATCACATTCGCTGCATTTAAACTTTTTTCTTTTTCGATGCACGGCGTCAATATGTTTCCGTAAATATGATTTCGTTGAACTCTTAAAATCACATTCGCTGCATTTAAACTTTTTTATTTTTCGATGCACGGCGTCTATATGTTTCCGTAAATATGATTTCATTAAACTCTTAAAATCACATTCGCTGCATTTAAACTTTTTTATTTTTCGATGCACGGCGTCAATATGTCTCCGTAAATCTGATTTCGTTGAACTCTTAAAATCACATTCGCTGCATTTAAACTTTTTTATTTTTCGATGCACGGCATCTAAATGTCTCCGTAAAAGTACATTAGTAGAACATATATAAGCACACTCGCTGCATTTAAACTCTTTTATTTTCCGATGCACGGCGTCTATATGTTTCCTTATAGTCAATTTAGATGAACTTTTATATTCGCATTCGCTGCATTTAAACTTTTTTATTTTGTTATTTACGAGTTTAATTTGTTTTTGAAAATTATTATTAGTTGAACTCGTATAATCGCATTCGTTGCATTTGACTTTATTATGTAGGCAAATTGAAATTTCATTCCTTTCCTTGTTTTTAATAGGTAATGTCGAAAATGTTTCTTTATCCAAACATCTGCCACATACAATATGTTCGTCTAGATAATTAGGTAAATAATATATGGAATCGCTTCGTTCAAACGAACACTTGCAAGTCGCACAATTAAGATCTATTCTCTTTAATATTATTCTGACGCTTTTGATATTATCAATTGTTACATCGTGGCATGGTTTACTAGTGGTTGGTATGTTATGTTGTGTCACATAGTTTTTGTTGGGTTCTGATTTTATAAATTTAATGTTTTCTTCTACGAATTCATCAAATTGTGGGTTTGGTTCAATTTCCCGATGGGTTTCAAATATTTCTGATTTAATTGATTGCCTTGTATCCAAATATTTTAAAACACTATGCGAGTCTTCGTCGCGTTCACTTATTTTTGCTTGTTCAAAAACACTGTTGCTCGTTTTGTAATCGCTCGCTTGTTCATATTTAATTGCACTTTGATGATTTAATTGAGACATTTTGTATTCATTTTCTTTTTCAATTGAGTATAGATTAAGAAATAGTTAAATACAAAGATCGCTTATTCATGGAGCCACTACACTCCGCGTGCTCGTTGACTGCCCGTGACAGCTGAGGGCCGTGTTGCCACCACCGCCCCTCTCACGTCGTGTAGTGGGGATATTTATTATAAGGTGAATGCCTACACTACAGTTGAATGCCTAAGGTGAATGCCTACACTACAGTTCATGAAAACATTAAAAAATAGTACGCTATCGTGATATTTGGGCCATTGGCTAGATTATTGTTTTGTAGATTTGGCTATTTTATTTAATATTTTCTTCTCAGAAATTTTTGTTTTGTCGAACGCACGTTTGCGCTTTTTTGGCATAGGTACATAAGGGTTTACCTATTTGGTTAGTTTCCACTTATTGACTGATGATTTTATTATTTAAATTAAACCCTGTCTAATTTTTGTTTCAGTAATTTCATTTTACAGGTTACATTTTTTAATCTCAGTAATTTCTACTAAGTACATCCATTATGCTCGACATAGAACGTTGACGGCTCAGATTGAGAGACAACGACGAAGGAATATATATTTGCATGAAAGGTAAAATAATAACATACAAAATAATGAAATTGTTTTAAGGGATACATTTAAATGATAACTGAATATCATTCCAAAAAAAAATAATACTTTTGATTGTAGATTAATGCATTTACAATGCAGATTTTGCAATGCAAATAGATGAAAGGACTGCATTCACTTCAAGTTGTCATAAAGGAAAAGCATTATTACCGGCCTTATGTCATATTGAATACTTTAAATCATTGTATGATAGACTCACTTCACATGAACCTTTACGAAGAAGAAAGTCAACATTTTTTTTTGAAAACATTCGTAAATACAATTCAGCATATGCTATGGTTAGCTCGGATAGTTACACGCGGAGGGTATCATTTTAAAATACATGATGTTTTTATAACACAGATCTGATCCAATGACTGTTGGATATAATCGCTCGCCATGTTATGCGCAATTATATTTTTATGATGTTGACACTGCTATTAATTATAGATTACGTGAACATTCTAATCAAGCATGCAATACCAATGTAATGCGCGAAATCTCTCTTGAATTAGAACGCATTAATCCTTTTCTTCGATCATTCATCAATATTATACCTTAGCGTAATTCACTTGTGCAAATATCCGATTATATGAAATAAAGTGAGTTCAAGTCAAACGAGTTATCAAACCATACCAACTTCGAACAGAGCAGTGATCTGTCATCAGTTAGTTATATGTGAACATTTCAAGTAAAAGATAATGTCACTAAAGCATGCTTGACTTGTGAACAAACCTGGTCATGTCTAATAAACTATAAAAGTCAAATGAGCTAAAGCATTATAGCAGTTTCGACCAGAACCCGCGCACTTTGCTGCATCAATAACACGAGTCCATTTTAATTGAAGGAAGATCAGGTCCTCGACCAGCACTAGCAGTCTCAGCCTGCCACAATATAATTTGGGAATATTAACAAAGCTATTGAAGAACCTGACCCATTACCTGCCGAAGATGCGTTGCAAATTGCTAAATCCATTCTGAACGATGTATTTAATTCAATTTGGAAATCTGATAGGCCTTCAAAGAGGTGGCAAGGAGCTGAATCTACAAACTGGGCTATCAATATTAGAAACGAAGGCGTAGGGCGGGATTGCCTTGTATGCAGAAGAAAGTATTGCCTCCAAAACTGCCTCAGGAATAGGGTGTAATTTACCTGTAGATGCAATTGCACAATAAATGTGCGTATTCAAGCTACAAAAAGAGAATACCCAATCTATTGTAAAACTGCGCAAGCGAAATTGTGTGACCGTGTGGCAAAGAAGGAAGCTGCGAAATTGGTCCTCGAAAATTGCCTGAATCTGATAACATCAAAGAGATAAATCTAACCTTAGACACGTGTGGGGGCAAAACCGCATCCAATATGTTATTGTTATGGGTTGCTTGGAATTATGAATATAGGACAGCCGAATATAGGACTGCTATACTTTGGCCATTTAATTGGGGCCCATTGTGTATACCTTCGTAGTGCAGCTTTTAAACTAAAGCTCCTGTAGCCAATCCGTCTTCAATACGAGCCAACCAGCTACAAATTTCGCCCATAGCAAGCATGGGTGCTTCTTTTTGAAGTGAGGGCTGGACAGTGACAGATTACGGGTTCCGCAGTCTCTTCCTCTGCATTACTAGGTTTGCCCTTGGAAGGCTGAGACAGTATTTTGTAAGACGAGGGTGTAACTGTCCCACCTGTATCTATGCCTTGCCCTGGTTAGATGGTTTAGAGAAGATGTTGCATAGTTAACTGATAGTGGCAGGATAGGTTCTGGCCGAAAGGAGTATTGCGTGAATATCCTCGCTAGTTTGTCTGCTTCATTGGTGCCCCTGGATGTGACTGTCCCTTTACCCATTGGGCTGTGACCTGTCATAAATAAGTCTGGCCACACCTATATAGGAGCGGACTCTATGGATAGCACTACACCTCCATATATTGAATGCCTGATTGCACAATCTCAAAAAACTCGCGAAATAGACAAAAAGAAAGTTTTAGTCGAACCATATAATATCAAAGAATTTAAGTTCAACGAATTCTTTGATCTGAAATCCCTCGCTGATAATATAATTTTGAACAGAATATTAGATAATGAAGGTAGGTAGATAATGTACTCTGCTACCTGCAGAGAGAGTACAATGGCTAAAAATTAAAAGGATGCGTTATGTTAGGAAATGTTTTATTTCTTTAAAACGAAAGACCTTGAATTTTATTTAAAACTAATTTCTTATTTTAAATTTAAACTTATTGTATTTTATTTAGGTAAATATCTAAAAAAAGCATATAATTTCAGAAATTTAGTTGGAGACTAAAGTTTAAAGTGTAACGTTTAATTGATTTAGTTGGGTTGTAGTTTAGTTGGACTTAGTTATAAGTTTTACAATACATTTTTCATGTAAATTTTGGCAGGTAACTATGTAATTAAGCAAAAAATTGAAACAAGTAAAAAAAACATAAAGATATTTAACTAAAAAAATCATGTTAATTATAACGATTTACGCAAATCATGTTCTGGTCAAAGAAGTTAAATGCTCTCCCATCTTGGTTTATTATTTTTTTTATTTAAAAGCTTTTACAATATTGGTCTATTTTGTAAACAAAATCATTAGTTTATAAAAAAAACCCAATTAGAAAATTAATACATTGTTACGATATTCTGAAATCCTCAAACGAATAAATGCACATAAACTTTCAAAAGTCATTTACTCAATTTCATCAAATATGCATTTAACTCGTTTTGAAGTATATAAGTAAGTCTATGTAAGGTGAATAGAAAGTGGCTTAATGACGTAGCTACACCTTAGGGCATAGCTAACCGCATCTCATTACGTAGGTATATGTACCTATGTACGAGTATATATAGTGCATCTCTCTCACACATATTTAACTATTTAAGGCATAATTTGTTCTTATTTATTACATTCCACACTTTACATTAGACGTGTGGGTTAGGCATGTGAATATAACATTTATTTTCTTATTTATTCTTAAAAATATTACAACTTTTTTTTTCTTAAAAACGTGCTAATATTATATTTTGATAAATAGCCGGTTCATCAACTGAATTGGCGTTGTCAAATCTCATTTGGCGCTTACCAAGAATCTGAAGGTCTTCACCAAATTGCCAGTTTAAATACCAGAAGGAAAGTGTTTGAAGCTATCTTCCTATATAAACTACTCAATTCTCTAGTATACTATAGAGAGCTTCTACAAAGTATTCACTTTAGAGTACGACTTTTCTTATTAAATATAACGCAACACTTCACAGAATATGTCATGAATATAATTGTAATCTTTCGAAATTAGACATTTTTATTTTTATTCAAAAACAAGGTATTTAAAATGTTCACCTCTCATACAGGTAATTAGAGATAAAGGTCCTAAATATATTTATGTTTATCATAATAACTATACAACCACTATTCTAATTATACACCACCACCGTTTTAAACGTACGCAAACACCGTTAGCTAATCTTATATAAAAGTCTGACAGTATTGACATTTGGAAAATTCGAACGCTATTTAATATTTTTACAGATTGAAAAATTAAAAAAATATATATAGCCGGAATGTTGAAAGAAAAATTAATATTGAACGCACAGATAGTTGCATCGCTTGAGGTAATGCACGCTGGTTTAAATACAGCGCTGTATTTTATGAAAGCTTTTCACTCTCACCTTATATCTAATGTAAAAATGAATCATAAACAACAATTATTTTTGCAATTAATACTATGCACAAAATGCCATGACGCTTAATTAAGGTAAATTAAGGTAAAAACAACTATGATTCATTCAAATCTACAGTTATGTTTTAATAATTATAGATAAATTAAACCTAAAAATGATATAACTTAGAGTTAATGAAGTTAATGTTAATTAATTGAGTAATAGTAATATTTAACATCACATGTTTAAAAATACTTTCATAAGCAGAAGAGAAAAAAACTAAAAATTGTATCAAATACTCCAAAAGCAGATAAACGAAATGAACAAAAGTAAAGACAGTAAAAAGTCTCCTGTCAAACGAATACAACAATAAAATGGCTTCCTCCGTTTGGGAGCTCCGATGCCACAGACAGATGCTCTGACACGTTAAACGTATAACAGTCCCGTTTGCATGGGGGGTTAAAAACACACGTCACAAACAATGGGTTTGATAAGTAAAAATAATTAGTAATATTGCATAAAAATGCACATATTTTCAATAATCCTATGTAAATCTACAAGATAGGCATAACTTTTGTACCAAATTTTTTTATACTAAATTTAATAAGGAATCTCATGGTGGTAAGCAAAGGTATTCATTCGATATGAATCACCCGGTAGGTATTTAAAAGTACGGGAATAAAATAAGCCCAAATAAATCAATTTATTCAATTTCTTGAGATGTACTTGAGAAGTGCAGAACGGCATGCTGGACAAACGCGCATATTCCAATTCTATATAAAAAAAACTTCTACAGATCCACCCTTTTTCAATACGAATAAAAACGAAAAATAATTACTAAGGTTTAATTAAAAGCTAATATATGAAAAACAGATCTCCACCAGATAAATAAAAGATTAGGAATCCATTCAAATGAGCGAAACAATCTAATTTTACAATTAGAACAAAGTTATTCTACGCGTAGTTATTGTAATGACTTTGTAAATTGCCATTTATTGAACATGTATAATCACACTCGCTGCATATTTTTTTTTATTTTTCTGTGCACAGCATTAATATGAATCCGTAACTGCCCATTTTGTGAACATGTATAGCCACACTCGCTGCATTTAATTTTTTTTATTTTCCGATGCACGGCGTCTATATGTTTTCGTAAATCTGATTTTGTTGAACTTTTATAATCACACTCGCCGCATTTAAACTTTTTTATTTTTAGATGCACGACGTCAATACGTTTACGTAAAAGTGTATTAGTAGAACTTATATAAGCACACTCGCTGCATATAAACTCTTTTATTTTCCGATGCACGGCGTCTATATGTTTCATTATAGCCCATTTAGATGAACTTTTATAATCACACTCGCCGCATTTAAACTTTTTTATTTTTAGATGCATGGCGTCTATATGTTTCCGTAAATCTGATTTCGTTGAACTCTTAATATCACACTCGCTGCATTTAAACGCTTTTATGTTTCGATGTACGCGGTCAATATGTGTACGTAAATGTGTATTCCTAGAACTTTTATAATCACACTCGCTGCATACAAACGTTCATATTTGTTTGTGAGCAGCGATAATATGTACTCTTAAGTTACTCTTGAAAAAGCTTTTATAATCACACTCGTTGCAATGAATTGTCTTTAATTTCCGATGTACGGCGTCGATATGTATTCGTAAATAAGTTTTAGTTGAACTCTTAAAATCACACTCGCTGCATTTAAACTTTTTTATTTTCCGATGTACGCCGTCAATATGTGTACGTAAATGTGTATTAGTAGAACATCTATAAGCACACTCGCTGCATTTAAACTTTTTTATTTTCTTATGTACGGCATCTATATGTTGCTGTAAATATGATTTCCTTGAACTCTTAAAATCACACTCGCTGCATTTAAACTTTTTTATTTTCTTATGTACGGCATCTATATGTTGCTGTAAATCTGATTTCCTTGAACTCTTAAAATCACACTCGCTGCATTTAAACTGTTTTATTTTTCTGTGAACAGCGTTAATATGAATCTGTAAATTCCTATTTATTGAAAATGTATAGTCACACTCGCTGCATTTAAACTTTTTAATTTTTCGATGTACGCCGTCAATATGTTTACGTAAATCTGATTTAGTAGAACTTGCATAAGCACACTCGCTGCATTTAAACTGTTTTATTTTTCTGTGAACAGCGTTAATATGAATCTGTAAATTCCTATTTTTTGAACATGTATAGTCACACTTGCTGCATTTAAACTTTTTAATTTTTCGATGTACGCCGTCAATATGTGTACGTAAATGTGTATTAGTAGAACTTGCATAAGCACACTCGCTGCATTTAAACTGTTTTATTTTTCTGTGAACAGCGTTAATATGAATCTGTAAATTCCTATTTATTGAAAATGTATAGTCACACTCGCTGCATTTAAACTTTTTAATTTTTCGATGTACGCCGTCAATATGTTTACGTAAATCTGATTTAGTAGAACTTGCATAAGCACACTCGCTGCATATAAACTTTTTTATTTTCTTATGTACGGCATCTATATGTTGCTGTAAATCTGATTTCCTTGAACTCTTAAAATCACACTCGCTGCATTTAAACTGTTTTATTTTTCTGTGAACAGCGTTAATATGAATCTGTAAATTCCTATTTATTGAAAATGTATAGTCACACTCGCTGCATTTAAACTTTTTAATTTTTCGATGTACGCCGTCAATATGTTTACGTAAATCTGATTTAGTAGAACTTGCATAAGCACACTCGCTGCATATAAACTTTTTTATTTTCTTATGTACGGCATCTATATGTTGCTGTAAATCTGATTTCCTTGAACTCTTAAAATCACACTCGCTGCATTTAAACTGTTTTATTTTTCTGTGAACAGCGTTAATATGAATCTGTAAATTCCTATTTTTTGAACATGTATAGTCACACTCGCTGCATTTAAACTTTTTAATTTTTCGATGTACGCCGTCAATATGTTTACGTAAATCTGATTTAGTAGAACTTGCATAAGCACACTCGCTGCATTTAAACTGTTTTATTTTTCTGTGAACAGCGTTAATATGAATCTGTAAATTCCTATTTTTTGAACATGTATAGTCACACTCGCTGCATTTAAACTTTTTAATTTTTCGATGTACGCCGTCAATATGTTTACGTAAATCTGATTTAGTAGAACTTGCATAAGCACACTCGCTGCATATAAACTTTTTTATTTTCTTATGTACGGCATCTATATGTTGCTGTAAATCTGATTTCCTTGAACTCTTAAAATCACACTCGCTGCATTTAAACTGTTTTATTTTTCTGTGAACAGCGTTAATATGAATTCGTAAATTCCCATTTTGTGAAGATGTATAGCCACACTCGCTGCATTTAAACTCTTTTATTTTCCGATGTACGGCGTCTATATGTTTCCTTATAGCCATAGCCCATTTAGATGAACTTTTATAATCGCACTCGCTGCATTTAAACTTTTTTATTTTGTTATTTACGAGGTTAATTTGTTTTTGAAAATTCTTATTAGTTGAAGTCGTATAATCGCATTCGTTGCATTTGGCTTTATTATGTAGGCAAATGGAAATTACATTAATTTCCTTATTTTTAATAGGTAATGTCGAAAATGTTTCTTTATCCAAACATCTGCCACATACAATATGTTCGTCTAGATAATTAGGTAAATAATATATGGAATCGCTTCGTTCAAACGAACACTTGCAAGTCGCACAATTAAGATCTATTCTCTTTAATATTATTCTGACGCTTTTGATATTATCAATTGTTACATCGTGACATGGTTTACTAGTGGTTGGTTTGTTATGTTGTGTCACATAGTTTTTGTTGGGTTCTAATTTTATAAATTTAATGTTTTCTTCTACGAATTGATCAAATTGTGGGTTTGGTTCAATTTCCCGATGGGTTTCAAATATTTCTGATTTAATTGATTGCCTTGTATCCAAATATTTTAAAACACTATGCGAGTCATCGTCGCGTTCAATTATTTTTGCTTGTTCAAAATCACTGCTGCTCATTTTATAATCACTCGCTTGTTCATATTTAATTGCACTTTGATGATTTAATTGACACATTTTATAATTGTATTCTTTCATTTTCTTTTTCAATTGGGTATAGAATAAGAAATAGTTAAATACAAAGATCGCTTATTCATGGAGCCACTACACTCCGCGTGCTCGTTGACTGCCCGTGACAGCTGAGGGCCGTGTTGCCACCACCGCCCCTCTCACGTCGTGTAGTGGGGATATTTATTATAAGGTGAATGCCTACACTACAGTTCATGAAAACATTAAAAAATAGTACGCTCTTGTGACATTTGGGCCATTGGCTAGATTATTGTTTTGTAGATTTGGCTTTTTTATTTACTACTTCCTTCCCAGAAATTTTTGTTTTGTCGAACGCACGCACGTTTGCACTTTTTTGACATAAGGGTTCACCTATTTGGTTAGTTTCTATTTGTTGACCGTCTATTTGACATACATTCAGTATTGCCCTCGTCAGAATCTAACTGACGTATCTAAAGTATAAAAATTGCCATTTTTGTTTATAAAAAGACCCGAACTGCCGTTTATCGTACTCTTTGTGTAGAAAATCATTAAACTTTTGTAGTTGTAATTGCCGTATTCCTTGTTTCGTCAATGATAATGCTCTCGTATTTTCTACATAAATGAAATTAATTGAATCGTTTAAATAAAACAAAAGTCTCACTGGTTAAACGGATGATACAAATAAAAGTATACATCCAATTTATAACATAAATAAACGAATAATCGCGTTTCAATATGACTTAATATCTGATTAAAAAAGTACAGAACTGAGTGTATATAAACCAACGATTTTACTTAAACGGAGTTATGTAATTGCTCGAATTAAGTTTCCATCTGTGGCACAAATAAACTGTGGTATATGTAATTCTATATTCTAACCTAAAAATCGTATTTTATTTTAATACGCTATTTAAGTAGGTATGTAAATATTCGAACTTGGTACATTTTTCTATGAACCTTATTTATTATTAGTATGTACTATGGATATAACGAAAATTGACAGTTACTTCGGTCCGACAATATGGTTTTAATTAATGTCTATGATTTTAATTCTATTTCTTTCCTCCAATTATAGTAGTTTGTTCACTCTTCTTCAAACTGTATTAAAAGTATAATTTCCTGAATCCTTAGTTTTATTGATTTTTGAACCCGTAGGAAGTGTCCACTAGAACCTGTCTCTTTGGACAGACCTGGAGCTGCTCAAATTTTACCGTAAGTACCCTGGCAATCTCATGTGCTCGGATTCTCCCTCCTTTTCCGTCTTTAAAGAAATCGTGACACATATATTATCTAGTGCGGTAGGAAACAAAACTCTTAGCTATTAACATACGATGACGTTTATATATTTATTTATAAATTATTTACTTTATTTATATTATAGTTTTAATATGTTTATTAAGAAGTCCCGTAGCTTGCGTTAAAATCCTAAATTACGTCCACAAATGATTCCTACATATGATTTTAATTAATGTCTATGCTTTTAATTTTATTTCTTCCGTTTAATTTTAAGGCGACAGACGCTGGCCCAAAAGTACCTCCCACCCTCCCACCCAAATATACCGAAAATAGTTACCGACACGATTTTGATCTTCCGTCTCCCTCTCGGGTTGCGTCGCTCACTCATTCGACGTGTCGATAAAATGATGAAGAAATGGACCGAAGCTGTCACTTTGACGTTTCGTCTGTAATCTGTCATATTTTATGTTGCAGTTTTGCAGACTTGATTTGTACGGATATTTCGCGTTACGCGAATATTTATGTTACTTCGTGGTTATTTAAACCACGCAGGAAGGACTATTTACTAACTTGGTATTTTGTTTTGATTAAAATCCATCGGAAGAATAAATCGGACGTAATTCTCGATTTTTGGGACATGCTTCAGAACATTCGACAACGATAGATCGTTGATTCTAGAAGTATTCTTCCACGTTATGCGTTGTCTTCCGCGTTCCAAGTGGTACAAAATGTAGTATAGTAAATTTAAATATTAAATTAACTATCTATAAACGGCATAAAGCAGTGTTTAAAATAAATCGAAAATTGTGTATCTGCACATGTTTATTTAAAAACTGCAAGTTCATTATTATTTAAACTGAGAGTAGTGACAATTCGTCAATCATTAGGTTCTGTTACATTCATAAATTATACTATGGGTTTCGGAGATGCTTGCATTTCCTTTAAAAATACCTATTTACTCATGTGAAATTCCAACAAATTCCTTGTATGTATCCATGGGAAGATTAATAATGGACTGTTTGGCAAATGTATTGCACATATTAGCTTAGTATCAGCATAATACTAAGGTCTTAGATTCAAGTTGCTTGACAAATTTCCATCTTAATTCTATAATTAATTTCACTTTTATTTCCAGAAAATGTCTCGGTTACATTTAATCGGATTGTAACCGAGTATCACAGTAATCTTTGAATCACAGTAGTCTTAAGAAGATTCATATCAGTTCGAATGCCTAGACAATTGTTCTCATTAACCACCTTAGAATAAATTTTCAAATCATCTGCATACAAAATGTGTTCGAAGTTTAAAAAATATGAACCAATACGAGTCGTTGTTGTGAATCCTGTGGTACTCCTGATGGGATTTACCTACCTGAAGCCGGGGACGAGAGAAGGGGGGCAAAGGGCGAAAGGGAAAAATATTGCATGCCGAAGAAGTAGCAAGCCTCGAGTACCGAAGCCGAGGAGGAAACGTTGCATGTCTTAATGACAATTTTTAATATATAAACAACCAACGGTATAAACACAGTAGGTATAAAGAGTGGTTCAGTATAAGCACTCTCGCTGCGCAAGGGTACGGCCTGTCGGGATGGGGAAAGATATCACAAAGGGTAGATTTCGTAATAATGACAAATATGAAGGATCAATCGAATAAAAACCTGCACAAATATTTGCGGTCGTCGTGTTATATTGCTTAGCCATTCAGTACTCACCTGCACTGGTGTCGTCTCACTTTTGTCCCAAGAGAACTTACTGTACCATTCTTTATACCGTGGTATAAATCTCTGTGGACCCAATTGCTTTTAATTTTTTAAGTAGAATAGAATGATTAACTCCATCGAAGCATTTGAAAAGTGTCTATAAACATGTATAAATATATATTGCTAATACAGTATTACTAATTTGAAGATATAAAGATAAAGATAAAGATATTCGGAGGGACTTTATATATTTTTGGCCCGTAATAATTAAAATGTTGATGACCAAAATGTACTAACCATAAGATGGATCGAAAAAAATATTAAACGGTATCATCTTATGTTTTGGGTTGGTATTTGTTAGTTGTTGTCTTCTTTTCGCTGAGAAAACAATATTTTCTATTTATTTATTTATGAATGGGAAATTCGGCCTAACTAGGCTAATACCCAAAAATAACAATATGCTATTCGATATATAAGAATGCTTCTTAAAATAATCTTGCTGCAACGACAGGATGCACATATAACTTTTTTTTCTTTTACCATTTTATGCAAATCAGATGAGCAGTGATAATTTCCACCTCATCCGACTGAAACGCTTTGCGGATGGTCTTCACGACTCTGAAACCACTCTTAATATGGTATTTGCGGTCGACGGATAAATATCATACCATGTTTAATAATGGTAATGACAAAACAAAACTGATAAATGCGTAGTGTTTCTGAGGATTCGATGTTTCGGACGTAATGCCACGTCCATGGCCCTATAGACACAATTTGGTCTGGTAGTAGTCATCAAGTATGATGAATATTTTTTTTATTACCCATTCTAAAAATATACTAGTTCTTATAGAAACTAGCATTATATTAAAGGTATTGAGGAAACAGACAATGAAAACTAAAATACAAATAAAAAAACAGGATGACATCCCGGATGCAATTACGGGAGTCCGTCGGGATTGAAACAGGAATGGCTATGACACTCTGTTGCTATCATATAGTATGATCTGCTTCAAGTTAAGGTTCGGTTCGGGTTAGATAACTTAAAACATACTAGTTATCTAACCTGAACGTTACCCTATCTATAGTAACTATTGTAAGTGCCTAAGTCGAGAATAAAAATAGGCTGACTTAAAAAACCGACACTCGCTTTGTTACTTTTTAAAGTAATATTTCTACTAGCATATCTCAAATAATAGGGACGGTACCCTACTGTCGTATGGTGCAAAGGTTTAGCATAATGCTCACTTCCGGTATGCCCACATAGCATTCCTGGTACGGTAGTGCTTTAAGTGTTTTTCAAGTGATTACATTTCCATTGAAAAGAACCCTTAAATACCAATGTGTTTGTTTAAATCCTAGTTAACGTTGATATCTTATAACCATAAGGTGACGCGGTGTGCTGTTATTGTACAAGCGATTGTAGTGCGGGGAATTGCAGAACTAGGGCTTAAAGTTGCCTCGCGATAAGTATAGCGCTTATGACACTTACATTCTACAACTGTTGAAAAGCATTTTATTTTACTAAAATTTAGGGGAGAGTAATTAAAAAGTACCCAGTTTTGTAGGTAATTTCAAGAAGATATTTCAAGGCTGTTTTTGCATAAATGTTATAAAACCGCTTTTAGAGAGAATTGGATTTATTTAATGAAAGTACCATATTCAAAATCAGATACAGAAAATTGAGAAAATACCTTTAATATTGGCGATATACTTGCAAATAAAAGTGTCGATTCCCCTTGACACGAGTATATCATCATCCTGTTGCATGATGGAGTTATATAAAGATATATAAATTGGAATCGCCGATTATTTAATTTTACTCTAATAATCTGTATCGTACTGGCAAAACTAATATCGTTGCATTCATACTTAAGACATACACATGATGAAAGTAGGTATCAAAATGTAATATATATTGATTTATATAAATTGAATTATATTACGATATAACGCTAGCGCCATCTGGATTAGACTAGATAAATTTAAAGAGAAAAACGATACTTTCATTTGGTAATGGCAGATGGCGATAAATAATACAAAAATATAATGACAATAAGCAATTAATGAAAATATATGGATTAATGAAAGTAAACGAGAAATGGTGTCAAATACATATTTAAAGCATATCTTCACACTGTATTTGAGGAGATGATTTTTGCCATCTAGTAGTGGGAGGTTGAATTACCATTTTATTTTTTAAAAATTACAAGTATTGGTTAGACTACTATATAACAGAATCATGCCAAAGATCGACCAACATATCCCTACGGAACTGGCAGGTTTCAGACCGAATAGAAGCCGTTGCGACCAAGTACTAACATTAGCCACTCATATAGAAGAGGGTTTTGAAAAGCGCTCTAAAGTTGGAGCAGTATTCATCGACCTAACAGCGGCCTACGACACAGTTTGGAGACACGGAGTGATACACAAACTATTAAGCGTTATCCCTTGTAGAACGCTATACCGCTTAATTAACAGCATGGTCACTAACCGGCAATTCGCTGTTCACTTTGGTGGAAAAGTCAGCAATTCCTACGTTTTGAGCAACGGCTTACCGCAAGGGTCAGTCCTAGCCCCACTCATGTCAACCTATACACAAGTGACCTACCGGCAACCCTTTCATTGAAGCTTTCATATTCCGATGATGCTGTTATATGTACACAACAACCAAGTTTGAAGAATGTGAACGCATTCTTTGTGAGGATCTCATCACTCCACAAGAGTATTTCCTCAAATGGAGATTGAAACCAAATGCCTCCAAAACTGAATCTGCATGTTTCCACCTCAACAACCAACTTGCAACGCACAAATTATATATCAACTTTATGGGCTTACATGTTAGACACAACTTCTCCCCGAGATATTTAGGAATTACCCTGGATAGAACACTCACTTTCAGACAGCATTTCACAAACCAAGCAGCGAAATTAAAAACTAGAAATAACATCTTACATAAATTAGCAGCAACAACTTGGGGTGCTGATGCTAGTACTCCACGATCCACTGCAATCGCTCTGGTATATTCGGCCACCCAGTATTGCTCATCACAGGAACCGTCAAATCTACTCCATCAGAATGGTTACCTACCCTGAGTAACATAACCCAGTTTACAAGCTCTATTTAAAACATGGGGAAAAGTCCAAGACAACCCTAACCTGGTTATACACTATGACATAAAAAATACAAGACCACGGCGACTTATCTCACGCAAACCATCCTGGAAGAGTGGAAAACAACTCACATTAGGCAATTTTAACATGGCCGACGCATGGAAAAGTGAATGGTTTAAATGAAATCCTGACAAGTATGGCTACATTCAAGACCCAACTCAATGCGTTCCAGGTTTCAACCTTCCCAGAAAATCTTGGTGCGCTTTGAACCGCCTAAGAACAGGCCACGGAAAAAGTAAGGACATGCTTTTTAAATGGAAAATGTCAGAAAGCCCCAAATGGGTTTGAGGATACGATAATCAAACCATTCAACATATCATCAGTGATTGCCCACTTCGACCTGCACAAGATCTACACAATCTCACACCAAATGCTATCGACTGGATATACTCTCCGGACATAATCCTATAGTCCTATAGATTATTATGTTTAATCCTTTAATATTTATTTTTAACTTCTGACATTTTTTGTACATTTTTGCCATACGATAAATAAATAAGTAACAATCAGTCTATAATAAATCGTACTGATAGGTCGTGCTTATTAGAGTGGGTACCGCCTGTACTAACTAAGTACTTGCCACTGGACCTATATATTACCTGATAATATATTAAACCCAAAACATTAACATATAAAACGGTATATTTTCAAACACGTTTGAGGAAAAATCAAAGTTACCTTTAAAATTTTCTTTCAGATCGTTTTATTTATTTATATATTTCATCGGTAAACTCATAGCATTACAATAATATAAGATACAATATTAACAGTTACAAGGTCGATTATGAGTTACACATTTAAATCCAAATAAGGCGACAGTTGAAAAACAAAATGAAATATAAAAAAAACAGGAAAAAATAGAAAAGTAAAACAATGGACATTAAATATTAAATTCATACAAGCGAAAGTAAATCATTACTGTACGCTGTGTAGTCGGTGTGAGTGTAGTGTAAGTAATGATGTGTTTATGAGTGTAAGTGTAGGGGAGAGGGTATCAACTAAGTTATTTTTATGGAAGGAAATGGTGTCCCGAATGCATTTTAATATTTTCACAGACTTAAAATTTTCAAACAAATTATATAGCCAGAATGTTAAAAGAAAAATTAATATTGAACGCACAGATAGTTGCATCGCTTGAGGTAATGCACGCTGGTTTAAATACAGGCCTGTATTTTATGAAAGCTTTTCACTCTCACCTTATATAAAAATGTAAAAATGAATCATAACCAATAATTAATTTTTGCAATTAATGCTATGCACAAAATGCCATTACACTTAATTAAGGTAAATTAAAAAAAACTATGATTCTTTCAAACCTACCTACTTATAGATAAATTTAACCTAAAAACGATATAAATTAATGTTAATGAAGTTAAAGTTAATTAAATGAGTAATAGTAATATTTAACAACACATGTTTAAAAATACTTTCATAAGCGGAAGAAAAAAAAATAAATTCGTATCAAATACTCCAAACCCAGATAAACGAAATGAATAAAAGTAAAGATTTTACTGTCTTTACTTTTATTCAGTAAGATTTTACAGTAAAAAGTCTCCTGTCAAACGAATACAACAATAAAATGGCTTCCTCCGTTTGGGAGCTCCGATGCCACAGACAGATGCTCTGACACGTTAAACGTATAACAGTCCCGTTTGCATGGGGGGTTAAAAACACACGTCACAAACAATGGGTTTGATAAGTAAAAATAATTAGTAATATTGCATAAAAATGCACCTATTTTCAATAATCCGGTGTAAATCTACAAGGTAAGGCATACATTTTCAACCGATATTTTTTAAACTAACTTTAATGAGGAATCTCATTGTGGTGATTCATTCGATATGAATCACCCGGTAGGTATTTAAGTACGGGAATAAAATAAGCCCAAATAAATCTATTTATTCAATTTCTTAAGATGTACTTTAGCATAACGGCTT
Source organism: Neomicropteryx cornuta (assembly GCA_020383195.1). NCBI lineage: Eukaryota > Metazoa > Arthropoda > Insecta > Lepidoptera > Micropterigidae > Neomicropteryx > Neomicropteryx cornuta. Next base: position 11,340,046 of record JAHKQU010000003.1, read on the forward strand.
GCTGGACAAACGCGCATATTCCATTTCTATAAAAAAAACTTCCACAGCTCCACCCTTTTTCAATACGATTAAAAAGGAAAAAACATTTTTATGTTTTAATTTAAAGCTAATATTTAAAATTACAATTTACGAGTATTTAATCCGTGTCGTTACAAGATTCTCATACGTACTTAAGTTCGTTGCAATCCCCAAATAAATCTTTCAACACTAAGTCATTCCTTTAATATAGGAATATTCAATAAAATAGCTTATGACCATGACATCTCCACCAGATAAATAAAAGATTAGGAATCCATTCAAATGAGTGAATCAATCTAATTTTACATTTAGGACAAAGTTATTCTACGCGTAGTTATTGCAATGAGTGTGTAAGATGCCATGTATTGAACATGCATAATCAGATCCGAATTTATAATTTCTTATTTTCTCTTAAAATCACCCTCGCTGCAAATTAAACTTTTTATTATATGTGAACCTCTGGGTTAAGATAACGCCCTAAATGTCCATTTTGCGAATACGTATAGCCACACTTGCTGCATATAAACGTTCATATTTTTTTGTGAACAGTGACAATATGAACTCTTAAGTTACTCTTAGAAGAGCTCTTATAATCACACGCGCTGCATTTAAACTTTTTTATATTTCGATGCACGGCGTCAATATGTTTCTGTAAATCTGATTTCGTTGAACTCTTATAATCACACTCGCTGCATTTAAACTTTTTTATTTTTCTGTGAACAGCGTTAATATGAATTCGTAAATTCCCATTTTGTGAACATGTATAACCACATTCGCTGCATATAAACTTTTTTATTTTTCGATGTACGCCGTCAATATGTGTACGTAAATATGATTTCGTTAAACTCTTAAAATCACATTCGCTGCATTTAAACTTTTTTAATTTTCGATGTACGCCGTCAATATGTGTACGTAAATGTGTATTAGTAGAACTTATATAAGCACACTCGCTGCATTTAAACTTTTTTATTTTTCGATGTACGCCGTCAATATGTGTTCGTAAATATGATTTCGTTAAACTCTTAAAATCACATTCGCTGCATTTAAACTTTTTTAATTTTCGATGTACGCCGTCAATATGTGTACGTAAATGTGTATTAGTAGAACTTATATAAGCACACTCGCTGCATTTAAACTTTTTTATTTTTCGATGTACGCCGTCAATATGTGTTCGTAAATATGATTTCGTTAAACTCTTAAAATCACATTCGCTGCATTTAAACTTTTTTATTTTTCGATGCACGGCGTCAATATGTTTCCGTAAATCTGATTTAGTTGAACTCTTAAAATCACATCATATTTACGGAAACATATTGACGCCGTGCATCGAAAAATAAAAAAGTTTAAATGGTTATTATAAATTATATAAATTATATAAATTTTCGAACTTGGTACATTCTTATATGAACTTTATTTATTATTAGTATGTACTATGGATATAACGAAAATTCTCAGTTTCTTCGGTCCGGCAATATGGTTTTAATTAATGTCTATGATTTTAATTTTATTTCTTCCCTTCAATTATAGTAGTTTGTTCACTCTTCTTCAAACTGTATTAAAAGTATAATTTCCTGAATCCATATTTTATTGATTTTTGAACCCGTAGGAAGTGTCCACTAGAACCTGTTTCTTTAGGCAGATCTGGAGCTGCTCAAATTATAAAAAGGAATAGTATAGCATCTTATCTAATATCTAAGCGATGTTGTCTAATAGACATCTTACAATAAAAATAGTTTTAGTGATGTAAATAGGCAAAAATATTACAATAAAAATTGGTCTATTCTTAATCTAAGGACAAAATAAGTCATTGTGTATCTGCAAAATTCAAAATTCATTTTTTTTTGTTCTATCAACACAAGATAAATGCATAAAGGAATGTCATGTTAATTTAGGTACATTTTGAGGTTAGTATAGTGGTGTGGCATTAACGATCGTAATAATAACGATACATATATATTTTTTTTATGGAAAACATGCATGCGTGATCATGTATTTTATATAACAACAATGTTTAATACAACAATAACAGAAATTAGGCCATGGTTCTTGAAAGAAAACCAGATTTAATTAAATAACTCTCCAATAAAACGGGCTTATGAAGCTAAATCTTATGTAAACCTATGACTAGATGTTTTCAAATTCCTTAATACCTAATATAAAACACATTAATTTTAAATTAAAATTCAATATAAAGGAAACAAATACCTAGTGATGCATACATTCGTTGCACGGGGATATCATTTCCGTCAAAATTTAAACTCGCATAGTTTACAATTAAATTTTTAATAAACAAATAACGCATTATGGAAAGAAGATTTTATGGAATTGAAAATATAATAAATTCATCATAATTTAAGACATTTTAATTGAAAACTTTAAAAACTGATTCGGAAATTCGTATAGTGTTCGTTCCACTTATTGCATTGTTTATCTCGTGTTTTAAAGGAAACAAGAATTTGTATCATGTCATACAGTTTATTACATTATTAAATATACCTACAGTAAAATAACATATCTTTATTAGTCAGTTGGCCTACCTTAGTATAGGAAAATATAGGTCCATCAATTTATATTATCTTACAATTTCTATTTGGTAATTTCCATAAATAAATAAACACAGACATGATATTTCAATTAACAATACTTATAATCTGTTGCATAAATGATTTTTTATTAATTTAAACTAACCACTAATAAATAACAAAACGTTCCAACAGCCGTGCTGTCATATTTTATAAAATCATTAGTGACCCTGGATAAGTATAAACTCATAAATATTGCTTTTTCGTTCTGGCTGCATCCTGCCATGGCAGGATTATATAGATTCTATACTTCAAACTGATCAACTTTTGTTCTAAAAGTATTAAAGAAATACATTTTCCAAACTAATAGCGGATTTAGTTATATGGTATTTCATTTTTACTAAATTTCCTTAAAAATCTTTTTACAATTTCTTGTTAACGCAATGGCGATTCCAACTATTAATTGGTCGAGTTTATCGAAGACTGAACTGGAGTACCAGAAGCCTCAGTTGCCGCATTATGCAGACAGATTGCCACACTTTCCAAAAAGATTTCTAGTAAATCCCTTACTTCTACGGACTTGCCCATAAGTTGGAATAAATTAGCTCATCTCTCGGGTAGTTTAGAAGATTCGTTGTTATTGACAGATTCAAATGTTATAAAGAAGGCCTCTTCGAAGGCAGCTCATTTGCATTTTAGATTAAACCGTGTTAACCCTATTGAACCTGGAGATATATTTTTCTTAAAATCATAACAAAAAGTCAACCATCTGTCAGTACTTTTAAACCGATAATACGGTCATGCGCCTCTATAACAAAAAAAAAGATATTAAATTTTAACTCGTAAAAAAAGTAGAATACTCGACAAATCTATCCATTATACAACCAGTGAGTATTTAGCTTTCCAATCATTGAATTTTAATAATAACTTTTAAGTGAAGATGCGATATTCAAATGACGTTTCGCGAGTCGCTTGTCCTCAATTCGCGTTAACTTTTACCTGAATCCAACTAAAATATAGGTTGTGTTAAATACGGTGCTCATTAAGAATTACTTAAGTAATTGGCAAAGATTAATATGTAATAAATTGAGTAGGAGTCCACCGTCGTTTCGATATAACCGACGGCCACTACCTTCGACTGATCAGCTATTTTTTATATGAAAACGTACCTAACTTATGACATGCTCTGAATATTTTGAGGGTTTTCCGTGTCGAAAGTATCAGCGGCATTTTACCATTGATTATGTGGTGGTTTTTTAAGGTAGTTCAACCTCATTCGAATAGTTGGATCCCGAAATGTAGATGGCGCTACTTTTAGCCTTTTTCATTCCCTATAAAAAATCCAGCTACTTGGCCCTGTGATTACCAACACGACTTGCAAAGACAATATATGAATATTTATCGTGGTTTCCGAGAAAAAAAAAGTAAACTTAAATTAGGATTAACGATAATATTAAATCGTTATTGTCATACGCTTCGATAGAGTTAAGTGAATTATTTTCGCGTTTTACACGTAATAGGGAACATAAACGCCCCCTTGAGTCTTCGGTAATTGTCGTGGGACATCCTGTATAATCAGTGATACGGTGGACTTCTATATTATAGTTTCTAAGAAAATATAGCTTTAAGAATTTATATGCTTTTGTGGATAAATATTGTATATTATAAGATATGGCCTCCGCATTAAGACTTTGCCTTAAGGAGTTCCTCGTTAATAGTAATATTTCGGAGAGCTTTGAATAATATCTTACCGTTTTGACAGCGGCGATTTGTTGATGTATTTAATGATTTTTATAAAATGATATTATAGTAAATAGGTTTTCGAATGATTTATGATATTAGCAATATCGAGTGGTTATGTGTACCTACTTATTTTAAAAAATTGCGCTTATATGTAATTAATTAGTGAAATGTGTCGCCAGTACTTAATTATTTTTTTTTTATTTTTAGAATGGTTTTTATTGTTTCAGTGCGAATGAATGATTTGTTTTTGTGAATTACTAGGCGTAATGAGGCTCTAAGTAATTAATTTTTTTTTTAGCGGCAACCACTGAAGCTTAATTCCGCTTTGAACCGGTTATGTAAATATATCCTTTTTCCTCCTAAAATAAGAGTTCAGTGAATTAAAATTATCCTTATTGGTATATATAACTACAGGTTGAACTTAAATTCAGCAGTATCCTTTTAAGGGGTGATTCTGGGTCGGGGTGGTTCAAGTTTTTAAATAGCTAACGGCATGAGGTGGCTAAGGTTTTGTTAGGTGAGCATACTTTAAATGTTTTAAGGATTCTTTTGTAATCTTTAAGGTTTTTTAGGTTTATTTACAAAGTTAAAGTTATCTCCTCTTAAAAGAATACTGCAGACTTGATTAAAATGCCATAAAACAGTTCAGGTTCTCCGATTGCTTTGTGACTCCCTAGTAATGCTTATGACGAAGGCAGCTGTGCGGGTGAACCTAGTCACAACTAAGTCTAGCGCAGTTTATATATATCCTCATAAATTCTTTTAGTAACGCACAAATCGAGAGAGATAATATATAACTGAGCGTACCAATTAAATATTATAATAACATTTGTCACGATCGTGTTTAATCGTGCCAATTACGCTATTCTTGCGCGCGTAATTATTAAGAATATATGCATATATAAATATTTATTTATTTTGATAACACCAAAATTACGTTTGTAGCTAGGTAGAAGCCACCTATTGGCAATCCTAGCTAAGTAACCATATTATGAGTTAGGAAGCGGATGGTAGTTCCACTAATTCACACCAAAAGAGGGCGGTACGGTATTTTTTTAGCGAATCTTGGGTTACGAAATGATGTTAGTTATTGCTTAATACCGTGAAGAATATTCGCAAAATAAATTTTAAATAAATTAAATAATAAATAAAAAGATAGTAGAAGGAGAAAAGTAATGATATAGTATATAAAAAAAAAAATAATAATATCAAATTTTGAACAAGTACTTAGTCCTGGCGAGAGGCGTGAAGTGAGCGTTTTAGGAACCGCGGCGGTGTTCAGAGGAGTACAGTAATTAGTTTTTTCGAATAGATAGAGTAGGTAGAGGTCTCTTACATTTTGGGTCGTTTTGGGAGGTGGACGTATCTTTTTTTGAGTTCTGCGTGCTTGGTTTTTTTTTTTGGTTGGTTTTACTAATCCAACCGCATCGGGCTATATAGAAGTTTGTGGAAGGTGGAGTATATCACCAAGGGTTTCAAAGATAAAACGCGGTAGAGCCAACGTAATATTTCGGCCACGCGAATTGGTTTTCTTCTCCGTGCGAGAATCGACCCGCAGAAGCGGAAAACCTGGATGCATGGTGCACATTCCCATGATTTGCCACGCAGCAGATATACCATGGCGTTTCCTGGAAGGCCGCCGAGAGAGTAAATCCCTGCATCGGAGGAAAGGCGTATTGGTCGTCTCCCCGGCGTTTACGAGGCAGGCCGAGACGTCGCCAGCCTTATCCCGTCGGACTATCCAGTTCCAGGGAGCAAAGTCAGAGAAACAGAGGTCAGTCCAGTGTTAGAAAAAAAATGGTCGTTTCATTGCATTCACTCGTTAATTTTTTTTAGTTTTTTTTCTTTATTTACATAGTTAACCTCTTGTAGAAAATATAGTGACAGAGCTTGAGCTCCACGTCATTTGATTGCTTTTCAGTAAAGTTCGTTTTTATTTGACAATTAAAATGATTAGATCATCCTATTCCAAATTATAAAGTAGAATAAAATAATAGCTATTGATAGCCTATTATAAAAGATTGGCGTTGCTTTACTATGAACGCCGGCCGACTTGCGGTCGAGTATATTGCCTACCACCGAACAAGAAGAAAAGAACGGTTCGCGATGCCGGGGGAAGGGGGTCTGTTTCCTTTAATTTAGTTTTTTTTTTTTGTTTTTGTTGTGTCAAGCGGATTCAGTCCGGTAGTCACTAAATATAAATCTTGTTATTTCTCTCTATTAAATAATTATACAGTAATGCTCTATAAAGTACAGATCGAGTCGCCAGAACGTCCACACAACCGAAGTACATGTATATTGTTATTTGTTATAGTATGTTTCCAACCCGTTCGTTTCATTGTTTGTTTATATTTTGCCGAGGATGTAAAAAAGTCAAGTTTTGCCATGCCATCGTATCGAAGAGCCACAATATATTTTTTTTTTTAATTTTAAAATAACCCCATGCAGGTCAAGTATGTAACATTTGTTTTGTTTGTTTAAATTTTTCTTTGTTCAACAATATGTTGAACCGTTGGTTTTGATAGTGAGTAAAGTACATACAATTTTTATAAATGTTTTCGTATATTCGTCTTATATATCAGCCGTGCCAAATGCCATGCCACTATAATTGAGTACCTAATATCAAATGTTTGTTTTGTTTATTTACATATTTTTTTTTAGAAAACGAAGTGCTTATATATATTTTCCCCGTACAATTTTTGTATGCACCGGCAGATGCCGAAATGTCTTGCCACTATAATTGAGTACCTAATATGAAATGTTTGTTTTGTTTATTTACATATTTTTTTTTAGAAAACGAAGTGCTTATATATATTTTCTCCGTACAATTTTTGTATGCACCGGCAGATGCCGAAATGTCCTGCCACTATAATTGAGTACCTAATAGGAAATGTTTATTTTGTTTATTTACACATTTTTTTTTTTAAAACGAAGTGTCAGGATTCTATATATTTTTTCCGTATAAATTTTGTTTGCACCGGCGAATGCCGAAATGCCATGCCAGTAGTGAGTACCTAATAAATAGAGTGATAATATTATTTTGTTTGTTTACATGTTTTCGTTTAGACGAAGTGTGATAATTTTATAATTTTTTTTGACGGCCATACGCCCGAATATATGCCTCGTAACATTTGATCGTACGGGCACGAAAACGTAAATAATAAAACGTCATTATGACGTAATGCCATTGTTTACAAACAGTCTTTTTTTTTTTTTAAGGTTAAAGCAATATATTGACCCTTAATAATTTTATATGTTTTTTTGCTTTTCGTATTTATATTTGGTTGAGTTAACGTAAGGGCGTTAGTGCATTAAAACAAGATGTTTGTTTATTCATCTGTGTAATGAATTGCCGTATTTATTTGTCATAAGGCCCTCCTTCCGACTAAAATCGGGTAGATTTTTAATATTTTATTTCGGCGCCTAATCTAAACGTTTTGTTTACGAAATAGGTTCGTCGAATTGTAGAGTCAATTGCGAAGTTTGAAATTAATTGTTTTATACATTGGCACCACGTCATTTTATCAACATATCTCTGTATGCTGCAGATAATGGCCATGTTTGTGGCATTGCAAATTTGAAGTTAAATGTTTTTTTATTAATAGTATTTTTGTTAATTTACAATATCGCTTCATAATGTAAACATTGACATGTTTGTCAAACTAAAGAGTCATTACCAAAGTTTAAGAAATATTGTTTATTTTCTGCCACATCGCCAGTATGTCGTTTTGTTTACAAAATCGGTTCAGCCGGCAGTTAAGTGACATGTTTGTCGCATTGTGTAGTCAATGTCAGAACTGAAAGTAATTATTTTATATTGCTAGTATTGGATTTTATTTACAATATCGATCCGCCATGCAGTTAATTGACATGGGTGTAGCATTGTGAGATCAATGCCGAAATTCGAAAATTAATTGTTTTTTTTTATTATTATTGATAGTATGTTAGTCAGCTACAAATCACTTCATCGAGTACTCATTGTCATGTTTGTCGCATTGTAGAGTCGATTACAGAATTAGAAATTAATTTTTGTTACATGATGATTATTTTGTTGTACGTACGTCGTCGCGTCATCCAAGGTCCTTCAGACCACAGAATGACGGATGTTGGTGAAGTTGTAAAGTCAATTCCAAAATTAGAAATTAGTTGTTTGTTCTTTTACATGATCATTATTTTATTGTACGCACATCGTCGCTTCATCCAAGGTCCTTCAGACCATAGAACGACGGATGTTTGGCACATTGTGGAGTCGATTTCAAAATTTGAAATTATTGTGTCTACCTGATCATTATTCTATGTTACATACGGCGTCGTTTATCTAGGGTCCTTCAGACCATAAAACGACGGCGGTAAGCCTATTGTTCAGTTTTTTTTTTATTAGCCAATTGTTCAATTTTGTTTATTAGTCATTTGTTCAGTTTTATTTGTTTATAGTCACTTAGTATCTTCTAGACCATTTGGGCCCTTCTGGTTCAAATGGTCTCTCATCTGTTGCAGTATTGTGTTAATCGATTTTAATTTTGTTCAACATTTAACCTCACCAGTTTTAATCAATAAATGTACCTCTCGTCTTCTAACACCGTGTTCATCATTCATCTACCTTCATCTTGTACTTTATTATTTACTTGTGACACGGGGTCATAATGCTTCATGGGACATGACCCAGACGACCCTGAGATCTTCTTTTTCTTATCTTGAGCTAGTCCCATGATAGCGTCCTCTCATCTAGAGGAGTGACCGGTTATTTTTTTGTTAAGTCGCGGTCTGGACTAGCCAGACCTGCCATGTGACGGGAGTGAGTCAAGGCGACCTCAATCCGCGGTAGACCAGCCGGCCGGCGGAGCCATGAGAGAGGGACGAGGGGCAACCCGTGACATTGCTTGGACGCCCCGTCTGGCGCCCAAGCTCTCTTCTCCTATCATCCTGACGGGCAATAGGGGAAGTTCGTAATTTGTCTCAAATTTTACTACCATTTAAATCTGTAGTTGACGCGGTGCCCGACCAATCACGGTTCGTCCCTCGCGGTCCGACAACTCCGGCGGATCAGCCGGCCAAGGAGAGCCTGCGAGAGGGAGACAACGCAGGCGGTGGCGGCGAGTAACACCCGGACGGAAGCCGAGACGAGCTCCACCTCGGTCGGAAGCGACCGTGGTGAGGCGGCGCTCCGGCGAGGGCCCTGTCCGGCCCGAGGAGTGGGCGCGGAGGGGTAAGAATCGTAACATTTTGGCGCCCAACGTGGGGCCGTAAAACGTGGGCCCAGCGCAAGGATTTGTCGGCGAAGAGGTCAGAAGTTTTGTTCAATTTTTTTTTGGATTTTTTTGTGAATTTGTTGTCATTTACATATGGAGTCTTGTTTTTTTGGTCTTTTGTAAAGGACCTTTGTCGATTCTCGTCAGGGTTTTTTGCTGATGGGGGTGTACTTTTGGACATTCATGCCTTTACGGGACATTTTTTTATTATTCGCTAGGAAGCGAGCAGATTGAGAATCGTCAGAAGTGGGATTTTTTTTATAATTGGTTTTGTCTTCAACAAAGTTCCACGGGGTTTAAGTAGGCTGAAAGTTCTTCAATTGTCCTTATTCATTTTGTTTTTATCTGCATAAATAACATTGTACTTTTGGTTGGATTATTAAGATTGGTATTATTTCGTGCTAATCTTCTATTTCTATGTATGTGGTATCGCCGAGTGGCATGCTTCACTTTTGTTTTACTGTTTTTTTGCTAAGGGTCGATTCGCCAAATTTGAATACAATCTTGTTTGTTTTTTTTTGTGTTTTGCTATGGTGACAAGGACGCGCAGGTTGTTGTAAGAAGAGGGTGAGGTTCTGGTATGTCGGATAGGTCGTTAAGGAGAGTCCAGTGGAATAAAAGGAGGGAAAATTTATTGCACGTACGGAATACCAAGGACTCTGAAGACACTGACATGGAGTTGGGAGAAGGGACCAGTTCCCAGAGGGATGAGAAAGAAATTCATTCAACACCCATACAGAAGCCACGTGCAGGGCAAACAGAGATCCAGGAAGGAGGCCAAGATTCAGAAAGAGAGCTAAGGTTGGAGGAAACGTCATACATGAAGGTACCAGGCAAGTCGAGCAAAGCCAGAGGAGGTCGGAGAAGGTCAGGTAGGAAATACGAATCGGACTCTGACGAAGACGACGAGCCCAGTGGAAGGGTGCAAAGGTTCAACCCGAATGTATACAGGTGGAACCTGAAGTTCGATGGACGTTCCTCGGTGATGGAGTTTCTGGAGGACGTGGAGGATAGGGCACGAGCAAGAAATGTAAAGCTGGACACGATTGTCTACTGCTTTACAGAACTATTGGAAGGAACCAGTCTGAAGTGGTTTCGAACTGTGAGGGACTCCGTATCCGGGTGGCGACACCTGAGGGAACTCCTCATCCACAAATATGAACCACTCAATTATCGGGCCAGGCTGGAGGCTGAATTAAGAAACAGGAAGCAGCGAGCCGAAGAAAATATGGACGAGTTTGTCACAATCTTACGAAGCATGAACAACCGGCTTACCATGGAGATCCCAGAACGGGCATTACTTGAAGTGATCAAGCTGAACCTATCATCCCAGTACAGGACGTTACTAGCCGGACATTTGGTAGACAGCATCAGACTTCTGCTTCAGTTGTCTAAAAACTACGAGCAGTACACACCATCTACGTCACAGGACATGAGACAAGCAGTGGGAATTTCACCACCGACGAGAGGAGGCCGTGTGCCATGGCAGACCAGAGGGGGGGCGATAGCGACACTTGAAGCGGGCCCAAGGCAAGGAGAAAGGCCAACGCAGTCGGAGGGACACTCTCAGCAAACTATGACGTCGTCACGGAGGATAGTGTGTCTGAAGTGCGACCAGCCTGGTCATGGGTACATGGATTGCCGGGAGTATCCGTATCCGATGTGTTTTCGTTGCAAGGCACCGCTCACGACTTCAGCAAGATGCACCTTTTGCAATCCGGGGACACCACCTGCCGGACCTCGCCGTCAACCTGAAGCCCAGATGCGTCATGTGGCCAGTCGAAGGGGAAGACGATAGGCATGAGCGAAGGAATCATGGAGAAACCGAAACGGCGTATTCTTACCATATGGTACACCTGCGACACTGCTACTCGATAACGCAACATACTTCATGTCAAATAAATTCAAAGAGTTCACGGAAAAGTATGAGATCCCAAATGTATTTTACTCGTGTTCATATGCGCCCCAGTCCAACACCGTGGAGCGGTACAACCAGGTCATCGAGACATCACTGGCAATCCTGACAGGGGAAGATCAACGGGTCTGGGACAAGCATCTTCCACTGGTGCAGCACTCGTTAAACAATTCGGAAAACGTCACGACAGGGTTCACACCCTCATACTTGATGTATGGAAGGGAAGTGATCATCGACGGGCGCTTTCACAAAATATTTGGATACAATCCGACCAGGGCAGCCGACTTGGCCATAGGAGACCCCATGCCGTACAGCACAGGTCTGGAGAAGTTAGCGGACACTTACAACCTAGTGCAACAACGTATGCTTGCATCCTACCAAAAGAGCGCCGAGCGCTATAATCTGAGGCGAAAGCGAGTGATTCTGTCACCTGGAGACGTGGTATGGGTGAAGAACCATATACAGTCCAAGAAAGCGGAATTTTTCTCTAGCAAGCTGGCCCCTCGTTTCCTAAAGTGCACTGTGCTCGCAAGGAAGTCACATCTGGCATATGAATTGGTGGATCAGAATGGAAAAAATAAAGGCATCCACCACATTAAGGACATCCTCAAGGTTGATCGGTCCGACAGCCAGTAAACATACCTGACCTTTGCACAACCAGCAGCGCGAATAAAAGCCATAAGCAATCAGTGTCATAGCACAAGTTTTGACGTGTTGTTAGTTTAACCCTTATTTTGTTTAATAGAGGTTTTAAAATGCGGCCCATTGATTTAAAGCGCGTGGGATTCCTTAATATCCCAGTAAAGTATTCTCTTTTGTAACTTCAGAGCACCACGTACGACATCTTCAATGTCGGGACGGTGGTATTAGCGTTATATTGGTAACTGTTATTAAATCTGTCCTGCTGGCAAAGCATTGGCAATTGGCATGTTAATAATTTTAGTTATTATTATGTTTTAAAGCCCATAACGACTTCAAGTATAACTGAGGCGTTTCCCCCTTGCACAAATTTCTGGTGTTTATATTTACTTAACGTGGCAGAATCCAACCCGTGCGCGTGGCGCAAGGACGGTGTTAAGTTTAATAGTTGAGCAGTGGTACGTTTCAATTTTTTTTTTTTTTTCCCCACTAACCCGGCCACTTGCCGAGGTCCCATGGCGTACCGTCGAGTTTTTCCCCTTTCCCTCATCGATCTACTCAGTGATCGACACTCGCTACGAAATACCCCCGCAATCAGTTGCGAACCCCTACGAATTTACTGTACTCTATTCACACTATACAGAATATATTTTTTTCCTTTCTAGAGGTTGATTTGGAGTTTTTTTTGTTTTGGAGAAGTTTTTTTTTTTGGAGTCCTTTTTTTTTGGAGAAGTTTTGTTGGAGAAGTTTTTTTTTGAAGAAGGTTTTTTTTTTGGAGAAGTTTTTGTTGGAGAAGTTTGTTGTTTGTTTCTCCCAGTTTTTCCTATCGCACACACCACACACACTGCCATATTGCGAGTATGCGCTGAAGGGCCGGCGGACCCTTAACCCCCTGCCAATAGAGCAGGTTAAATAATACGTGACACAACGCTGGTGGTTTGATTGTTCGGAGTAGCGACCGTCTCTTCGATCCTCCAGGCGTTATATTAGTATACCTGCACCTGGACCGGAGGTCCCGTGCCTATTTATATATTTCACACTTACATCGGTACACTCACAGTTTACACTACGGGTATCATTGGTCTCGAAGATTGTAGTTGATTATCTCCTATCTAATCTGAGGTCATTTGAACCCATGTCTCTTTCTGAGACAGAAAATGCTTCTGTTTGGATCACGTATTCCCGTGATACTGTTTATTACTCATGTCTATTCTCAAGCCCCATTGTTTGGTTAGTTTAGACGTCATCTTGGCAAATTCTGTCCATACTCTGTTGTTTTTAGAATTTTCTCTATCTAGGCGGTAATCCTCACCGTCACCCGACTAACTCTCGACTCTAAAGGAGGCGAGCTATGTTGTTGTTTTGATATTCTTGGTATGAAAGGGATGAACGATGATGGAGCACGAATGGCGATGGATGCTCAGCTCCAACGAAAGGAAGTTTTTCAAAATACTAATGTAGTTTATCCCTCTGACTAACTATTTTTCTCTAACCAGTAAAGTTACCAAAAGGAAAATTTCAGAGTTAGCCAGATATCTAATGAAGGTAGAGAGTCTGTCAGAAGAATTTGCAAAGATGTTAACTAGCAACAGCTTATTTCTGAGTGCAAGCTGCATGCGTTCCTCGCTGGCTCAGTGATTGATTCCATGTAAGTCCACTGAGGCATGCTAGCATCTTCTTCTCCCATTTAGGCACACTCTGGATATTTGTATTCAGTGTGGTTTATTCCATCGACTAAATAATAAGTATCTCCTGAGACTAAGCTTTGGAGGTGTATTTTTGGTTTAAGGTGGATTCGTTTCCAGTTAGGCTCGGTGGCTAGGTTACCGACCGGTAAGTCCGCTGGTACGAACTCATTTTTCACCCCTTACGTCAATACCATAGCGTCGTCTTCTGCTTCTTTGACATGAGCAAACACACATTACCCTTGTTTTAAGTATCATCTGCGCATAAGAGCAAGATGTATACCATCACCCTACTGAGATTTCCCCCTACGCCAGTAGCAAAGTTGCTACCAGACGGTTATTATTTTTGTTTTTCTTATTTTGTTTTGAAGAAGTTTTTTTTAAGGAGTTTGTTTCTAATGGTTATGACATCGATTTTTTTTTTGACCTTATCTTGTATATTTCAACGACCTTGCTCAACTAAGTTATTGGTCATTTTTTTAAACTCATTTAATGTACTTCTTTGTTCTAAATACTATGAAGAACCGAGTGGTAAGGCATCATGGCAAACAATATTATGGCATGGTAATAGATTTAAATTAGATAATAAATTTACTTCAGAATAATACGACGGAAGAAGTTGGTCGGAACTGTTTCAGTAGAGCCTGTTCTACTAGTACAGTACGAGATTGTGGCACAGATGTTTTCTATATAACATGTACCTTTTGTTGATTTTGTTTCCCCATCTTCCATAGAGTAAGATGAGGTGAAGTATCTGTTTTGTTTTGTAGAGGCCCACCTGGCAAATATTTTTTTATCTATTTCTGTATTGAAACGACCCCCAAGACATTCTTAGATTTAAGAAGTGACAGTGATTTTTTTTTTAGCGCAAAAGCGCAAAGTAGTTTAAAGATGGCTAGTGAATGGGCAATTTTAAAATAATAAAAGCCATCGAGTGTATTTATAAGAAGTGGAATTTTAATTTTAGTTTTTCAATCATCGCAGATCGTGGTCATGTGCGATCCACTATTACTTAATTGATGTAACCCAATGGTGGTTATATATACCACGCAATTGTATTTATTTCTAAGTATATTTAAGAACGGAGAAGTAATGTGAGGAGTTAAATGTGTCTGATTTATTTTGTTTTTCTAATGTACATTAATTGTTCATGTTCAAGGCATTGGTAAAGCACCGGAATGGCAACCCGGACAGGCGAGCTTCTCTCGCCAACAGGCACTTTAATGGCACCCATTCTAATGGTATGGCAAAAGTATATTGGTATCCGTTTTTATAGTTTATTTATTTTATTCCTCTAGCACCCACCTTGTGGACGAGGGTTAGGGATTAGTGGTGTTGATCTGAGGGCAGATCAATTTCCCACTACCCGGCATGTCACGATCGTGTTTAATCGTGCCAATTACGCTATTCTTGCGCGCGTAATTATTAAGAATATATGCATATATAAATATTTATTTATTTTGATAACACCAAAATTACGTTTGTAGCTAGGTAGAAGCCACCTATTGGCAATCCTAGCTAAGTAACCATATTATGAGTTAGGAAGCGGATGGTAGTTCCACTAATTCACACCAAAAGAGGGCGGTACGGTATTTTTTTAGCGAATCTTGGGTTACGAAATGATGTTAGTTATTGCTTAATACCGTGAAGAATATTCGCAAAATAAATTTTAAATAAATTAAATAATAAATAAAAAGATAGTAGAAGGAGAAAAGTAATGATATAGTATATAAAAAAAAAAATAATAATATCAAATTTTGAACAAGTACTTAGTCCTGGCGAGAGGCGTGAAGTGAGCGTTTTAGGAACCGCGGCGGTGTTCAGAGGAGTACAGTAATTAGTTTTTTCGAATAGATAGAGTAGGTAGAGGTCTCTTACATTTTGGGTCGTTTTGGGAGGTGGACGTATCTTTTTTTGAGTTCTGCGTGCTTGGTTTTTTTTTTTGGTTGGTTTTACTAATCCAACCGCATCGGGCTATATAGAAGTTTGTGGAAGGTGGAGTATATCACCAAGGGTTTCAAAGATAAAACGCGGTAGAGCCAACGTAATATTTCGGCCACGCGAATTGGTTTTCTTCTCCGTGCGAGAATCGACCCGCAGAAGCGGAAAACCTGGATGCATGGTGCACATTCCCATGATTTGCCACGCAGCAGATATACCATGGCGTTTCCTGGAAGGCCGCCGAGAGAGTAAATCCCTGCATCGGAGGAAAGGCGTATTGGTCGTCTCCCCGGCGTTTACGAGGCAGGCCGAGACGTCGCCAGCCTTATCCCGTCGGACTATCCAGTTCCAGGGAGCAAAGTCAGAGAAACAGAGGTCAGTCCAGTGTTAGAAAAAAAATGGTCGTTTCATTGCATTCACTCGTTAATTTTTTTTAGTTTTTTTTCTTTATTTACATAGTTAACCTCTTGTAGAAAATATAGTGACAGAGCTTGAGCTCCACGTCATTTGATTGCTTTTCAGTAAAGTTCGTTTTTATTTGACAATTAAAATGATTAGATCATCCTATTCCAAATTATAAAGTAGAATAAAATAATAGCTATTGATAGCCTATTATAAAAGATTGGCGTTGCTTTACTATGAACGCCGGCCGACTTGCGGTCGAGTATATTGCCTACCACCGAACAAGAAGAAAAGAACGGTTCGCGATGCCGGGGGAAGGGGGTCTGTTTCCTTTAATTTAGTTTTTTTTTTTTGTTTTTGTTGTGTCAAGCGGATTCAGTCCGGTAGTCACTAAATATAAATCTTGTTATTTCTCTCTATTAAATAATTATACAGTAATGCTCTATAAAGTACAGATCGAGTCGCCAGAACGTCCACACAACCGAAGTACATGTATATTGTTATTTGTTATAGTATGTTTCCAACCCGTTCGTTTCATTGTTTGTTTATATTTTGCCGAGGATGTAAAAAAGTCAAGTTTTGCCATGCCATCGTATCGAAGAGCCACAATATATTTTTTTTTTTAATTTTAAAATAACCCCATGCAGGTCAAGTATGTAACATTTGTTTTGTTTGTTTAAATTTTTCTTTGTTCAACAATATGTTGAACCGTTGGTTTTGATAGTGAGTAAAGTACATACAATTTTTATAAATGTTTTCGTATATTCGTCTTATATATCAGCCGTGCCAAATGCCATGCCACTATAATTGAGTACCTAATATCAAATGTTTGTTTTGTTTATTTACATATTTTTTTTTAGAAAACGAAGTGCTTATATATATTTTCCCCGTACAATTTTTGTATGCACCGGCAGATGCCGAAATGTCTTGCCACTATAATTGAGTACCTAATATGAAATGTTTGTTTTGTTTATTTACATATTTTTTTTTAGAAAACGAAGTGCTTATATATATTTTCTCCGTACAATTTTTGTATGCACCGGCAGATGCCGAAATGTCCTGCCACTATAATTGAGTACCTAATAGGAAATGTTTATTTTGTTTATTTACACATTTTTTTTTTTAAAACGAAGTGTCAGGATTCTATATATTTTTTCCGTATAAATTTTGTTTGCACCGGCGAATGCCGAAATGCCATGCCAGTAGTGAGTACCTAATAAATAGAGTGATAATATTATTTTGTTTGTTTACATGTTTTCGTTTAGACGAAGTGTGATAATTTTATAATTTTTTTTGACGGCCATACGCCCGAATATATGCCTCGTAACATTTGATCGTACGGGCACGAAAACGTAAATAATAAAACGTCATTATGACGTAATGCCATTGTTTACAAACAGTCTTTTTTTTTTTTTAAGGTTAAAGCAATATATTGACCCTTAATAATTTTATATGTTTTTTTGCTTTTCGTATTTATATTTGGTTGAGTTAACGTAAGGGCGTTAGTGCATTAAAACAAGATGTTTGTTTATTCATCTGTGTAATGAATTGCCGTATTTATTTGTCATAAGGCCCTCCTTCCGACTAAAATCGGGTAGATTTTTAATATTTTATTTCGGCGCCTAATCTAAACGTTTTGTTTACGAAATAGGTTCGTCGAATTGTAGAGTCAATTGCGAAGTTTGAAATTAATTGTTTTATACATTGGCACCACGTCATTTTATCAACATATCTCTGTATGCTGCAGATAATGGCCATGTTTGTGGCATTGCAAATTTGAAGTTAAATGTTTTTTTATTAATAGTATTTTTGTTAATTTACAATATCGCTTCATAATGTAAACATTGACATGTTTGTCAAACTAAAGAGTCATTACCAAAGTTTAAGAAATATTGTTTATTTTCTGCCACATCGCCAGTATGTCGTTTTGTTTACAAAATCGGTTCA
Organism: Neomicropteryx cornuta; assembly: GCA_020383195.1. Taxonomy (NCBI): domain Eukaryota; kingdom Metazoa; phylum Arthropoda; class Insecta; order Lepidoptera; family Micropterigidae; genus Neomicropteryx; species Neomicropteryx cornuta. Next base: position 11,358,107 of record JAHKQU010000003.1, read on the forward strand.
GCCGGCAGTTAAGTGACATGTTTGTCGCATTGTGTAGTCAATGTCAGAACTGAAAGTAATTATTTTATATTGCTAGTATTGGATTTTATTTACAATATCGATCCGCCATGCAGTTAATTGACATGGGTGTAGCATTGTGAGATCAATGCCGAAATTCGAAAATTAATTGTTTTTTTTTATTATTATTGATAGTATGTTAGTCAGCTACAAATCACTTCATCGAGTACTCATTGTCATGTTTGTCGCATTGTAGAGTCGATTACAGAATTAGAAATTAATTTTTGTTACATGATGATTATTTTGTTGTACGTACGTCGTCGCGTCATCCAAGGTCCTTCAGACCACAGAATGACGGATGTTGGTGAAGTTGTAAAGTCAATTCCAAAATTAGAAATTAGTTGTTTGTTCTTTTACATGATCATTATTTTATTGTACGCACATCGTCGCTTCATCCAAGGTCCTTCAGACCATAGAACGACGGATGTTTGGCACATTGTGGAGTCGATTTCAAAATTTGAAATTATTGTGTCTACCTGATCATTATTCTATGTTACATACGGCGTCGTTTATCTAGGGTCCTTCAGACCATAAAACGACGGCGGTAAGCCTATTGTTCAGTTTTTTTTTTATTAGCCAATTGTTCAATTTTGTTTATTAGTCATTTGTTCAGTTTTATTTGTTTATAGTCACTTAGTATCTTCTAGACCATTTGGGCCCTTCTGGTTCAAATGGTCTCTCATCTGTTGCAGTATTGTGTTAATCGATTTTAATTTTGTTCAACATTTAACCTCACCAGTTTTAATCAATAAATGTACCTCTCGTCTTCTAACACCGTGTTCATCATTCATCTACCTTCATCTTGTACTTTATTATTTACTTGTGACACGGGGTCATAATGCTTCATGGGACATGACCCAGACGACCCTGAGATCTTCTTTTTCTTATCTTGAGCTAGTCCCATGATAGCGTCCTCTCATCTAGAGGAGTGACCGGTTATTTTTTTGTTAAGTCGCGGTCTGGACTAGCCAGACCTGCCATGTGACGGGAGTGAGTCAAGGCGACCTCAATCCGCGGTAGACCAGCCGGCCGGCGGAGCCATGAGAGAGGGACGAGGGGCAACCCGTGACATTGCTTGGACGCCCCGTCTGGCGCCCAAGCTCTCTTCTCCTATCATCCTGACGGGCAATAGGGGAAGTTCGTAATTTGTCTCAAATTTTACTACCATTTAAATCTGTAGTTGACGCGGTGCCCGACCAACCACGGTTCGTCCCTCGCGGTCCGACAACTCCGGCGGATCAGCCGGCCAAGGAGAGCCTGCGAGAGGGAGACAACGCAGGCGGTGGCGGCGAGTAACACCCGGACGGAAGCCGAGACGAGCTCCACCTCGGTCGGAAGCGACCGTGGTGAGGCGGCGCTCCGGCGAGGGCCCTGTCCGGCCCGAGGAGTGGGCGCGGAGGGGTAAGAATCGTAACACATTTTACCATAATATGTAAAATAATTCATATTATGCTAGTTGTCTATGGTGCAATTTCCAAGCCGTCCAATATTACGTAAACGTGACGCTAGTCAATTGGTATTTTTTTTTTATTTATCTTACAAAATTTGCGTCGTTTTATTTTACACATATGGATTTGTGTAAAACTAACCTTACTTTTTTATGTGCTTTTGCCAAATTTTTTATTATTGTTTATTTATATTGGAGTACTTTTTGAATTCAAAAGTACAAAAATAAAATAAATTTTATAAGAAAAAAAAATCTTTTATTCCCCTTTCTGTCTACGATCAATTCGGGTTACGACAGTTGTGCAGTTATAATTTTAAATAAATTCATTTTTTTTCTTAGTATAAGAAGATCAACTCAGAAATCACTTATAAATGAGTAATTAAATTACGATTAATTATTTAGAAATGATTAACTTATAACGGTGATTGTTTTTGAAAAATAACTAGAATAATAAGCGGGTAGTGTAAAAGTAGTATAAATGACCAAACGAATTTAAGCGTCACACAAACTTATCAGTGAATGCATTAAACGAACGTCAAACGGACAGCGAGCGAGTCGCGAGTCAGTTCGAGACTAGCCCCGCCACACGGCCGCCACAGGCGACTCTGACTGACACTTGTCTCTCGGTCACAATCACCAGATAAAGGTAACAACTTCATGCAGACATTCCAAATAACCATAGTTTTTATTGGCAATGACTCATTTATGACTCATTTCTGAGATGAAAGTTGCATTTTGTTAGCTCTCCGTGAATGCGGGTCATTTCGGCCTTAGAAATCCCACAGGAAGCGAAAGGCGATCCAGGCAGTGTCAAAAAAGAATGCCTTCATTGCAAAGAGTCATTTTAATTTTACATGTTTTTTTAATATGTCAAAAAGTAGGTAAATTGAGCAATTGAAAAACCTACTAAAATTGAAATCATGGTCTCCTCGTTCGAGAAATCGTCATCAGATCGATGGCCTGAAAGACTGAAAGCACGGTCTTTGCGTGGTTCCAAAAATGACACAAATAAACACTTATTTTCAGGTAGTTATCCTTTAATTAATGTATCTACTCTAATAGTAAATAATAATATAAATAAACTTTCGTAACGCGTTCTTTAGGCTCGGTTTGTGAGCAGTTGTAATAGTCCGTTACACTAGTTTATAATTAGTAGCAAGCTGCTCGCAGAAATTTAATTGTAATAATAAAAGTGGGTAGGAGCATCTTTACTTTGTTGAATATTGATGTGAAATTTGCTCATGATAGGTTTGTTTCCTTTCGATTAATTTATTTTCGTCTATATTTAGGTTTTATAGTTTAAAATCTAGTTTAATCAAAATATAGATAAAAAAATTAATTGCTTTAAAAGGTTTTATATTGAAAAAATAAGAACTCTCAAGTCGTTTGATTTATCAAATTGTATTTATATTGAAAATCGGCGAAAATGGAACTTAAACTCTTTTCCAAAGAAAAGAAGATCGTATTTTGAAAATTTGCAAAGAAAATATATTTGACTTTTCATTACGTTTAGGAACGAGGTTAGGAATCAACCTATCGTGGAAAAAATACAACATTTGTAAAGTTCCCATTACGAAGCAATATTTACGAAGCATTTAATAATTAATATAGAAATAGTACCTAAATAGAAATAATAGCTACACGATATTGAATATAGCTTTATTAGCAAATAAACGAAATAACAAATGGCGCCGTTTAAGTGTCAAATGTGTTGGCGAAAGAAAGCCCGCGTCGGCTTTGACAGAACGAGTTTATAGACGCGGCATTTTCCCTCCAAAAGTGCGCCGAGAAAAAAATGGAAGAATTAAAATATTACAGTGATTTTGAACAAGCAAAAATAAGTGAACGCGACGATGACTCGCATAGTGTTGTGAAATATTTGGATACAAGGCAACCAATTAAATCAGAAATATTTGAAACCCATCGGGAAATTGAACCAAACCCACAATTGGATCAATTTGTAGAAGAAAATATTAAATTTGTAAAATTTGAACCCAACAAAAACTATGTGACACAACATAACATACCAACCACTAGTAAACCATGTCACGATGTAACAATTGATAATATCAAAAGCGTCAGAATAATATTAACGAGAATAAATCTTAATTGTGCGACTTGCAAGTGTTCGTTTGAACGAAGCGATTCCATATATTATTTACCTAATTATCTAGACGAACATATTGTATGTGGCAGATGTTTGGATAAAGAAACATTTCCGACATTACCTATTAAAAATAAGGAAATGAATGACATATCAATTTGCCTACATAATAAAGCCAAATGCAACGAATGCGATTATACAAGTTCAACTAATAAGAAGTTTCAAAAACAAATTAACCTCGTAAATAACAGAATCAAAAAGTTTAAATGCAGCGAGTGCGATTATAAAAGTTCATCTAAATGGGATATAAGGAAACATATAGACGCCGTGCATCGGAAAATAAAAGAGTTTAAATGCAGCGAATGTGGCTATACATGTTCACAAAATGGGAATTTAAGTATTCATATTAACGCTGTTCACAGAAATATAAAAAAGTTTAAATGCAGCGAGTGTGCTTATACATGTTCTACTAATCAAAATTTACTTTCACATATTGACGCCGTACATCGAAAAATAAAAAAGTTTCAATGCAGCGAGTGTGGCTATACATGTTCAAAAAATGGAAATTTACAGATTCATATTAACGCTGTTCACAGAAATATAAAAAAGTTTAAATGCAGCGAGTGTGATTTCAAGAGTTCAACTAAATCAAGCTTACAGAGACATGTAGACGTCGTACATAGGAAAATCAAAAAGTTTAAATGCAGCGAGTGTGATTATATATCTGCACTAAATGAAAATTTACGGAGGCATATAGACGCCGTACATCGGAAAATAAAACGCGTCTAAACACAGTTCTGTCGCTTACGACTTTTTGATGTTCATCAACCTCGACGCTTTGTATATTATATCTGTACATATTTCAAGTATAAGTACATTTCGTTTTTGCAATAAATAGCGCGCGACGTTGCCTTTTGAGATGCGGGCGCTGCTCAGCTGTCGAATGCGTCGTCACCTACTTAAATGCCTACTAGATTTTGCCTTCGACATTTAAGATTTATTTAGTGCAAATCTTGATGATTTATTATACTTAGTATGTTTTTAAAATATCATAGGATTGAATCTCGTCATGGTTTCTTTTTTTGGTTTTTTCTTTTCTTTTAATATAATACATAATTTTTGTATGGGTATCATTAATAAAATACCATCTCCCTTTGAAAGTTGTTTTTTAACTATTATATTTAAATGACATTTAAGTTTTTACCATTTAAGTAATTATTCATTGTTTTTATTGTCGATTTCCTGCTCCTCATGTAGAAACCAATTTTCCTTCTTTATTTTTACAAAAGGATTTAACAAAATATTAATATATCACGTTTTTATTTTATGCAGTAAAAATATATTTTTGTGCTAATTTACCACACCTAGGCTAGACTTGACCATTTTTTTTTTTGTAAAATATACTCAATGATTTTTTATAAAGGTCCACGAATTTAAAAAAAATAGTTGTGCAATAAAATAATAACAAACAAGAGAAAATTGTTTAAATAATTTTTATAAGAAAAAAAGTCCTAACATTAATGGCAAAACTCTTATTATTCGGTTTACAAATTAGTAAAAATAACATTTATTTTTATTTTATACTATATATTTTACATACAATACACTATATCCAAAATATGTTAAATATAACTGTACCATAAAATTACAATATTTAATATAAACGTAATTTCATTAATAATTTGATGGGAAAGAGGTTAGCTCTGCATTCAAATATTCTTTACCGCAAACATAAACAATTAAAAAAACATTCTTACCATAATCCCTCTGAAATCATTATTTTGTCGGTTTTTTTAGTTGTCTTTCCTTCATAAGACAAATAAATCACTAATGACCGTAATTCAACTTAAGGTTACGGTCATTACTGACCTTAATTCAAAGGATTCAGTCGAAAGAGCGATTGTATTGATATCAATTCGATGCCAAAATGGGGCACGTCTTGAATAGTTTGAAGGCTCCAAAATAATTTCTTTTATCCTTATAAGCCTCAGAAGTTGTGATTCTGAATAATAATATCGAGATATAAAATTTAGATAAGTAGATAATTAGTCTGTAAATCAGATAATGCTGACTACACTAATTAAATAGCGGGGATTTAAAAAATATCATCGAGTGAAGTCTTAGTCGCTGACGAAACGGTTCCTCAACACATATGGTACCATCAGGAACATGGCTTGGTCGAATTACACATAGGCACCTGTCGGTACATATAATGCGTGAAAGAGACAGTATTATTCTGTATTCTAATGTGAAAGAAGAGCCTCCACAATGTTCGACTTTGAGATGGTACATTTCAAAAGACGTTTAATCCATTTTACTGTTTTTCAGAAATTGAGAATGTTTGTAATTATGTTTGCATGTTTTATAATTAGATAATTTTATTTGTATATAGGTAAACGCCACTGGCCATTCTTTTTTTTAAATACAATGTAATATGATTTAAGTGGCGCCGTTTTGTATATCTATTGAACTAGGTCGCCGCAGTCGCTCGCATTTTGCTTCGCTGCAGCACATATTAGAGCGAAGCGATTTACTAAAATTTTCTAAATAAAATTTAGTCTGTGACAATAACTTTTTAACGACGGGATAGATTTAAAAAGCGCGTGACTTTTTTATAATGGATATTCCCATAGACAATTTTCTTTTGACCCCAAAAATTTTATTTTTGACAATATTTAAAATCAAGCTCCGTCACGACCTTCACTTTTTCATGTAGATTCTCTCAAAATCAAAAATTTTTTAAATCGGTCAAGGAATGACCAAGTTAGCCCGTGACAAAGTTCTAATTGGAGTCTCCTTATGAGAGCTTCGCTCGCTACGCTCGCTTCGCTCTAATAAATAAATAAAAGTAAATTTAATGAAAATCAACAAATTAAAAGTATTATACTATAAACGTAATATAATCATAGAAAATAAACAAAATTCTCAATACTTTGATAGTGATTTTTATGTACCCTCAATCTACTATCTACTTTTTTGCTTGACCCGATTGTAGGTAGATGCTTTCAACCGCTAGATATTTCATAACATTTTATTTCTTTTGGCTTTCGAGATTTGAGGTCACCTCTTCATTCCTTGCTTATTTCTCCATTGAAATCTCGTTCTCCAAGAAATATCGTCCAGGTCAGACCCAGGTCAGGACCTGGCAGATCTTTGTTTTGATTCCCTCGCCGGGAGAATCTTCCTTATCTTAAGTGAACGATCTCTTAAATTTAACTAGAGGCTAGGACGAATGTGTGCCTGTGCCTTTTTCTACCTTTTTATAGACGCGCCTCTGTCGCGTTCACTATCCCTTGGAGGGAAGAGTGGACATTCCCATAATGCGTGAGGGAGAGGGAACGATGTAACTCGTGCCTTCGATCCAATTGGAGAATCCTCTATTGAAATTTGTAAATAGTTGGATTTACGATAATGGTTATCACCAACGGAAACATAAGTATTTTTATCTGTTGGTGTGCACATGAAGGGATTTTAGAACGAACGCGACTGTGGGAAGGGATTTAGGTACCTAATGCGTAGTGGATGTGGATCCCATAATAAATTTGGATAATAATATAAATTCCACCTTTTTCAGGAAGGGTCTTAATGGGTAGAGTTGCATTTATAATGATACGCTTATTCTAGTGAATCATATCATATCGAACCTTAATAAAAGAGAAATAGCGTAAAGCGCATTTACACAAAGTAGGCTTGAGCTAGGTAATAAAATGCATTGCTTAATATCTAACACATATGATATAAGAAGCATATGTACCTACCTAAGCAAAAGTAGAATGAGTTGTCTCCTTATCGGGATCTTGATATAACAATCTCTACTTTATTCTTGCATTTCTATTTCTATTTCTATCTCCCAATTGACGCGAATGTCGTATTAAAAACTAGTAATAATAAACAGATGAAATCATTTCTTTTTTTTTTACTTATGAATGTGAAAGTTAAGCCAGTTTTCTAAAACAATGTCTTCTTATTATGTCGAAAGGTACAGTCACGGGCAAAAGTCTCGCTTAGGATACGGCTCAACGCGATTAAATATTCCTCTGTCGCTTAAGACCTTTTAATGTCTCGGCCACGCTCGTCGTAGGAATCTGAGTTCTCTTCGAGATTGTATTCTATTCAAGGCCGAAGCGACTTTAGCGCGATTCATTTAATATTGTTTCGCTGAAACCCAAGAAGGTTGCTTCGTGCTTTGTTACAGTTTATTTTTGTATTGTATAAATACATTTTATTGAAATATTTGCAAAAATCATTTTCGTACCATTAATAACATTTAAACATTTTAATAAAAAAAATAATTCATTGCTTAAACAAAAAATTTCATAAAAACAGAACAAATAAAACTTCACTAATAAAAACACAAAATCAATAATGGCAGATCGCTAAGGGTAATCAAAAATTATTTTTGCAATTAATACTATGCACAAAATGCCAAGACACTTTATTAAGGTAAATTAAAATAAAACTATGATTCATTCAAACCTACAGTTATGTTTTATTAATTATAAATAAATTAAACCTAAAAACGATATAAATTAGAGTTAATAAAGTTAAAGTTAATTTAAAAAAAAATATTCAAACGAGTAATAGTAATGTTTAATAACGCATGATAAAAATACTTTCATAAGCAGAAAAAAAAATCTAAAAATTATATCAAATACTCCAAAAGCAGATAAACGAAATGAACAAAAGTATTGACAGTAAAAAAGTCTCCTGTCAAACGAATACAACAATAAAATGGCTTCCTCCGTTTGGGAGCTCCGATGCCACAGACAGATGCTCTGACACGTTAAACGTATAACAGTCCCGTTTGCATGGGGGGTTAAAAATACACGTCAAAAACAATGGGTTTGATAAGTAAAACTTATTAGTAATGCTACTAAAATGCACCTATTTTCAATAATCCGATGTTAAATCAACTTATTAAGTATTCAAAGTTCCTGCGACATATAGGGAAATCTACTTACAAGTACAATACAATACATTTTGAGCCAATATCCACGCAACAGTTATTAGTATTACGATGCGCCGTTATTACAAACATAGCTAGTGGGATAGTTCACTGATCGAAAAGAATACTTAATGTCATTCAGAATGCATTTCAAGTTTCCATCGCTGATGATGGTCACAAGAATGCTCCAGTTCTGGCGATCTGAACCAGTCAGTCTCAGGGCGTTCCAGGAATAATTTTAATTAATCGTGCATTCATGTTTGTATTCAAAATCGCCTAACTATTAATTCAATTTCTTGAGAAGAACTTTAGCATAACGGCACACCACAGGTCCACCCTTTTACAATACGATTAAAAAGGAAAAATCATTACAAAGTCTTAATTTAAAGCTAATATTTGAAAGCCAGATCATTTACAATTTACGAATATGTAATCCGTGTCGTTACACGATTCTCATACGAACTTTAAGTTCGTTGCACTCCCTAAATAAATCTTTCAACACTAAGTAATTCCTTTGAAAAAGGATTATTCAATAAAATAGCTAATGACCATGACATCTCCACCAGTTCCCTTCAAATGAGTGAAGCAATCTAATTTTACAATTAGAACAAAGTTATTCTACGCGTAGTAATTGTAATGACTTTGTAAATTGACATTTAATGAACATGTCATCACTTTCACTGCGTTTATAATTTCTTATTTTCTCTTAAAATCGACCTCGCTGAAAATTAAAATTTTTATTTTTTTGTGCGCTTTAAGATAACACCCTAAATGTCCATTTTGCGAACACGTATAGCCACACTTGCTGCATATAAACGTTCATATTTTTTTGTGAACAGCGACAATATGTACTCTTAAGTTATTCTTGGAAGAGCATTTATAATCACACTCGCTGCATTTAAACTTTTTTATTTTTCTGTGAACAGAGTTAATATGAATCCGTAAACACCCATTTCGTGAACACGTATAGTCACACTCGATGCATTTAATCTTTTTTATTTTTCGATGCACGGCGTCAATATGTTTCTGTAAATCTAATTTCGTTGAACTCTTAAAATCACATTCACTGCATTTAAACTCTTTTATTTTCCGATGCACGGCGTCTATATGTTTCCTTATTGTCAATTTAGATGAACTTTTATAATCGCACTCGCTGCATTTAAACTTTATTATTTTGTTATTTATGAGGTTAATTTGTTTTTGAAAATTTTTATTAGTTGAACTTGGCATTCGTTGCATTTGGCTTTATTATGTAGGCAAATTGAAATTTCATTAATTTCCTTATTTTTAATAGGTAATGTCGAAAACGTTTCTTTATCCAAACATCTGCCACATACAATATGTTCGTCTAGATAATTAGGTAAATAATATATGGAATCGCTTCGTTCAAACGAACACTTGCAAGTCGCACAATTAAGATCTATTCTCGTTAATATTATTCTGACGCTTTTGATATTATCAATTGTTACATCGTGACATGGTTTACTAGTGGTTGGTATGTTATGTTGTGTCACATAGTTTTTGTTGGGTTCTGATTTTATAAATTTAATATTTTCTTGTACGAATTGATTAAATTGTGGGTTTGGTTCAATTTCCCGATGGGTTTCAAATATTTCTGATTTAATTGATTGCCTTGTATCCAAATATTTTAAAACACTATGCGAGTCATCGTCGCGTTCACTTATTTTTGCTTGTTCAAAATCACTGCTGCTCGTTTTGTAATCGCTCGCTTGTTCATATTTAATTGCACTTTGATGATTTAATTGACACATTTTATAATTGTATTCTTACATTTTCTTTTTCAATTGAGTATAGAATAAGAAATAGTACGCTCTTGTGACATTTGGCTGGCTCATTATTTTATAGATTTGGCTATTTTATTTACTATTTTCTTCTCACAAATTATGGACTTTAAGTTTTGTCGAACGCACGCACGTTTGCACTTTTTTGACATAAGGGTTCACCTATTTGGTTAGTTTCTATTTGTTGACCGTCTATTTGACATACATTCAGTATTGCCCTCGTCAGAATCTAACTGACGTATCTAAAGTAGTAAAATTGCCATTTTCGTTTATAAAAAGACCCGAACTGCCGTATATCGTACTCTTTGTTTAGAAAATCATTAAACTTGTGTGGCTGCAATTGCCGTATTCTTTGATTCGGCAATGATAATGCTGCCGTATTATCTACCTAATTGAAAATATTTGAATCGCCTTTAATAACGGTAATAGCCGTATCGTTGCAGGGCGCAACGGGGAGGGGGATTTTTTTCTCTGTAACCATAATGAATTTTGATATAGTGTTTCAACAAATAAAACTATAAATCACAAATTCGCTGTTATTTGAATCGTTATCGGTCTTGAGACTTGGTGTAGATACTATTAAAGATTAAGTTTATATTTAAATACCACTTATATATTAATTTTTAAATAATGTGATTTGTTAATTTTTAAGAATTATAGTATATAAACACTGTATTTGTATATCCACACATATAAACATGTAATATAAACACTGTATCTCCGTATATAGCGTGTCCCAAAACCATTGCCGGAGACTTAAGGGGGTATTGTGTAACGATATGTAAAAATATGAAAAAAAAACACCCCAGAATTTATATTTTTTTAACTGATGGTGTAAATTCGGTAAACGCGCGAATTCCAATGCAGTGCTTAGAGTGTGTGTTCTACGCAGTGATGTGATATCTAATGATAGTTGCCAGTATTTTCGCAAAAATCGGCTACAGCGAATCACTATAACAAAACTAAACAAACAGTCGAACTGTCATTGTTTGTCGTAAGTATAACAATATCATAACTGAACACAATAAAAGTGATAAAAAAAAACAGAATAATTAGAGTGTTAAATAAACAACTATTATATTAAATAGCATAGTGATATTTTTATTCTGCTGAATTTATTATCGTTCTAGACTGATATACGGAGACATCTGTCGGCCGTCAGCTTTACTACGTAGTCACATTGACATTGAGTTCTAGTATTTATAAGAAAGTTACTTTGTTCCTCGATAGATGCTATTGTCAATATAGCAATTGCAGAAGTGTAGTGATGTGTTCATCCTGCTCGTCTAAATTCCACTTTTTCTGCGTTGGAATGACTGCACCTAACTTCAGAGAAATGAACAGCGCCTATAAAAGTGCATGGCGTTGCCCCAAATGCAAGGAAATCAAATCTAATCAAAAGCAAATTCCGATTGATAAAAAAATCGATTCGGAAAAATCAACAAAAAATGCGAACGAAAACAAAACACAGAATTTGCGACAGGATCTCACAGCTATGCTAGGCCAAATTAATGATTTCAAGGTGGCAATAGATTACTGCTCGTGTAAGGTGGAAGACCTGGAATCAGGTTTAAAACGAATCGACTCGTGTGAAAATGTGATCAAAGAAATGCAAATAAAAGTGGATTTGATGGAAAATAAGGAAAATATAAGGGAACAAGCCATGCTTCCTAATAATATTGAGCTAAGCGGGATCCCATTACAACCAAGGGAAACTATATGTGGATACATAAAATCACTGGGAACTTCTGCCGGTTGAGATGGTTTCTCGACCTGGCTAAGGCATTTGATAGGGTCTCGTTTAGCATTCTTCTTAAAAAATTAGATTGCATAGGGATTAAGGGTAGCGAATATGATTGGTTCAAATGATAGAAGTCATGTTGTCAGGATTAATGAGCAGGAGAGCGATACTGAAATAACAACATTTGGTGTGCCACAGGGTAGTGTTTTAGGGCCTCTTTTGTTATTATTTTACATTAATGCATTATACAACTTGCAACTTAAAGGAAAAATTATAAGTTTGGCAGACGATACTGTGATTGTATGTTCTAGTGACACATGGACTGAGTTGCAATATAAGATGCAACGTAATTTGGAAACTATTACCAATTGGCTGGACAATAAAATTTTTACTCTAAACAGCAGCAAAACTAAATATGTTACTTTCAGTATTACTTCAGCCGGTTTAGTTAATACGGACTTTCAGCTGAAGAATGTCGACCATATTAGATACTTAGGAGTTGAAATAGACACCCACCTTCGCTGAAACCATCAAATTGACTTAATTGCTAAGAGAGTTCGTTCGGAAATTGTAGTATATAAAAAGCTTAGTAACTGTTTAACTTCCAAAACTTTAAAAATGGTTTACATTTCCTTAACTAACTCTTTGATCACCTATGCGTTAATCGGGTGGGGTGGTGCAACTCGAAAAGCCCTTGAACCATTAATCAAAGTTCAAAAATTGGTTCTTCGTGTGATCAATAAAAAGACCTTTAGGTTTAGTTCAGAAATCCTTTTCTCCAGTTACAGGGTGCTAGATATTAGACAACCTTTTATTAAAAAAGTAGTCATACATGTTTGGCAAAATAAAATAAGTAATATTCAGTGCACTAAAGCTATGAAGACAAGATCGAATGATAGAGGGCACTTAGTGGTACCAATAATGAAAACATCTTTTGGACAGAGAAATCTCATTTTTCTGGGCCCAAAAATATATAATCAGATAAGCGATGAAATTAGGGATGCTAAACTAAAGCTAGTCTCGCTAAATCTATCTTAAAATGGTTAATCTCTTTGGGTAGAGATGATGCTGAGAAAATAAGTTCGGAAATATTTGTTTAGATAGAATTTAATAATAAACGACTTATATCTACTAAGTAAAAAATATCTCTGCATTATTTTAGTCACCTAGAATGTTTAAAAATATATATATGCTTACTTAGATACGTGATAACTCATACTTTAATATGTTTATGCCCAATGTATATATATCTGTTATTGTTAAGAAGCAGATGAAGAAAAATCTCAATATATCTGGACATTTGCAGCTAAACGAATACTGGTCTAGGAACATCATCTGTCACCCGAAGAACCTACACGTTGGTTTAGTGGTCGTAGTGGGGAGATGGGATTATTATTTTTTTTTTAAATACAATGTGATATGATTTAAGGGTCGCCGTTTTGTATACTTATGAAATAAAGAAATAAAATTAAATTTAATGAAAATCAACAAATTTTTGTTTTTTTTTTATTGTGTGCTTAAAAGGATATATAGAAAATGAATCATAGACAAATACAAAAACATAGAAAAATTAACTAAATACTCAATACTTTGATAGAGATTTTTATGTACCCTCAATCTACTATCTAATTTTTGACTTGACCCGATTGTAGGTAGATGCTTTCAACCGCTAGATATTTCATAACATTTTATTTCTTTTGACTTTCTAGATTTGAGGTCACCTCTTCATTCCTTGCTTATTTCTCCATTGAAATCTCGTTCTACAAGAAATATCGTCCAGGTCTTAAAACCTGGCAGATCTTTGTTTTCATTCCCTCGCCGGGAGAATTTTCATTACCTCTACTTTCTTCTTGCATTCCTATTTCCGCAATCTCCCAATTGACGCGAATGTCGTATTAAAAACTAGTAATAATAAACAGATGATATCATTTCTTTTTTTTTTAACTATGAATGTGAAAGTTGAGCCAGTTTTCTAAAACAATGTCTTGTTATTATGCCCAAAGGTACAGTCACGGACATAAGTCTCGCTTAGCGATACGGCTCAACGCGACTAAATATTCCTCTGTCGCTTAAGACCTTTTAGTGTCTCGGCCACGCTCGTCGTAGGAATCTGAGTTCTCTTCGAGATTGTATTCTATTCAAGGCCGAAGCGACTTTAGCGCGATTCATTTAATATTGTTTCGCTGAAACCCAAGAAGGTTGCTTCGTGCTTTGTTAGAGTTTATTTCTGTATTGCATAAATACATATTATTGAAATATTTGCAAAAATCATTTTCGTAGCAATAAGTAATTACATTTAAACATTTTAATGAAAAAAAGAAATGCATTGCTTAAACAAAAAATTATATAAAAGCAAAACAAATAAAAATGTACCGATAAAAACACAAAATCAAAAATGTCAGATCGCAATTAATACTATGCACAAAATGCCATTACACTTTATTAAGGTAAATTTAAAAAAAAAACTATGATTTATTCAACCCTACAGTTATGTTCTAATAATTATAGATAAATTTAACCTAAAAACGATATAAATTAGAGTATGTGATCCGTGTCGTTACACGCTTCTCATACGAACTTTAAGTTCGTTGCATTCCCTAAATAAATCTTTCAATACTTAGTCATTCTTTTGGTAATGGAATACTCAATAAAATAGCTTATGACCATGACAACTCCACCAGATAAATAAAAGATTAGGAATCCATTCAAATGGGTGAATCAATCTAATTTTACAATTAGAACAAAGTTATTCTACGCGTAGTTATTGTAATAAGTGTGTAAATTGCCAGTTATTGAACATGTTTAATCACACTCGCTGCATTTATAATTTCTTATAATCTGTTAAAATCAACCTCCTTGCAAATTAAAATTTTTATTTTTTTGAAACCTGCGCGTTAATATGACGCCCTTAATGTCCATTTTCCGAACACGTATAGCCACACTTGCTGCCTATAAACGTTCATATTTGTTTGTGAGCAGCGACAATATGTACTCTTAAGTTACTCTTGGAAGAGCTCTTAAAATCACACTCGCTGCATTTAAACTTTTTTATTTTTCGATGCACGGCGTCAATATGTTTACGTAAAAGTGTATTAGTAGAACATGTATAAGCACACTCGCTGCATTTAAACTTTTTTATTTTTCGATGCACGGCGTCAATATGTTTACGTAAAAGTGTATTAGTAGAACTTGTATAAGCACACTCGCTGCATTTAAACTTTTTTATTTTTCGATGCACGGCGTCAATATGTGTCCGTAAATCTGATTTAGTTGAACTCTTAAAATCACATTCGCTGCATTTAAACTTTTTTATTTTTCTATGTACGGCGTCAATATGTCCATTTTCCGAACACGTATAGCCACACTTGCTGCCTATAAACGTTCATATTTGTTTGTGAGCAGCGACAATATGTACTCTTAAGTTACTCTTGGAAGAGCTCTTAAAATCACACTCGCTGCATTTAAACTTTTTTATTTTTCTATGTACGGCGTCAATATGTGTACGTAAATGTGCATTAGTAGAACTTGTATAAGCACACTCGCTGCATTTAAACTTTTTTATTTTTCGATGTACTGCGTCAATATGTGTACGTAACTGTGTATTAGTAGAACATGTATAAGCACACTCGCTGCATTTAAACTTTTTTATTTTTCGATGCACGGCGTCAATATGTGTCCGTAAATCTGATTTAGTTGAACTCTTAAAATCACATTCGCTGCATTCAAACTTTTTTATTTTCCGATGCACGGCGTCTATATGTCTCCGTAAATTTGCATTAGTAGAACATATATAATCACACTCGCTGCATTTAAACTTTGTTATTTTCCGATGCACGGCGTCTACATGTTTCCTTAAATCTGATTTCGTAGAACTCTTAATATCACACTCGCTGCATTTAAACCTTTTGATTCTTCGATGTACGCTGTCAACATGGATACGTAAATGTGCATTAGTAAAACTTGTAAAAGCACATTCGCTGCATTTAAACTCTCTTAATTTCCGATGTACGGCGTCTATATGTATTTGTAAAGAAGTTTTAGTTAAACTCTTATATTCACACTCGCTGCATTTAAACTTTTTTAGTTTTCTGTGAACAGCATTAATATGAATCCGTAAATTCCCATTTTGTGAACACGTATAGCCACACTCGCTGCATTTAAACTTTTTTATTTTTCGATGCACGGCGTCAATATGTGTCCGTAAATCTGATTTAGTTGAACTCTTATAATCACATTCGCTGCATTTAAACTTTTTTATTTTCCGATGCACGGCGTCTATATGTCTCCGTAAATTTGCATTAGTAGAACATATATAATCACACTCGCTGCATTTAAACTTTGTTATTTTCCGATGCACGGCGTCTACATGTTTCCTTAAATCTGATTTCGTAGAACTCTTAATATCACACTCGCTGCATTTAAACCTTTTGATTCTTCGATGTACGCTGTCAACATGGATACGTAAATGTGCATTAGTAAAACTTGTAAAAGCACATTCGCTGCATTTAAACTCTCTTAATTTCCGATGTACGGCGTCTATATGTATTTGTAAAGAAGTTTTAGTTAAACTCTTATATTCACACTCGCTGCATTTAAACTTTTTTAGTTTTCTGTGAACAGCATTAATATGAATCCGTAAATTCCCATTTTGTGAACACGTATAGCCACACTCGCTGCATTTAAACTTTTTTATTTTTCGATGCACGGCGTCAATATGTGTCCGTAAATCTGATTTAGTTGAACTCTTAAAATCACATTCGCTGCATTTAAACTTTTTTATTTTCCGATGCACGGCGTCTATATGTCTCCGTAAATTTGCATTAGTAGAACATATATAATCACACTCGCTGCATTTAAACTTTGTTATTTTCCGATGCACGGCGTCTACATGTTTCCTTAAATCTGATTTCGTAGAACTCTTAATATCACACTCGCTGCATTTAAACCTTTTGATTCTTCGATGTACGCTGTCAACATGGATACGTAAATGTGCATTAGTAAAACTTGTAAAAGCACATTCGCTGCATTTAAACTCTCTTAATTTCCGATGTACGGCGTCTATATGTATTTGTAAAGAAGTTTTAGTTAAACTCTTATATTCACACTCGCTGCATTTAAACTTTTTTAGTTTTCTGTGAACAGCATTAATATGAATCCGTAAATTCCCATTTTGTGAGCACGTATAGCCACACTCGCTGCATTTAAACTTTTTTATTTTTCGATGTACGGCATCAATATGTGTACGTAAATATGCATTAGTAGAACTTATAAAATCACACTCGCTTCATTTAAACTTTTTTATTTTATTATTTACGAGGTTAATTTGTTTTTGAAAATTCTTATTAGTTAAATTCGTATAATTGCATTCGTTGCATTTTAGATAATTAGGTAAATAATATATGGAATCGCTTCGTTCAAACGAACACTTGCAAGTCGCACAATTAAGATCTATTCTCTTTAATATTATTCTGACGCTTTTGATATTATCAATTGTTACATCGTGACATGGTTTACTAGTGGTTGGTATGTTATGTTGTGTCACATAGTTTTTGTTGGGTTCTGATTTTATAAATTTAATATTTTCTTCTACGAATTCATCAAATTGTGGGTTTGGTTCAATTTCCCGATGGGTTTCAAATATTTCTGATTTAATCGATTGCCTTGTATCCAAATATTTTAAAACACTATGCGAGTCATCGTCGCGTTCACTTATTTTTGCTTGTTCAAAATCACTGTTGCTCGTTTTGTAATTGCTCGCTTGTTCATATTTAATTACACTTTGATGATTTAATTGACACATTTTATAATTGTATTCTTCCATTTTCTTTCGCAATTGAGTATAGAATAAAAAATAGTACGCTCTTATGGCATTTGGGCCCATTGGCTGTGTTAGAAATGATACTCGTGTATGCACGCACTACATTTATTTCATACATTCAAGGATATATCCACCACAATAATATTTAATACGCGGGACTCTTTTGTTTCTCCGAAACGTCACGCCGCCCCGCTCTCGCTGTCATCCTCTCTTTTTCTTCTTTTGCTCCGTACCGCTCACCGTATTCCGTAGTTCAAAAAGTTGCCAACATCTGGTTTATTGTTTTGTAGATTTGGCTATTTTATTTACTATTTTCTTCACAGATTTTTTTGTTTTGTCGAACGCACGCACGTTTGCACTTTTTTGACATAAGGGTTCACCTATTTGGTTAGTTTCTATTTGTTGACCGTCTATTTGACATACATTCAGTATTGCCATCATCAGAACCTTACTGACGTATCTAAAGTAGTAGAATTGCCATTTTCGTTTATAAAAAGACCCGAACTGCCGTATATCGTACTCATTGTGTAGAAAATCATTAAACTTGTGTAATTGTGTAAGTTATTTTTATGGGATTATTATTTTTAGTAATCCACCAAAAACAAAATATTACAAGATATCTATATTACGATGCATCCTATTACTAGTTTTAAATTGACTTTTTTTAACTAAATAATTCGAATTATGCAATAAAATATAGCAAATAAATTGGTTGTTATTTGTATAAACACTGTATCTGCAAACCTAAGTATTTTCATCACTCTTTCTCGTATATTATTTTCTATTAATTTGGCACTACATTTTGTAACATTTAAAGAGTGTCCCAAGACCATTGCCGGAGACTTGGGTATTAAGGGGGTATTGTGTAACGATATGGGAAAATGTGAAAAAAAATTACCCCAGAATTTATATTTTTATAACTGATAATGTAAATGCGGTAACGCAGGAATTCCAATGTCGCGCCGATCGATAATGGCCTTGACATGAGTGTCGGCTGAGTGCTCAGCACAAAGATATTATTACATTATCCTTTTACTATTTTCACTTAAAGTTCACATATATTTTTTCTCTGTAACCATAATGAAGTGTTTCAACAAATAAAACTAGAAATCATGGGATCAATTTGCTGTTATTTTTATCGTGAACGGTATTGAGACTTGTACGAGTATATATACTGCATCTCTCACAGGCATATTTAATTACAAGCCATAATTTCTTCTTATGTATTTGATTCCACACTTTACATTTGACGTATGGGTTAGGCATGTGAATATAACATTTATTTTCTTATTTACTCTTAAAAATATTATAACTTATTTTTCTTTTTTATTTTTTATTTGCCTTACAAACGTCCCAATATTTTATTTTGATAAATTCAACACCTGAATTGGCGTTGTCAAATCTCATTTGGCGCTTACCAAGAATCTGAAGGTTTTCACCAAATTGCCAGTTTGGATACCAGAAGGAAAGTGTTTGAAGCTATCTTCCTATATAAACTACTCAATTCTCTAGTATACTATCCAGAGCTTCTATAAAGTATTCACTTTAGAGTACGACTTTTCTTATTAAATAAAAAGCAACTCTTCACAGAATATGTCATGAATATAATAGTAATCTTTCGAAATTAGACATTTTTATTTGTACTTTGAATTTATTCAACAACAAGGTATGTAAAATGTACACATCTCATACAGGTAATTAGAGGAAAAGTTCCTAAATATATTTATGTTTATCATAATAACTATACAACCTATATTCTTATTTACATAAGAGGTCCTGTACTTGAGAGCACAGGATGTCGGTTTAAACCCAGCGCTGAGTTTTATAAAAATGCATTTTTAACTCTCACCTGTCCTCTTTAGTGTAAAATATTGTCAAATATTATGTAGCCATCTAATTAAATGAAATAAGGAAAGGAACCTCTTTAGAACCTTTATAAATATTATGATATCCAGTGTAACAATATTCCGTTTTGGAAATTCTTCTTTTGGCCGAACATTTCCATTGCCGTCTCTATAAGAAGAAAATAAAGTGGCTGTCAGCCGATCGGGCGTTTGACAGTCACGGCGGAGGCTGGCTTGTAGTTTTTCCTTTCCCTTTGAGGCAGTTGGTGCCCTCGGAGCAGTCCTGGTACCAGTTCTTCCGTCCCGACATTACTTCGGTAAGTGCTTCACTTTTATTTCGGCGGCGGGATCACTGTTTGCGTAAGGCGTCCAATTTAGGTTAATCTTCGCTTGTTGCAGGGCGCTTGGTTTTAATATTTATTTCAATACGTGGATGAGGAGGAAGGAAGACCCCAACCCACACGACGTGGTGAACCTCCGCCGTGGTGCCGTCGTAGGTGAATCTTAAAGTAGTCTCGTTACAAACGATAATAATCGTAGCGAAAGCAAAAGAAACTGAATGCGTTTGTTTCCTCCTGTTGCAGATCTGTCGGAATGTCAGCTGATGCAGGTCCCGGACGCCGTTTACCACCTCATGAGGCACACGGAGCTGAAGGCGTGCGACCTCAGCGGCAACGTGATCACCAAGATACCGCCCAAGTTCGCCGTCAAGTTCAACCTGATAACCGGTGCGTGGATGTTACTATATATTATTACCTACCTGGATCATCGTAGCTAGGGACGAGGATTGCAAACCTCATCAAATAAAATCTAACTCTAAAGTCGATCACGGACAAAATTCCTTATTTAATTCTTTGTAATACCATTTAAATTCATTTAAGTAATATATTTTAATATTATTCTTGATGATGATTATGAGTGGAGGGCATCTACACTCATATTTCATTTCTTGGGGCCCATTGTGTGCAGCTTGTAATTTAAAGGTCCTGCAGCCAATCCGTCTCCGATACGAGCCGCAGGATATATGTCGGATTCTTGCTGCATGTTTTGGCCATAGTAAGCCTGGGTGCCCTCCAGATTGCGCTATGTTTGAGGTAGAGACAGACTACGTGTTCCGCAATCTCTTCCTCTATATTGCAACCTCTTCAGATGGGGCTATCTGTGAAGCCCAAGATGGTAAGATGGATTATTAATCGAATTAAGATTTTCGGCAGGCTGAGACGAGGGTTCTGGCCTGGCTGCATTTTGCACTTCCCATCTGTCTCGGGTTAGATGGTTTAGGGTGGATGTTGCATAGTTGACTGATAGTGGCAGGATAGGTTCTGGCCGAAAGGAGTATTGGGTGAACCCCTCTTTGCTAGTTTGACTGCTTCATTGTTGTCCTGGCTGTGACATCGTTTACGGAGCAATCAGTTCCAGGTGGACGCAAAAGTTATCCAGATTGATATGTAGAACGGTCCAGTGAAAAAATTATACATCCTGTAACGAACAATACAATCTTAACAAGGATTGAGGCGTGCTAATTTATCAATATTGGTATTTGCAGATCTGAACTTATCGAACAATCAAATGGCGAAACTTCCCGACGAGCTGATCTCGCTGAGCGCTCTGGAGAGGCTGGACATCTCCCGCAACAGCTTCGTCGCGTTGCCGTCCATCATCCCGGCCAAACCTAATCTGCACACGGTTAACGCGCAACACAACTATATTATCGGTACGTTCGTTTTCATACTAAAAAAAATGCATATAATAAGTAAAACTGACGTTTCCGTGACTAATGATGTTCTTCCTCTCTTCTACGATACACAGTAGTGTAATGTTTCTTTATATACAGGGTGTATTTATATCCACCGATGTCCTTTTTTTTATATATATGAAAAAAGAATTGTAGTTTTAACCATATTTTAATATTAATATTTCCATTCATAGTTTAGAAAAGCTTATCTTGCAAAACAACAGATGGTGCACTGTTTTTGACTAATTTTCAATTGAAATCTAAATATATTGCCATCTGTCATTAAAATTATGAAGCTGTTTGCTGTTTCCAATAAATTACGATGTTTAAGACTTGGTGCGACATCTGCATCGTGTTTTGGTTACTAAAGAGTGGTTTCCAATTCCTTCTTAGTAGTTGAGCAATCTAAAACCGCTATATTGTAATTTTCTTCACTCCCGCAGAAGTGGACGTGGACCGATTGATAGGCTCGCCGTCGCTGCAGAAGGTCGACCTCACCAACAACCCTCTCCTGCCGAGGGTGCACAGCCGCCTGAGCGCGCTGTCGAAGCCCGCCGTGGTCATCAGCGAGAGGGAGATGAGGACTGGGAGGATCTCACCATATGAGGCGGCGCCGGGGAAGGAATCTCGATAGTTTAGGAGCTAGATTTTGCGACATTACTGCTTGTATCTGTTTGCAAATGAAGTCATTATAATAAATATATTTTTTTACATTGTAAGTGCATTAACAGAAATATAAAAAAGGACATTGTTACGATCACACACTGCTTATTATTTTGTATAGTTATTTTAATACGAGGTAATGCTCCTCTATAACAAAAAAAAAGGTATTAACTCGTAAAAAAGTAGAATACTCGACAAATCTATCCATTATACAACCAGTGAGGATTTAGCTTTCCAAGCATTGAATTTTAATAATAACTTTTAAGTGAAGGTGCGATATTCAAATGACGTTTCGCGAGTCGCTTGTCCTCAATTCGCGTTAACTTTTACCTGAATCCAACTAAAATATAGGTTGTGTTAAATACGGTGCTCATTAAGAATTACTTAAGTAATTGGCAAAGATTAATTTGTAATAAATTGATAAGGAGTCCACCGTCGTTTCGATATAACCGACGGCCGCGTACCTTCGACTAATCAGCTATTTTTTTATATGAAAACGTACCTAACTTATGACATGCTCTGAATATTTTGAGGGTTTTCCGTGTCTAAAGTATCAGCAGCATTTTACCATTGATTATGTGGTGGTTTTTTAAGGTAGTTCAACCTCATTCGAATAGTTGGATCCTGAAATGTAGATGGCGCTACTTTTAGCCTTTTTCATTCCCTATAAAAAATCCAGCTCCTTGGCCCTGTGATTACCAACACGACTTGCAAAGACAATATATGAATATTTATCGTGGTTTCCGAGAAAAAAAAATGTAAACTTAAATTAGGATTAACGATAATATTAAATCGTTATTGTCATACGCTTCGATAGAGTTACGTGAATTATTTTCGCGTTTTACACGTAATAGGGAACATAAACGCCCCCTTGAGTCTTCGGTAATTGTCGTGGGACATCCTGTATAATCAGTGATACGGTGGACTTCTATATTATAGTTTCTAAGAAAATATAGCTTTAAGAATTTATATGCTTTTGTGGATAAATATTGTATATTATAAGAAATGGCCTCCGCATTAAGACTTTGCCTTAAGGAGTTCCTCGTTAATAGTAATATTTCGGAGAGCTTTGAATATTATCTTACCGTTTTGACAGCGGCGATTTGTTGATGTATTTAATGACTTTTATAAAATGATATTATAGTAAATAGGTTTTCGAATGATTTATGATATTAACAATATCGAGTGGTTATGTGTACCTACTTATTTAAAAAAATGGCACTTATATGTAATTAATTAGTAAAATTAGTAAAATTAATTTTTTTTTTTTATATTTTTAGAATGGTTTTCATTGTTTTAGTGCGAATGAATGATTTGTTTTTGTGAATTCCTAGACCTAATGAGGCTCTAAATAATTTATTTATTTTTTTAGCGGCAACCACTGAAGCTTAATTCTGCTTTGAACCGGTTATGTAAATATAGCCTTTTTCCGCCTAAAATAAGAGTTCAGCGAATTAAAATTATCCTTATTGGTATTTATAACTACAGGTTGATCTTAAATTCAGCAGTATCCTTTTAAGGGGTGATTCTGGGTCGGGGTGGTTCAAGTTTTTAAATAGCTAACGGCATGAGGTGGCCGGGTTTAAGGTGGCTAAGGTTTTGTTAGGTGAGCATACTTTAAATGTTTTAAGGATTCTTTTTTAATCTTTAAGGTTTTTTAGGTTTATTTACAAAGTTAAAGTTATCTCCTCTTAAAAGAATACTGCAGACTTGACGCTAAACGTGACGCTAGTCAATTGGTATTTTTTTTTTATTTATCTTACAAAATTTGCGTCGTTTTATTTTACACCTATGGATTTGTGTAAAACTAACCTTACTTTTTTATGTGCTTTTGCCAAATTTTTTATTATTGTTTATTACTATTGGAGTACTTTTTGAATTCAAAAGTACAAAAATAAAATAAATTTTATAAGAAAAAAAAATCTTTTATTCCCCTTTCTGTCTACGATCAATTCGGGTTACGACAGTGGTGCAGTTATAATTTTAAATAAATTATTTTTTTTCTTAGTATAAGAAGATCAATGCAGAAATCACTTATAAATGAGTAATTAAATTACGATTAATTAATTAGAAATGATTAACTTACAATGGTGATTGTTTTTGAAAAATAACTAAAATAAAAAGCAGGTAGTGTAAAAGTAGTATAAATGACCAAATCAATTTAAGCGTCACACAAACTTATCAGTGAATGCATTAAACGAACGTCAAACGGACAGCGAGCGAGTCGCGAGTCAGTTCGAGACTAGCCCCGCCACACGGCCGCCACAGGCGACTCTGACTGACACTTGTCTCTCGGTCACAATCACCAGATAAAGGTAACAACTTCATGCAGACATTCCAAATAACCATAGTTTTTATTGGCAATGACTCATTTATGACTCATTTCTGAGATGAAAGTTGCATTTTGTTAGCTCTCCGTGAATGCGGGTCATTTCGGCTTTAGAAATCCCACAGGAAGCGAAAGGCGATCCAGGCAGTGTAAAAAAAGAATGCCTTCATCGCAGTCATTTTGATTTTACATGTTTTTTTAATATGCCAAAAAGTAGGTAAATTGAGCAATTGAAAACCTACTAAAATTGAAATCATGGTCTCCTCGTTCGAGAAATCGTCATCAGATCGATGGCCTGAAAGACTGAAAGCACGGTCTTTGCGTGGTTCCAAAAATGACACAAATAAACACTTATTTTCAGGTAGTTATCCTTTAATTAATGTATTTAGTCTAATAGTAAATAATAATATACAGAAACTTTCGTAAAGGGTTCATTAGGCTCGGTTTGTGAGCATTTGTAATAGTC
The DNA here is from genome assembly GCA_020383195.1 of Neomicropteryx cornuta. Lineage (NCBI taxonomy): Eukaryota > Metazoa > Arthropoda > Insecta > Lepidoptera > Micropterigidae > Neomicropteryx > Neomicropteryx cornuta. The sequence continues at coordinate 11,383,058 of JAHKQU010000003.1, forward strand.
CGTTACACTAGTTTATAATTAGTAGCAAGCTGCTCGAAGAAATTTAATTTAATAGTAAAAGTGCGTGGGAGCATCTTTACTTGTTGAATATTGATGTGAAATTAGTTCATCATAGGTTTGTTTCCTTTCGCTTAGTTTACTTTCGTCTATATTTCGGTTTTATAGTTTAAAATCTAGTTTAATCAAAATATAGATAAAAAAATTAATTGCTTTAAAAGGTTTTATATTGATAAAATAAGAACTGTCAAGTCGTTTGATTTATCAAATTGTATTTATATTGAAAATCGGCGAAAATGGAACCTAAACTCTTTTCCAAAGAAAAGAAGATCGTATTTTGATAATTTGCAAAGAAAATATATTTGACTTTTCATTACGTTTAGGAACGAGGTTAGGAATCAACCTATCGTGGAAAAAATACAACATTTGTAAAGTTCCCATTACGAAGCATTTAATAATTAATATAGAAATAGTACCTAAATAGAAATAATAGCTACACGATATTGAATATAGCTTTTATAGCAAATAAACGAAATAACAAATGGCGCCGTTTAAGTGTCAAATGTGTTGGCGAAAGAAAGCCCGCGTCGGCTTTGACAGAACGAGTTTATAGACGCGGCATTTTGCCTCCAAAAGTGCGCCGAGAAAAAAATGGAAGAATTAAAATATTACAGTGATTTTGAAAAAGCAAAAATAAGTGAACGCGACGATGACTCGCATAGTGTTGAGAAATATTTGGATACAAGGCAATCAATTAAATCAGAAATATTTGAAACGCATCGGGAAATTGAACCAAACCCACAATTTGATGAATTCGTAGAAGAAAACATTAAATTTGTAAAATCAGAACCCAACAAAAACTATGTGACACAACATAACATACCAACCACTAGTAAACCATGTCACGATGTAACAATTGATAATATCAAAAGCGTCAGAATAATATTAAAGAGAATAGATCTTAATTGTGCGACTTGCAAGTGTTCGTTTGAACGAAGCGATTCCATATATTATTTACCTAATTATCTAGACGAACATATTGTATGTGGCAGATGTTTGGATAAAGAAACATTTTCGACATTACCTCTTAAAAATAAGGAAATGAATGAAATTTCAATTTGCCTACATAATAAAGCCAAATGCAACGAATGCGATTATACAATTTCAACTAAGAAGAATTTTCAAAAAAAAAATAAAAAAGTTCAAATGCAGCGAGTGTGATTTTACGAGTTCAACTAAATCAGATTTACGTAAACATATAGACGCCGTGCATCGGAAAATAAAAGAGTTTAAATGCAGCGAGTGTGCTTATACAAGTTTTACTAATGCACATTTACGTACACATATTGACGGCGTTCATCGAAAATTTAAAAAGTTTAAATGCAGCGAGTGTGATTTCAAGAGTTCAACTAAATCAAGCTTACAGAGACATGTTGACGCCGTACATAGGAAAATCAAAAAGTTTAAATGCAGCGAGTGTGATTACATAAGTTTTACCAAATCAGATTTACGGAGACATATAGAGGCCGTACATCAGAAAATAAGAAATTTTAAATGCAGCGAGTGTAATTATATATCTGCACTAAATGTAAATTTACGGAGACATATAGACGCCTCACATCGAAAAATAAAAAAGTTTAAATGCAGCGAGTGTGGCTATACGTGTTCACAAAATGGGCATTTACGTACACATATAGACGCCGTGCATCGGAAAATAAAAAAGTTTAAATGCAGCGAGTGTGATTATATATCTGCACTAAATGGAAATTTACGGAGGCATATAGACGCCGTACATCGGAAAATAAAACGCGTCTAAACACAGTTCTGTCGCTTACGACTTTTTGACGTTCATCAACCTCGACGCTCGCTCCTAGGCTTTGTATATTATATCTGTACATATTTCAGGTATAAGTACATTTCGTTTTTGCAATAAATAGCGCGCGACGTTGCCTTTTGAGATGCGGGCGCTGCTCAGCTGTCGAATGCGTCGTCACCTACTTAAATGCCTACTAGATTTTGCCTTCGACATTTTCTTTAGACTAAGATTTAAGATTTATTTCGCGCAAATCTTGATGATTTGTTATACTTAGTATGTTTTTAAAATATCATAGGATTGAATCTCGTCATGGTTTCTTTTTTTGGTTTTTTCTTTTCTTTTAATATAATAAATTATTTTTTGTATGGGTATCAATAATAAATTACCGTCTCCCTTTCAAAGTTGTTGTTTAGTTATTATATTTAAATGACATTTAAGTTTTTACCATTTAAGTAATTATTCATTGTTTTCATTGTCGATTTCCTGCCCCTTAAGTAGAAACCAATTTTCCTTCTTTATTTTTACAAAAGGATTTAACAAAATATTAATATATCAAGTTTTTATTTTATCCAGTAAAAAATATATTTTTGTGCTAATTTACCACACCTAGGCTAGACTTGACCATTTTTTTTTTTTTGTAAAATATACTCAATAATAAAAAACAAGTTAAAATTGTTTAAATAATTTTTAAAAGAAAAAAAGTCCTAACTGTCGCGGCCGATACATAGGGCATAAAATCGCCGGTGATTCAAACACAGTCGTGGCCTTCCGTTAAGTAGTTAGGCCGTGTTTTTAATATTCGCCAAGGCTAGGTATAAATAACAAAGGCCAAACCCGACTGTACTTGGGAACTTTCTCTGATCCTTCGGACGAATATCCCGTTAGGGCCATTTAATGACATGCCATTAGTGGCCGACGATTGCCGACCCTAATGACTGGGAACCAACTTTCGAAAAATAAGTCAAAAAGAGAGTTATTTATACCTAACAAAAATGTAAAATGTAAAACATTTATATTAATATTTAGGTATTAAAAATGTTAGTTATTTAAATTAGAAAATAATAACATAAGGTTTGCTTAATTTAGTAAGGGAAACAAACCCTAAAATATAGCATGTAAGCTATACGATCTGTTAGTTATTTAAGTTAGAAAATAATCTAGCATAAGGTGTGTTTAAATAAAAAACAGATCAGTTTAGACGTGGCTAAACTATAGTATAACAATAAGTTTTAAGTATTTTAAATAAACAAAGAATATTGTAAAACAGTCTGTAAGAATATATGATTTTTTTGAACCTACAATGTTAAGTAGAAAACTTATTGTATTTTAGAATATCGCCAAATAAAGGAAGCTCTAAGTACAAAATAATAGTTTAATCTGTGTTTTTGAATAAATTTAAGAAATAACAAAATAAAAGAAATTCAGAACGCGTCGCGCTATCTACCGGAGAAACTACGAAATTCAGTCGAGGCTCTGACCAATCGATGAGATCTGGTTAGAGCACGAGCCAATCAGCGGACGATACGTTTCTCGAGGGGGAAAAGACGCTAAGCGGGGGGCGACGCGTTCAAGTCAGGGACCGCGAGGCAAGCCTCGATCTTCTTTTGGTTCCAACGCTCGGCAAACGCGGTTGTCGAGAGCCTTCTATGGTAAAGATCACGCGGGATCTTTGTTGAAACTAAACGCCGGCGCACGTGGGCGACCGGTGATAGCAACAGTAAATTCGTAAATATTTAGAGCCTTTTAAATAAGTGATAATATTCTCGATTTCTTTTGGTTCCAATTCTCGGCGAACGCGGTTGTCGAGGGCCTATACGGTAAGAGATCACGCGGGATCTTTTATTGAAACCAAACGCCGGCGCACGTGGGCGACCGGTGAAAGCAACAAAAATAGTAAACACTTAGAGCTTTCTTTAAAAGTGATAATATTTAAATTCAGTGGCCACCCTTTAAGGCATTTTTACATTAATTATTATGGCAAGTAAGCCTTGTATTTTTGTATTTTAATCGCCGTCACCAAGGCGAGTGAGCTTTAGCATTTTATACTTAAGATAACTTCAGTTACCCTGGACACCTGTAAGTAGCTTTATATATCGACTTGGTATTTTTTATGACTCTTTTATCTGTACCAAGTCTGGACAATATTTTATGTATTTTTTCTTGTGGAAGCTACAAACACAGGGAACATTTCTTAAGTGATTTAATCCTGAATTTTTATACATTGTGTTTAATTCATTAAAAAAGGGTTTAATTCGGCAAAAGTTGATTCTTGCAAGACCCCGTCAGTTATTCTGAATTTATATGTTGTGTTTAGATTCATTTAAAAAAAAAAAAAAGCAGTGCGGTGCTTATTGTGATTACCTGCCGGTCACGTGGTGCTTAGGATCTGCGCATCGCTAAATATTATTGTGATCGTGCAGAGGGTTAATTTTTTGTAATAAATTAGTTATTTGTATATATTGAGTTTCAACACCCTATTACGTCCATTTGAAGTAACCGGATACGCGGGATGTGGATTTGGTGAACCGCTTAGGCAAATCATCAGATTTCTAGGGCAACCGCCTTAGAGAGGCCACGTAGTCACGGCGTCAAGTATCAAATAAGATAGATCGCCCCGGCGACTGCAGCTGGGGTCTGGCGCCCCCGTCACTAACATTAATGGCAAAACTCTTATTATTCGGTTTACAAATCACTAAAAATAACTGTTATTTTCATGTTTATATTTTATATACAATACACTATATACAAAATATTTTGAATATAACTGGACCATAAAATTACAATTATTAATATAAACGTAATTTCATTAATAACTTGATGGGGAAGAGGTTAGCTCTGTATTCAAATATTTTTTACCACAAACATAAACAATTAAAAAAACATTCTTACCATAATCCATCTGAAATCATTAATTTGACGGGTTTTTTTAGTTGTCTTTCCTTCATAAGACAAATAAATCACTAATGACCGTAATTCAACCGTAAGTGCCATCTGCAGGGTGGTACTTAACGGTAGGGTTGCGGTCATTACTGACCTAAATTCAATGGATTCAGAAGAGCGAATGTATTAATATTGATTCGATGACGAAATGGGGCACATCTTGAATAGTTTGATGGCTCCAAAATTATTTCTTTTATCCTTATAAGCCTCAGAAGTTGTGATTCTGAATAATAATATCGAGAGATAAAATTTAGTATTCGTCTCTCGAGTTTCAGCTCGCGAAAGGTGTTATAATGATTTGATCTTAAGATAAGAAGCGTAGGGTAAGACCACCTAAGAGTTCGCAGTCGCAATAATTCCGAATCGATTTGTCATACTGGAAGTTTTGTTACTCGCTTCAGGATGCTGTCGGACGATGAAACCTCACAACGCTGACAACATCATCAGGAGAAACCGCCACTTTAGGGTATTTTTCCAATTTTTCTTACTTTTGATGTATTTTTTTCAATTTTTTGTCACTTGTTTTATAAGATTCGCTTGACTTTATACGTAACCATCAATTTTTATTGTTTAGATCAATGATTTATTGTTGCCAGAGTATGTTGACTTCGGCTCATTAGCGCGTGTCAAAAATATATGACGCACTATTTTAAACGGGCAGTTTGCAGCAAAGAGTACGCATGCGTACTCTTTGCTTCTATCATAACATAATTAACAGTGTTAATTGGCTTTCGGTGATGTTGACTTCGCTCCATCAACAGTCACTGATCGCTCTCAGTAGTTGAGACTACAATAGATTTAAGGAATATTTCATCAATTTCTGCAGCTACTATCAGCCTCCACATTGTAGCTCAATCATCGCCTTCAAAGGAAGCAAATTCAGAAGAAATCGGAGAGAAAAACCCTGAAATAGCCAGCGTGCCATCGACACCAACTTTTATTTCACCTCAAATGATTCGTCCCCTATATTACCGAAAGCTAACTTGCAGCAGAAGCTAAAATCTGATATTTTAACCAGCTCACCATAGAGAAAAGTCAACAAGAAAATTTACAAAAGACGCGAACAAAGCTATAGAAAATGAGCAATCAATAATGTCAAGAAATGTATGTAGAACCTCCAGAACTGGACTGGACTGGATACAGGTCATACCATGCGAAACCTGGTGGCATGATGATTGCACCAACTACTGCGGAATCGGAGTATATGTGTGTGATGATTGTTAAAAAAAGACTTGCGTACTCTTACCTGGTGTGTCGTCAAAGAGTACGCGTTTGCCAAGTATTCTTAATTTCAAGTTTTAAATACGTTTTAATAAAAAAATAAGTTTTGTGTTACTTCTGTATGTTCATAAATAAATATTCTTTCAATAAATAGTAAAAGTGTGTATTTGAAATCACTTTTGTATTATTTAAAAATAAAAAACTGTTAGATGCGTACTCTTAGATTTCTTTACTATAAAAACACTGCATCTCTCTCACACATACTTAACTACAAAACATAATTTGTTCTTATGTATTTCATTCCACACTTTAGATTAGACGTGTGGGTTAGGCATGTGAAAAAAACATTTATTTACTTGTTTACTCTTAAAAATATTACAACTTTTTTTTTCCTTACAAACGTGCCAATATTCTATTTTAATAAATAACCGGTTCAACACCTGAATTGACGTTGTCAATTCTCATTTGGCGCTTACCAAGAATCTGAAGGTCTTCACCAAATTGCCAGTTTGGATACCAGAAGGAAAGTCTTTAAAGCTATCTTCCTATATAAACTACTCAATAACTTAATAGATTGTCCAAATCTTCTACAAAGTATTCACTTTAGAGTACGACTTTTCTTATAAAATAAAACGCAACTCTTCACAGAATATATCATGAATATAATAGTAATCTTTCGAAATTAGACATTTTTATTTGTACTTTGAATTTATTCAAAAACAAGATATGTAAAATGTACACGTCTCATATAGGTAATTAGAGATAAAGGTCCTAAATATATTTATGTTTATCATAATAACTATACAACCTATAATCTAGTTAAAACATTTTTATATATACCTATTTATATGACACCTTACGTTGTGATAGGTAAACACCGTTAGCTAACCTTATATAAAAGTCTGACAGTATTGACATTTGGAAAATTCGACTGCATTTTAATATTTTTAAAGACTTCAAATTTTCAAACAAATTATATAGTCAGAATGTTAAAAGAAAAATTAATATTGAACACACAGATAATTGCATCGCACGCTGGTTTAAATACAGGCCTGTATTTTATGAAAGTTTTTCACTCACACCTTATATAAAAATAAAAATGAATCATAATATTTAATTTTTGCATATAATACTATGCACAAAATGTTATTACACTTAATTAAAGCAAATAAAAAAAACTATGATTCATTCAAACCTACCTAATTATAGATAAATTTAACCTAAAAACGATATAAATTAATGTTAATGAAGTTAAAGTTAATTAAAAAAATTAATTAAATGAGTAATAGTAATATTTAAGAACACCTGTTGAAAAATACTTTCATAAGCAAAAGAAAAAAAAATAAAAATTGTATCAAATACTCCAAAAGCAGATAAACGAAATGAACAAAAGTATTGACAGTAAAAAAGTCTCCTGTCAAAACTGTCAAAAGGCACCTATTTTCAATAATCCTATGTAAATCTACAAGATAAGGCATCCATTTTGTACAAAAAAAAATTATACTAAATTTAATAAGGAATTTCATGGTGGTAAGAATAGGTATTCATTCGATATGAATCACCCGGTAGGTATTTAAGTACGAGAATAAAATAACCTCAAATAAATCTATTTATTCAATTTCTTGGGAAGTACAGCATAACGGCTTGCTGGACAAATGCGCATATTTCAATTCTATAACTTCCACAGCTCCACCCATTTTCAATACGATTAAAAAGGAAAAATCATTACTAAGTTTTAATTTAAGCTAATATTTGAAAACTAGATCAATTACAATTAACGAGTATGTGATCCGTGTCATTACACGATTCTCATACGAGCTTTGTTAATAAATCTTTCAATACTTAAGTCATTCCTTTGGTAACGGAATTCTCAATAAAATAGCTTATGACCATGACATCTCCACCAGATAAATAAAAGATTGGGAATCCTTTCAAAGCAATCTAATTTTACAATTGGAACAAAGTTATTCTAAGCGTAGTTATTGTAATGAGTAGGTAAATTGCCATTTATTGAACATGTATAATCACACTCGCTACATTTATACTTTCTTATTAACTTTTAAAATATGACGCCCTAAATGTCCATTTTGCGAACACGTATAGCCACCCTCGCTGCATTTAAACGTTTTTATTTTTCTGCGAACAATGTTAATATAAATCCGTAAATTCCCATTTTGTGAACACGTATAGCCACAATTGCTGCATATAAACGTTCATATTTGTTTGTGAACAGCGACAATATGTACTCTTAAGTTACTCTTAGAAGAGCTCTTATAATCACACGCGCTGCATTTAAACTTTTTTATTTTTCTGTGAACAGCGTTAATATGAATCTGTAAATTCACATTTTGTGAACACGTATAGCCACATTCGTTGCATTTAAACTTTTTTATTTTTCGATGTACGGTGTCAATATGTGTACGTAAATATGCATTAGTAGAACTTATATAAGCACACTCGCTGCATTTAAACTTTTTTATTTTTCGATGTACGGTGTCAATATGTGTACGTAAATATGCATTAGTAGAACTTATATAAGCACACTCGCTGCATTTAAACTTTTTTATTTTTCGATGTACGGTGTCAATATGTGTACGTAAATATGCATTAGTAAAACTTGTATAAGCACACTCTCTGCATTTAAACTTTTTTATTTTTCGATGTACGACGTCAATATGTGAACGTAAATTTTGATTAGTAGAATATGTATATGCACACTCGCTGCATTTAAACTTTTTTATTTTTCTGTGAACAGCGTTAATATGAATCTGTAAATTCCCATTTTGTGAACATGTATAGCCACATTCGCTGCATTTAAACTTTTTTATTTTTCGATGTACGGCGTCTATATGTCTCCGTACTAGGTCGCCGCAGTCGCTCGCATTTTGCTTCGCTGCAGCACATATTAGAGCGAAGCGATTTACTAAAATTTTCTAAATAAAATTTAGTCTGTGACAATAACTTTTTAACGACGGGATAGATTTTGATAATTTTCTATAATGAGGTATTTGAAATCTCTTTGATACAAATGCACAAAAAAAATTCATCCGGAAATCAACAGCATAACTTTTTAACGACGGGATAGATTTTGATAATTTTCTAAAATGAGGTACTTAAAATATCTTCAATACTAATGTACAAGAGAATTTCATCGGGAAATTGAAAACATAATTTTTCAACGAATGGATAATTTTCCAAAATGAGGTTCTTGAAATCTTTTATATACAAAAAGAGAAATTCATTTAACAATTATTTAAATATAAGACAAATGAATTTATTTTAAAGAAATGTTTAAAGTTAAGACAAAACGATTTATTATTGTTAAATTGTATTAAATTAATATCAAATTAAATAATTTAAAATAAAATTCGATTAATTATTTTCGAATAAAAAATTTTCAAAAAAGCGCGTGACTTTTTTATAATGGATATTCCCATAGACAATTTTCTTTTGACCCCAAAAATTTTATTTTTGACAATATTTAAAATCAAGCTCCGTCACGACCTTCACTTTTTCATGTAGATTCTCTCAAAATCAAAAATTTTTCAAATCGGTCAAGGAATGACCGAGTTAGCCCGTGACAAAGTTCTAATTGGAGTCGTCTTATGAGAGCTTCGCTCGCTCCGCTCGCTTCGCTCTAAAAAGTACATTAGTAGAACATGTATAGCCACACTCGCTGCATTTAAACTTTTTGATTTTGTTATTTCCGAGATTAATTTGTTTTTGAAAATTCTTTTTAGTTAAATTCGTATAATCGCATTCGTTGCATTTGACTTTATTATGTAGGCAAATTGAAATTTCATTCCTTTCCTTATTTTTAATAGGTAATGTCGGAAATGTTTCTTTATCCAAACATCTGCCACATACAATATGTTCGTCTAGATAATTAGGTAAATAATATATGGAATCGCTTCGTTCAAACGAACACTTGCAAGTCGCACAATTAAGATCTATTCTCGTTAATATTATTCTGACGCTTTTGATATTATCAATTGTTACATCGTGACATGGTTTACTAGTGGTTGGTATGTTATGTTGAGTCACATAGTTTTTGTTGGGTTCTGATTTTATAAATTTAATATTTTCTTCTACAAATTGATCAAATTGTGGGTTTGGTTCAATTTCCCGATGGGTTTCAAATATTTCTGATTTAATTGATTGCCTTGTATCCAAATATTTCACAACACTATGCGAGTCATCGTCGTGTTCACTTATTTTTGCTTGTTCAAAATCACTGCTGCTCGTTTTGTAATCGCTCGCTTGTTCATATTTAATTGCACTTTGATGATTTAATTGACACATTTTATAATTGTATTCTTCCATCTTCTTTTTCAATTGAGTATAGAATAAGAAATAGTTCACGAAAATATTAAAATATAGTACGCTCTTGTGACGTTTAAGCCAATTGGCTGGCTTATTGTTTTGAAGATTTGGTATTTTATTCACTATTTTCTTAACACAAATTATGGACTTTTTGTTTAGTCGAACGCACGCACGTTTGCACTTTTTTGACATAAGGGTTCACCTATTTGGTTAGTTTCTATTTGTTGACCGTCTATTTGACATACATTCAGTATTGCCCTCGTCAGAATCTAACTGACTTATCTAAAGTAGTAAAATTGCCATTTTCGTTTATAAAAAGACCCGAACTGCCGTATATCGTACTCTTTGTGAAGAAAATCATTAAACTTGTGTGGCTGTAATTGCCGTATTCTTTGATTCGGCAATGATAATGCCTAATTGAAATTAATTGAATCGCCTTTAATTATGGTAATTGCCGTATCGTTGCGGGGGGCTGGTGAGGGGAGTGTAGTGTAAGTCATGGTGTGTGTATGGGTGCAAGTGTGTGTGAGAGGGTGTCAACTAAGTTATTTTTATCGGAGGAAATGGTGTCCCGAATGCAATTTATAAATGATTTGTCTGTTAAGTAAAATATATACGCTCATTGCTCTGCATAAAAAGGAATTCTTAGCGTACTTAAATGTGTAAAACATTGATTTAAAAGGCCATGTCGATAATTATTCGCAATCTTCCAAAGTCTGAATCAAATGATAAGTTAAAGCTTAAATATGATTTGAAGGTAATATTTTTTCTAATTTAATAAAATATTTCTGCACCTTTCAATTCGAGTTTTGTTTTGTTTTGTTTTACAGTTACTTAAATACTTACTTATGCATGTTGATAACAATATCAAAATTAACAGTTCATACTATTTTTGTTATTAATATTATAGATATTTTATTAGATTTGAGGCAAAATAATTACATCAATTCAAATTTTCACCAAAAACAAAATTTTACAAGAAATCTATATTACGATGCAACCTATCACCTTTTTAATTAGACTGCTGTAGGGTTAACTAAATAATTTGAATTGTGCAATAAAATATACCAAATAATATAGGAAAATGTGAAAAGAAAATACCCCAGAATTTATATTTTTTTAACTGATGGTATACTGGTGGATGGAATACTGCTCATCATTATGGAATCCTCACACCCAATGTCTTGAAGAGGAACTAGAAGCGGTTCAGAGAAAAGCAAGCCGGCATGGCATGTCTTTAGGAGTTTTAGTCGGTATAATAGTCCATCTGAATTAATTTCAACTCTTAATTGGGAGCCACTAAGTAGAAGGCGTTTTGAATTCAGATAAGACTGTGACGAATGAGCATGCCTGGTCTACTTTAAAATCCTAACTCTCTAAGCCTCCTTATAAGGCCGTAATGACCATCCTTCCAAGATAAAACCTTGAGAAAACGAGACATTGGGTTCAATTCGTTTCTTTCCAGAACAATTCGGCAGTGGAATGCTCTTCATAGGTCAGTATTTGACCCTTTTCCTAGTTCCAATGCTGTTTTTAAGCGAAAGCTGCGAATTGTTAAGCATTAATTTTTATTTTCTCACCTACTAAACTCAACAGTATCACCGGAGCTAACCCATAAATATTGCAATTTGTTAATAATAATAATATAAATGCGATAAACCCGCGAATGCCAATGCCTCGCCGATCGATAATGGCCTTGTCACCGTTACGGCGTACAGCGTCGGCTGAGTGCTTAGAGTGTGTGTTCTACGCAGTGATGTGATATCTAATAATAGTGGCCAGTATTTTCGCAAAAATCGGCTACAGTGAATCACCATAACAAAACTAAACAAACAGTCGAACTGTCATTGTTTGTCGTAAGTATAACAATATCATAACTGAACACAATAAAAGTGATAAAAAAACAGAATAATTAGAGTGTTAAATTAACAACTATTATATTAAATAGCATAGTGATATTTTTATTTTGTTGAATTTATTATCGTTCTAGACTGATATACGGAGACATCTGTCGGCCGTCAGCTTTACTACGTAGTCACATTGACATTGAGTTCTAGTATTTATAAGGAAGTTACTTTGTTCTTCGATAGATGCTATTGTCAATATAGCAATTGCAGAAGATATAGTGATGTGTTCATCCTGCTCGTCTAAATTCCACTTTTTCTGCGTTGGAATGACTGAACCTAACTTCAGAGAAATGAACAGCGCCTATAAAAGTGCATGGCGTTGCCCCAAATGCAAGGAAATCAAATCTAATCAAAAGCAAATTCCGATTGATAAAAAAATCGATTCGGAAAAATCAACGAAAAATGCGAACGAAAACAAAACACAGAATTTGCGACAGGGTCTCACAGCTATGCTAGGCCAAATGAATGATTTCAAGGTGGCAATAGATTACTGCTCGTGTAAGGTGGGAGACCTGGAATCAGGTTTAAAACGAATCGACTCGTGTGAAAATGTGATCAAAGACATGCAAATAAAAGTGGATTTGATGGAAAATAAGGAAAATATAAGGAAACAAGCCATGCTTCATAATAATATTGAGCTAAGTGGGATCCCATTACAACCAAGGGAAACTATTTGTGGATACATAAAATCACTGGGAACTTCTGCCGGTTGAGTTGGTTTCTCGACCTGGCTAAGGCATTTGATAGGGTCTCGTTTAGCATTCTTCTTAAAAAATTAGATTGCATAGGGATTAAGGGTAGCGAATATGATTGGTTCAAATGATAGAAGTCATGTTGTCAGGATTAATGAGCAGGAGGACGATACTGAAATAACAACATTTGGTGTGCCACAGGGTAGTGTTTTAGGGCCTATTTTGTTTTTAATTTACATTAATGCATTATGCAACTTGCAACTTAAAGGAAAAATTATAAGTTTGGCAGACGATACTGTGATTGTATGTTCTAGTGACACATGGACTGAGTTGCAATATAAAATGCAACGTAATTTGGAAACTATTACCAATTGGCTAGTCAATAAAATTTTTACTCTAAACATTAGCAAAACTAAATATGATACTTTCAGTATTGGTTTAGTTAATACGGACTTTCAGCTGAAGAATGTCGACCATATTAGATACTTAGGAGTTGAAATAGACAGCCACCTTCACTGGAACCATCACATTGACTCAATTGCTAAGAGAGTTCGTTCGCAAATTGTAGTTTATAAAAAGCTTAGTAACTGTTTAACTTCCAATAATTTAAAAATGGTTTACAATTCCTTAACTAACTCTTTGATCACCTATGCGTTAATCGGGTGGGGTGGTGCTACTCGAAAATCCCTTGAGCCATTAATCAAAGTTCAAAAATTGGTTCTTCGTGTGATCAATAAAAAGCCATTTTATTTATTTATTTATTTATTGATTTTTGTTTTTACATATTTCTTAGATAATGAATAACATAACCATACCTAACTGGACATTGCCCGTACTAAGGTAGGCTAATTTTAATAGTTATTTAAAAGATTGGTTACATGCAATTGCGCTGAGCTTTTTTGTAAGTACAAAATAAAACTACGAAAATTAATATCGATATACATACACGTACATGTAATACGAATACATAAAAAAAAAATACATATAATTATATATATATATATTACCTATATTAATATATATAATAAGTTGCGAAATAGAAAAGATCAATATTATATTACACAGGAATATAATTGACCAGAGTCTCAGTGTCCTTCCTACCAAGATCAATTAACCAGTTAGTCAGTGTCTTTTTATTAATTAATTTGCTATTAAGATTTATTTGCAGGATATCTTTTATTTTATTATATAGCCTAGGGGCCAAAAAAGAATAATACCTTTGGGCGAATTTGGTTTTAGTTTTAGGAACCACTTTCTGCACTGAAGTAACCCCACGCGTCACTATGGTTTGGTGGTTAGTATCGGATTGCATTTCTTTATGTTTATGATAATGAGAAATAATTGTTTTAACATAAATTTGTCGAATATCAAGTACTTTAAAATCCCGAAATAGCTCTTCGCTAGGGTACCTGAAAGGCTTTTTATTTATTACCTTTAGGTTTAGTTCGTAAATCCTTTTCTCCAGTTACAGGGTGCTAGATATTAGACAATCTTTTATTAAAAAAGTAGTCATACATGTTTGGCAAAATAAAATTAGTAATATTCAGTGCACTAAAGCTATGAAGACAAGATCGAATGATAGAGGGCACTTAGTGGTACCAATAATGAAAACATCTTTTGGACAGAGACATCTCATTTTTCTGGGCCCAAAAATATATAATTAGATAAGCGATGAAATTAGGGATGCTAAACTAAAGCTAGTCTCGCTAAATCTATATTAATCTGGTTAATGTCTTTAGGTAGAGATGATAATGAGAAAATAGAATTTAATAATAAACGACTTATACCTACTAAGTAAAAAATATCTCTGCATTATTTTAGTTTGGTACCTAGAATGTTTAAAAATATATATATATATGCTTACTTAGATACGTGATAACTCATACTTTAATATGTTTATGCCCAATGTATATATATTTGTTATTGTTAAGAAGCAAATGAAGAAAAATCTCAATATATCTGGACATTTGCAGCTAAACGAATACTGGTCTAGGAACATCATCTGTCACCCGAAGAACCTACACGTTGGTTTAGTGGTCGTAGTGGGGAGATGGGATTATTATTTTTTTTAAATACAATGTGATATGATTTAAGAGTCGCCGTTTTGTATATTTATGAAATAAATAAATAAAAGTAAATTTAATGAAAATGAAACAAATTTTTGTTTTTTTTTTATTGTGTGCTTAAAAGGATATATAGAAAATGAATCATAGACAAATACAAAAACATAGAAAATTAACTAAATACTCAATACTTTGATAGAGATTTTTATGTACCCTCAATCTACTATCTAATTTTTGACTTGACCCGATTGTAGGTAGATGCTTTCAACCGCTAGATATTTCATAACATTTTATTTCTTTTGGCTTTCTAGATTTGAGGTCACCTCTTCATTCCTTGCTTATTTCTCCGTTGAAATCTCGTTCTACAAGAAATATCATCCAGGTCTTAAAACCTAGCAGATCTTTATTTTGTAATAATAAACTATGACTTATGTGTTGCAACAGCTGAAATCATTTCTTTTTTTTAACTTATGAATGTGAAAGTTGAGCCAGTTTTCTAAAACAATGTCTTGTTATTATGTCGAAAGGTACAGTCACAGACTTAAGTCTCGCTTACGATACGGCTCAACGCGACTAAAGATTCCTCTGTCGCTTAAGACCTTTTAATGTCTCGGCCACGCTCGTCGTAGGAATCTGAGTTCTCTTCGAGATTGTATTCTATTCAAGGCCGAAGCGACTTTAGCGCGATTCATTTAATATTGTTTCGCTGAAACCCAAGAAGGTTGCTTCGTGCTTTGTTAGTTTATTTTTGTATTGCATAAATACATTTTATTGAAATAATTGTAAAAATCATTTTCGTACCATTAATTACATTTAAACATTAAAAAAAAATAATTGTTTGCTTAAACAAAAAATGAGATAAAAGCAAAACAAATAAAAATTTACCAATTAAAACACAAAATCAATAATGTTAGATCGCAATTAATACTATACACAAAATGCCATGACACTTAATTAAGGTAAATTAAAAAAAACCATGATTCATTCAACCTACATTTATGTTTTAATAACTATAGATAAATTAAACCTAAAAACCACATAAACTAGAGTTACTACCATAAAATACAATAATAATACAAATTAACCAGATCGACAGATCTTTCCTTATTTTTTAAAATTTATTCAAAAACAAGGTATATAAAATATACACCTCTCATACAAGTAATTAAAGATAAAGGTCCTAAATATATTTATGTTTATCATAATAACTATACAACCAATATTCAAATTAACACATAAATTACAATTACATTAAAATTAAAATGCCATTACACTTAATTAAGGTAAATTTAATTTAAACCTACAGTTATGTTTTAATAATCATAGCTAAATTAAACCTAAAACTGATATAAATTAGAGTTAATAAAGTCAAAGTTTATTAAAAAACATAATTAAACGAGTAATAATAATATTTAACAACACATGTTTAAAAATACTTTCATAAGCAGAAAAAAAATCTAAAAATGATATCAAATACTCCAAAAGCAGATAAACGAAATGAACAAAAGTAAAGACAGTAAAAAAGTCTCCTGTCAAACGAATACAACAATAAAATGGCTTCCTCCGTTTGGGAGCTCCGATGCCACAGACAGATGCTCTGACACGTTAAACGTATAACAGTCCCGTTTGCATGGGGGGTTAAAAACACACGTCAAAAACAATGGGTTTGATAAGTAAAAATAATTAGTAATATTGCATAAGAATGCACCTATTTTCAATAATCCGACGTTATGTACGGGAATAAACACAGCCAATTAAATCTATTTATTCAATTTCTTAAGATATACTTTAGCATAACGGCTTGCTGACAAACGCGCATATTCTATTTCTATAAAAAAAAAACTTCCACAGCTCCACCCTTTTTCAATACGATTAAAAAGGAAAAATCATTACTATGTTTTAATTTAAAGCTAATATTTGAAAACCAGATCAATTACAATTTACGAGTATGTCATCCGTGTCGTTACACAATTCTCATACGAACTTAAAGTTCGTATGAGAAACTTTTATTTTTCTGTGAACAGCGTTAATATGAATCCGTAAATACGCATTTCGTGAACACGTATAACCACACTCGCTGCATTTAAACTTTTTTATTTTTAGATGCTTGGCGTCTATATGTTTCCGTAAAACTGATTTTGTTGAACTCTTAATATCACACTCGTTGCATAAAAACTTTTTTATTTTTCTGTGAACAGCGTTAATATGAATCCGTAAATTCCCATTTTGTGAACACGTATAGCCACACTCGCTGCATTTAAACTTTTTTATTTTTAGATGCATGGCGTCTATATGTTTCCGTAAATCTGATTTCATTGAACTCTTAAAATCACACTCGCTGCATTTAAAGTTTTTTTATTTTCTGTGAACAGCATTAATATGTTTCCGTAAATTCCCATATTGTGAACACGTATAGCCACACTCGCTGCAATGAAACTTTTTTAATTTTCGATGTACGGCGTCAATATGTGTACGTAAATTTTGATTAGTAGAACATGTATAAGTACACTCGCTGCATTTAAACTTTTTTATTTTCCTATGTACGGCATCTATATGTTTGCTTATAGCCCATTTAGATGAACTATTATAATCACACTCGCTGCATTTAAACTTTTTTATTTTCTTATGAACGGCGTCTATATGTTGCCGTAAATCTGATTTCCTTGAACTCTTAAAATCACAATCGCTGCATTTAAACTTTTTTATTTTTCTATGTACGGCGTCAATATGTGTACGTAAATATGCATTAGTAGAAAATGTGTAAGTACACTCGCTGCATTTAAACTTTTTTATTTTCTTATGTACGGCCTCTATATGTTTCCTTATAGCCCATTTAGATGAACTATTATAATCGCACTCGCTGCATTTAAACTTTTTTATTTTCTTATGTACGGCGTCTATATGTTTCCGTAAAACTGATTTCCTTGAACTCTTAAAATCACAATCGCTGCATTTAAACTTTTTTATTTTTCTATGTACGGCGTCAATATGTGTACGTAAATGTGCATTAGTAGAACTTATATAATCACACTCGCTGCATTTAAACTTTTTGTTTTTTCGATGTACGCCGTCAATATGTGTACGTAAATGTGCATTCCTAGAACTTATATAACCACACTCGCTGCATTTAAACTTTTTTATTTTTAGATGCACGGCGTCAATATGTCTTCTTATATGTGCATTGGTAGAACTTATATAATCACACTCGCTGCATTTAAACTTTTTTATTTTGTTATTTACGAGGTTAATTTGTTTTTGAAAATTCTTATTAGTTGAAGTCGTATAATCGCATTCGTTGCATTTGGCTTTATTATGTAGGCAAATTGAAATTTCATTCATTTCCTTATTTTTAATAGGTAATGTCGAAAATGTTTCTTTTTCCAAACATCTGCCACATACAATATGTTCGTCTAGATAATTAGGTAAATAATATATGGAATCGCTTCGTTCAAACGAACACTTGCAAGTCGCACAATTAAGATCTATTCTCGTTAATATTATTCTGACGCTTTTGATATTATCAATTGTTACATCGTGACATGGTTTACTAGTGGTTGGTATGTTATGTTGTGTCACATAGTTTTTGTTGGGTTCTGATTTTATAAATTTAATATTTTCTTCTACGAATTGATTAAATTGTGGGTTTGGTTCAATTTCCCGATGGGTTTCAAATATTTCTGATTTAATTGATTGCCTTGTATCCAAATATTTTAAAACACTATGTGAGTCATCGTCGCGTTCACTTATTTTTGCTTGTTCAAAATCACTGTTGCTCGTTTTGTAATCGCTCGCTTGTTCATATTTAATTGCACTTTGATGATTTAATTGACACATTTTATTTTCTTCCATTTTCTTTTTCAATTGAGTATAGAATAAGAATTAGTTAAATACAAAGATCGCTTATTCATGGAGCCACTACACTCCGCGTGCTCGTTGACTGCCCGTGACAGCTGAGGGCCGTGTTGCCACCACCACTCACGTCGTGTAGTGGGGATATTTATTATAAGGACTACACTACGGTTCATGAAAACATTAAAAAATATTACGGTCTTGTGACATTTGGCTGGCTTATTATTTTGTAGATTTGACTATTTTATTTAATATTTTCTTCCCAGAAATTTTTGTTTAGTCGAACGACAAACATTTTATTTGACATACATTCAGTATTGCCCTCGTCAGAATCTAACTGACGTATCTAAAGTAGTAAAATTGCCATTTTCGTTTATAAAAAGACCCGAACTGCCGTTTATCGTACTCTTTGTGAAGAAAATCATTAAACTTGTGTGGCTGTAATTGCCGTATTCTTTGATTCGGCAATGATAATGCTCCCGTATTTTCTACCTAATTGAAAATGATTAAATCGCGTTTAATTACGGTAATTGCCGTATAGGAGTGGGGGGGAGCGGGGCAATTTTATTTTATTTATTTATTTAAAATAAAAGACACAATATTAACAGTTATAAGGTCGATTATGAGTTACTCATTCAAATCCAAATAAGGCGACAGTTGAAAAACAAAATGAAATAGGAAAAAAAGTAGAGAAAATAGAAAATTAACACAATGGACATTAAATATTAAATTCATGCAAGTGAAAGGAAATCATTACTGTACGCTTTGTAGTCGGCGTGAGTGTGTGTGAGAGGGTTAAACTAAGTTATTTTTATGGGAGGAAATGGTGTCCCGAATGTAATTTATAAATGATTTGTCTGTTAAGTAAAATATATACGCTTATTGCTCAGCATAGAAAGGAATTCTTAGCGTACTTAAATGTGTAAAACATTGATTTAAAAGGCCATGTCGATAATAATTTGCAATCTTCCAAAGTCTGAATTGAATGATAATTTAAAGCTTAAATATGATTTGAAGGTATCAAATTTTCTAATTTAATAAAATATCAATAGTATGAAAATAATCAATAGAAAAAAGTAACGAAGATTTATTTTATATATTTTTATCATCATTGTGATGGAACAAGAATGACACCATGACACCTGTAGCTATCATATAATATCAACTGCTTCTATACACTGTTTATTAATAGTAAATTATTCAACCGGAACCTGAGGTCTTACAGCTAGGCCCTACAGGCGTCATTGGAGGCATCTCCCACCCAGACTACTCGCGCCTGTGGTACCAACTTGTAAGGCCGGTGACAGAGCTATGCGACTGACCGGACGTATGGATCCTTGCAGAGCTGTTTAATAGCTTCATAACTTCTATATTATAATTTCTAAGAAAATATAGTTTTAAGCATTTATATACTCTTGTGGATAATAATTGTATTGTATAAGATATGGCCTCCGCATTAAGACTTTGCCTTAAGGAGTTCCTCGTTAATAGTAATATTTCGGAGAGCTTTGAATATTATCTTACCGTTTTGACAGCGGCGATTTGTTGATGTATTTAATGATTTTTATAAAATGATATTATAGTAAATAGGTTTTCGAATGATTTATGATATTAACAATATCGAGTGGTTATGTGTACCTACTTATTTTGAAAAATTGCTCTTATATGTAATTAATTAGTGAAATATGTCGCCAGTACTTAATTATTTTTTTTTATATTTTTAGAATGGTTTGTATTGTTTCCGTGCGAATGAATGATTTGTTTTTGTGAATTCCTAGACGTAATGAGGCTCTAAATATTTTATTTTTTTTGAGCGGCAACCACTGAAGCTTAATTCCGCTTTGAACCGGTTATGTAAATATATCCTTTTTCCGCCTAAAATAAGAGGTCAGTGAAATAAAATTATCCTTATTGGTATTTATAACTACAGGTTGATCTTAAATTCAGCAGTATCCTTTTAAGGGGTGATTCTGGGTCGGGGTGGTTCAAGTTTTTAAATAGCTAACGGCATGAGGTGGCCGGGTTTAAGGTGGCTAAGGTTTTGTTAGGTGACCATACTTTAAATGTTTTAGGGATTCTTTTTTAATCTTTAAGGTTTTTTAGGTTTATTTACAAAGTTAAAGTTATCTCCTCTTAAAAGAATACTGCAGACTTGATTAAAATGCCATAAAACAGTTCAGGTTCTCCGATTGCTTTGTGACTCCCTAGTAATGCTTATGACGAAGGCAGCTGTGCGGGTGAACCTAGTCACAACTAAGTCTAGCGCAGTTTATATATATCCTCATAAATTCTTTTAGTAACGCACAAATCGAGAGAGATAATATATAACTGATCGTACCAATTAAATATTATAAAAACATTTTACCGTAATATGTATAATAATACATATTATGCTAGTTGTCTATGGTGCAATTTCCAAGCCGTCCAATATTACGTAAAAGTGACGCTAGTCAATTGGTATTTTTTTTTTATTTATCTTACAAAATTTGCGTCGTTTTATTTTACACCTATGGATTTGTGTAAAACTAACCTTACTTTTTTATGTGCTTTTGCCAATTTTTTTTATTATTGTTTATTTCTATTGGAGTACTTTTTGAATTCAAAAGTATCAAAATAAAATAAATTTTATAAGAAAAACAAATCTTTTATTTCCCTTTCTGTCTACGATCAATTCGGGTTACGACAGTGGTGCAGTTATAATTTTAAATAAATTATTATTTTTCTTAGTATAAGAAGATTAATGCAGAAATCACTTATAAATGAGTAATTAAATTACGATTAATTAATTAGAAATGATTAACTTACAACGGTGATTGTTTATGAAAAATAACTAAAATAATAAGCAGGAATTTTAAAAGTAATATAAACTAGAAATATGTTTGGTCGCTATCCGTTGCTTGGTGTATTTCCGGGAACTAGGGAATATTGTTTGGAGGATTGCACTGCGGTCTGGTCTAAATAAATCTTGAAGATCGTTAAACTTATCAGTGAATGCATTAAACGGACAGCGAGCGAGACGCGAGTCAGTTCGAGACTAGCCCCGCCACACGGCCGCCACAGGCGACTCTGACTGACACTTGTTTATTTATTTATTTATTTAACAGGTTTCCCCATGTACATTATAATTACAGTAAAACAAATTAAATTACCAAAAGAAAAACAAAAAGCATTAAAAACAAAAAACAATAGCATGAAACATACTAAACTAAAAAATGAAAATAATGCCTCCAGGCAAACATTAACAAATAAATAATTCAGGCCGATCCTACAACGGCGTAATAGAAAGCAGATTTTTAATCCCATTGGGCGAACAGACAAAAATATCAATCTCCGCGGAAAAGGAATTTAATAATTCGACTGCTCTCCCAATCGGACTATACTTGTATACGTCGGTACGACACGCTAACCATAGTTTTTATTGGCAATGACTCATTTATGACTCATTATGAGATGAAAGTTGCATTTTGTTAGCTCTCCGTGAATGCGGGTCATTTCGGCCTTAGAAATCCCACAGGAAGCGAAAGGCGATCCAGGCAGTGTAAAAAAGAATGCTTTCATTGCAAAGAGTCATTTTAATTTTACATGTTTTTTTAATATGTCAAAAAGTAGGTCAATTGAGCAATTGAAAAACCTACTAAAATTGAAATCATGGTCTCCTCGTTCGAGAAATCGTCATCAGATCGATGGGCTGAAAGACTGAAAGCACGGTCTTTGCGTGGTTCCAAAAATGACACAAATAAACACTTATTTTCAGGTAGTTATCCTTTAATTAATATATTTAATCTAATAGTAAATAATAATATAGAGAAACTTTCGTAACGCGTTCTTTAGGATCGGTTTGTGAGCATTTGTAATAGTCCGTTACACTAGTTTATAATTAGTAGCAAGCTGCTCGCAGATATTTAATTGTAATAATAAAAGTCTTTACTTTGTTGAATATTGATGTGAAATTTGCTCGTGATAGGTTTGTTTCCTTTCGCTTAGTTTATTTTCGTCTATATTTCGGTTTTAAAGTTTAAAATCTAGTTTAATCAAAATATAGATAAAAAAAATAATTGCTTTAAAAGGTTTTATATTGAAAAAATAAGAACTGTCAAGTCGTTTGATTTATCAAATTGTATTTATATTGAAAATCGGCGAAAATGGAACCTAAACTCTTTTCCAAAGAAAAGAAGATCGTATTTTGAAAATTTGCAAAGAAAATATTTTTGACTTTTCATTACGTTTAGGAACGAGGTTAGGAATCAACCTATCGTGGAAAAAATACAACATTTGTAAAGTTCCCATTACGAAGCAATATTTACGAAGCATTTAATAATTAATATAGAAATAGTACCTAAATAGAAATAATAGCTACACGATATTGAAAATAGCTTTTATTAAAGCTATTAAAGCAAATAAACGAAATAACAAATGGCGCCGTTTAAGTGTCAAATGTGTTGGCGAAAGAAAGCCCGCGTCGGCTTTGACAGAACGAGTTTTTAGACGCGGCATTTTCCCTCCAAAAGTGCGCCGAGAAAAAAATGGAAGAATTAAAATATTACAGTGATTTTGAACAAGCAAAAATAAGTGAACGCGACGATGACTCGCATAGTGTTGTGAAATATTTGGATACAAGGCAATCAATTAAATCAGAAATATTTGAAACCCATCGGGAAATTGAACCAAACCCACAATTGGATCAATTCGTAGAAGAAAACATTAAATTTATAAAATCAGAACCCAACAAAAACTATGTGACTCAACATAACATACCAACCACTAGTAAACCATGTCACGATGTAACAATTGATAATATCAAAAGCGTCAGAATAATATTAAAGAGAGTAGATCTTAATTGTGCGACTTGCAAGTGTTCGTTTGAACGAAGCGATTCCATATATTATTTACCTAATTATCTAGACGAACATATTGTATGTGGCAGATGTTTGGATAAAGAAACATTTCCGACATTACCTATTAAAAATGAGGAAATTAATGAAATTTCCATTTGCCTACATAATAAAGCCAAATGCAACGAATGCGATTATACAAGTTCAACTAAGAAGAATTTTCAAAAAAAAATAAAAAAGTTCAAATGCAGCGAGTGTGATTTTATGAGTTCAACTAAATCAGACTTACGAAGACATGTAGACGCCGTGCATCGAAAAATAAAAAAGTTTCAATGCAGCGAGTGTGCTTATACATGTTCTACTAATGTACTTTTACGGAGACATTTAGATGCCGTGCATCGAAAATTAAAAAAGTTTAAATGCAGCGAGTGTGATTTTAAGAGTTCAACGAAATCAGATTTACGGAAACATATAAACGCCGTGCATCGAAAAATAAAAGAGTTTAAATGCAGCGAGTGTGATTTTAAGAGTTCAACGAAATCAGATTTACGGAAACATATAAACGCCGTGCATCGAAAATTAAAAAAGTTTAAATGCAGCGAGTGTGATTACATAAGTTTTACCAAATCAGATTTACGGAGACATATAGAGGCTGTACATCAGAAAATAAGAAATTTTAAATGCAGCGAGTGTGATTATATATCTGCACTTAATGAAAATTTACGGAGGCATATAGACGCCGTGCATCGAAAAATAAAACGCGTGTAAACACAGTTCTGTCGCTTACGACTTTTTGATGTTCATCAACCTCGACGCTCGCTCCTAGGCTTTGTATATTATATCTGTACATATTTCAAGTATAAGTACATTTCGTTTTTGCAATAAATAGCGCGCGACGTTGCCTTTTGAGATGCGGGCGCTGCTCAGCTGTCGAATGCGTCGTCACCTACTTAAATGCCTACTAGATTTTGCCTTCGACATTTAAGATTTATTTAGTGCAAAACTTGATGATTTGTTATACTTAGTAAGTTTTTAAAATATCAAAGGATTGAATCTCGTCATTGTTTCTTTTTTTGGTTTTTTCTTTTCTTTTAATATAATACATAATTTTTGTATGGGTATCAATAATAAAATACCGTCTCCCTTTGAAAGTTGTTTTTTTAACTATTATATTTATATGGGATAAAAAAATATTTTTTTACGACAAATAGGTATGATACATTTTTAATAAAAAATACTATTAGTATTATTACCATTTAAGTAATTATTCATTGTTTTCATTGTCGATTTCCTGCTCCTCACGTAGAAACCAATTTTCCTTCTTTATTTTTACAAAAGGATTTAACAAAATATTAATATATCACGTTTTTATTTTATGCTGTAAAAATATATGTTTGTGCTAATTTACCACACCTAGGCTAGACTTGACAAATTTTTTTTTGTAAAATATACTCAATGATTTTTTATAAAGGTCCACGAAATTTAAAAAAAAAGAGTTTTGCAATAAAATTATAACAAACAAGAGAAAATTGTTTAAATACTTTTTATAAGAAAAAAAGTCCTAACATCAATGGCAAAACTCTTATTATTCGGTTTACAAATCAGTAAAAATAACTTTTATTTTCATTTTATAGTATACTAGCTGACCCGGCCACGCGTTGCTGTGGCTAAAGTTTTAGTTATATTACATTATAGTAAACAATCTAAGAGGAACAATAAGAGAACATCAGTCACGGAGTCCACTATGCTTTTTCACACAGATGGTATTTGTAAAAAAATATGCTGATCTCCTTATTTGACTTTCTACTACTATAACCCTTTAGTACAATGAAATTATTTACGAACAAAGACGAAAATGTTGATGCTGGTATACAAATTCACTGGATTCATGTGACGCTTAAACTCATGAATGAGGTAGGCAAGGCAGACAGTCTTAAACTTTTAAACATTAATATTTTTTTTTTTGAATTATAAATACTTTCAATTTCAATTTAATTTAACACCAATCGGTGCACAATGTTTTTGGTTAACCTGTCTTTAGCTAACACAAATAGATTCGACGGTTTCCCAACACGTGAACACGCAACATTTTTTTTTTTTTTTTTTTTAAACTTTATTAATATTTTTTACAAAACACCTTTACATTTCCCCACAAAGACGGTGCCTTTTCTGTGGGTGAAAAAAAATAACATTTTATTACAGTATAAAAGTTTCAATAGGGTTACATCAATGATAAAAGGACAAACAAAAAAAAAACAATATAATAAAATGCAAAAGCAATAAAATAGATAGCAACAAAAAGTAAAAAGTAAAAATTAACAACCTATCAAAATGCAAAGTTAAAGAAAAAAAAAAATAAAAATAGACAAAACCATATATTTTCATATTTATATAAATATATATGGGTTTTCGTAGATCTATAGCCTATATTTACTTAACTAAACTTTCCTTTCCATCTCAAGCAGATAGAGAGGGAGCAGATATACACTTTTTTAAATACCTTTTTCAGAAAATTTTTCTATTATATTTATTTTTATCATCTCTTTAACTTTATATTTAGGTACATTTGAAAGATTGTTATTCATATACTCGTTAAAAAGAGTAGGTATAAGAAAACCAAGAGTACGTTTTCCGTAATAATTTTTATACCTAGGTACCACTAACAAGCCTCTACTTTTTTGTCGGGTGGTCAACTGGTGCCCTATGGGTACCTTGAAAGATTCGCTATGTAAGTGATCGAGTAATATTTGCCCATGAGAAAAACATAGCAGCCCATAGTTGCCCATAGTTGCAGCATATAGTTGCCCATGAGAAAAACATGGATTTTCCAAATCTAAACCACAAATGGACATTGTTTGACCTTGAGATTTATTTATAGACATGGCGAAAGCTAAACGAATTGGAAACTGTAGCCTTTTGAAGGGTATGGTAGAATCTGATGGTATCATCGGAATACGTGGCAGCAGGACCACTTTTCCTTTAAACTTCCCAGCCAAAATGGTTGCTTCAAGAATGTTTCCGGTGATCTTTTTGATGACCAAACGCGTACCGTTACATAATTGAGGTGGATTCAAATTACGGAGGAGAATAATAGGGGAACCAATCTTTAATCGAAGATTATGTGGTGGCATTCCAGGGATATCTAATGAATTTAAAAATTCAATCGGAAAATTTACACTTTCATTTTCATCAACAACAGTATCGATTGATTTAAAAGACATCAGATCGCCTGGTAACAACTGTTGTATCTGGAAGTTAATTTCGTCAACATCAACGTTTTTGGCTGCCAAAATCGCCCGTTGACTAAGCCATTCATGATTCAAATAATTATTCTGTATATCCGGGAAAATACTCTGAATCAATTCAGTTTTATCCTGAACAACAGTGCAAAAATTGTCTGGTAGTTTAATGCATTGCGTATTTGGTTGCAGTTTTATTTTACCGTTCCCAATATCTAGTAGTTGTTCGGAAAATATTAGTGCTGATGGATCATTTTGCAATTGTACTCGCATATTTATGGTCAATCGAAGTGTTTCAACACTTCGCCATAAGAATGATTGTTTCAAACATGCATTAATCTCATCCGCGAAAGTAGAGCGAGGTATAACCGGTAAGGTCTGCCGGAAGTCACCAGACAAAAGTAAGATAGCACCACCGAAAAGTTTATTATTGCTGTTTAAATCTTGCATAGTTCTGTTTAATGCTTCAAGTGAATATTTGTGTGCCATTGTGCACTCATCCCAAATTATTATAGAACTCTTCCGCAACACTGCAGCTATTCCACTATTCTTTTTGATGTTACACATTGCATCTGGTTTATTATGAACGTCCAATGGCAGCTTGAATGTTGAATGTGCTGTTCGCCCACCATCCAGTAAAGTAGCCGCAATGCCTGACGATGCTAATGCTAATGCGATGTTTTTGTTGCGACCGTATTTTGGCAAGAATCAACGATATTAAAAATGTCTTACCGGTTCCACCGGGTGCATCCAAGAAAAAAAAACCGCCTTGTTCAGCAGCAACAGCCAGCATAATCCGATCATAAATAATTTTTTGTTCTGCTGTCAGTAATGGTTCACTGTTCATGATAATTGTTGCTAAACTTCCATGGTCATATTGATTTTCTCGTTGTAAATCGGTATTGACTAAGTCGGTGGCTGGACGATTAGGTGATGGCATACCATAATGATTAAGTGGTAAATTTGAAATAAGAACACATAAATCCTCGATCAAGACCAATGCTTCATTGTACATCTCTGGTGTATAATCTATGTTTTGGCATTGATTTGTTTGTCTAATTCGGTGCAATATGTCTTCTGTCATACAATTTTTATATTTTTCCCACAAAGTTTGTGCTTGCGAGGGATAACATGTCGCCAAAATAATTGCAAACAACTGACGAATGTTATTCGGTGTTGATGTCAACGCAGCATCAGCAAGCGTTAAGTCCCAATGGTTATCGTCTTCTAGCAATTGCAGTTCACGACATGCATCCTGGTATGTATTGAATACTCGACCATTAGCTGTTCGTAAAAATTCAAAAGACGTTGGTCCGGGAACATTCACCAATAACAAACGTAAATAGAAGCACTCACGTTGCTTTGGATGTACCGTGTAAAGTCTTCCCAATGTCTTAGCTTTGAATATGCCTGTAATGGAAGGATGTGGTTTTCCTTGTTTCCGTGGCTCCCATTTTTTACTGGATTTGTTCCATGTGAAATAACGTGGAACATCACCATACACCAATGTCTTCGCGAATTGGCCAAAAACATCAGGTTTTTGACACAATGTAAAAAATTCAGTTAGAGTCGTTTTCGGAGCTTCGAACGCTCTTTGGAGAACATTTTCTTCAGTGAAGTATACACGTTGACCGTTTTCAAGATGTATTGCCAGATGTTGGACAGCAGGATCTCTTTCGTGGATGGGAAAGCTGAGAATATGCCAAATAGCTTCATTGCTGCTAATGTATCTGCCCATTTGGTATCGTGCTATTTCATCATTTTTATTTATGTTTTTTACTTCAAATATGGCCAAATCACTGCCTTTGTTTACATATTTACAAATATACTTAATTGATTTAACAGAACTGCAAAGCTCAACATTGATATGAGCTTTGTAAGTTTTTGAAAGTAGTGGTGGGTATGGTACCACCCACTGATTATCAAACTCAACTTGATTTGGAAAGTTCGGCAGTCGCATTGTAAATGTGTGGCCACCATTCTCAGTACTTCTGCGGCGATACATTGGATAACCATCAATATCCGTGATCGTGTCATTCGTATGCGGCTTTGGGAAGTTTTTTTACATTTTCCATTTTCCATGCACGGTGAGGTCATGTTGAAAACACCGCATGGCCCATGGATCATGTGTTTGGTGACAATATCAAATAATTCTTGATCAATTAATGGGTCTGGAATTTCGGCTGAAATTATTTGATCGATTTCTTCAGGACGGATTCTATCTTTAAGCCAAACCAAAATGTGGGCATGAGGCAAACCTCGCTTTTGCCACTCTATCGTATACAGCCAACAACGTGTGATACCAAAAATTGTATATTTAACAATAAAATCAATTAAGGATTTCAATTTTTGTTTAAACACACGTGCAGTTAAATCATGACGATGAATGGCTTGTTGTCCTGGCAATAGTAAAGTTTGTATCTCTTCCCAATTCGGATTACATGTGAATGTAATAAATAAATCCGGTCGGCCGTAATGACGTACGTAAGTCATCGCATCTTGTATGTATTCCTGCATGTTCCGTGGACTGCCGATGTAGCTTGAAGGTAAAATGAAAGCATTACCGATGTCATTGGGATTTAAATTTCCATCGATGTTTCCAGCAACAGCATCTCGTAAGTGAATATATTATTCCGATCGTAGTTTTGCCTAGTTGAATCGAAGGAATCGCAAGCGTTCGCTTTCGACCTTAGCATACATATCAACAATGTATTGATGGAACAGCTGACGATATCGAAGGATATAATTGTCTTGATGTTGTCTAACCATTATTCGGTGTGCGTAGTAGTTCATTGAGCTAACTTTATTATTTCTGTAATCACCTAAAAAAATAAAAAATAAAATGCAATACGAAATTAAAATCTATACATACAGTAAGAAAGTAAATAGATAATTGTCAAATTTACCGGTATTTGGATCATACTGTTTGATATTAAGGTGATATTCATCTTGTCCTTGCCAAAATATCAATGGATATTGTAGTGCGTCATATGAACGGTGTAGATCCTAAATCGTACTGACAGTGTTGTCTCGCCGTGTAATGTTTATAGATCTTTTGTCAACTGGATCACCAACCATGATAACAGCAACCTCATCAACAGTTGGAGCGTTGAATCTACCAGCATGTTCACCTAATGGTACTTTGTCGGCTTTTATGACGATTTGATAATTGTCATTTTGCAGTCGTGGCGAAACTCTTTTGATCAATTGAATTAGTTGATTTAGTTGGATAACCATCAATATCCGTGATCGTGTCATTCGTATGCGGCTTTGGGAAGTTTTTTTTACATTTTCCATTTTCCATGCACGGTGAGGTCATGTTGAAAACACCGCATGGCCCATGGATCATGTGTTTGGTGACAATATCAAATAATTCTTGATCAATTAATGGGTCTGGAATTTCGGCTGAAATTATTTGATCGATTTCTTCAGGACGGATTCTATCTTTAAGCCAAACCAAAATGTGGGCATGAGGCAAACCTCGCTTTTGCCACTCTATCGTATACAGCCAACAACGTGTGATACCAAAAATTGTATATTTAACAATAAAATCAATTAAGGATTTCAATTTTTGTTTAAACACACGTGCAGTTAAATCATGACGATGAATGGCTTGTTGTCCTGGCAATAGTAAAGTTTGTATCTCTTCCCAATTCGGATTACATGTGAATGTAATAAATAAATCCGGTCGGCCGTAATGACGTACGTAAGTCATCGCATCTTGTATGTATTCCTGCATGTTCCGTGGACTGCCGATGTAGCTTGAAGGTAAAATGAAAGCATTGGGATTTAAATTTCCATCGATGTTTCCAGCAACAGCATCTCGTAAGTGAATATATTATTCCGATCGTAGTTTTGACGTTTGCGTTTTGACGTTTGCCGCTCGCGTTGTTGAGGTTAGATTTTTTCGGTGGCATTTGACTGAAAATAATAATTTTCTTGTTCTTATGATATTCTCTTGAAGACGTTCGTTACACTGTTCTTGAGATTCTTGTGCATGACCTGCTGTCCTGATTCTTTGAGCTGGATTTCTTGATTCAATTTGTTCTGCCAACTGATGGGCTCTTTTAATACGTTTGCGTCGAATAACTGTCACTGTCAAATAATAACAGACATTAGCGCCATCAACCCAGTCGAAAGGTATCGACATCTGTCAGTTTTATGACTGCCAAATAATAACAGACAAATAATTAGCGATAAATTAAAATTGCGACTATAATTTGAGATTTAAACTATCCTATCTCTCAAGTGCACATCGAACTGCACATGGTGTTCAAATTTTATTATAATCGGTTAAGTGGTTCAGCCGTCCATTGAGGACAAACATTGTGACACGAGATTTATATATATTAAGATATTTTATATACAATACACTAATACAAAATATTTTAAATATAACTGGACCATAAAATTACAATTATTAATATAAACGTAATTTCATTAATAATTTGATGGGGAAGAGGTTAGCTCTGTATTCAAATATTTTTTACCACAAACATAAACAATTAAAAAAACATTCTTACCATAATCCCTCTGAAATAATTAATTTGACGGGTTTTTTTAGTTGTCTTTCCTTCATAAGACAAATAAATCACTAATGACCGTAATTCAACCGTAAGTGCCATCTGCAGGGTGGTACTTAACGGTAGGGTTGCGGTCATTACTGACCTAAATTCAAAGGATTCAGAAGAGCGAATGTATTAATATTGATTCGATGCCGAATTGGGGCACATCTTGAATAGTTTGATGGCTCCAAAATAATTTCTTTTATCGTTATAAGCCTCAGAAGTTGTAATTCTGAATAATAATATCGAGAGATAAAATTTAGTATTCGTCTCTCGAGTTTCAGCTCGCGAAAGGTGTTATAATGATTTGATCTTAAGGTAAGAAGCGTAGGGTAAGACCACCTAAGAGTTCGCAGTCGCAATAATTCCGAATCGGTTTGCCAAACTGGAAGTTTTGTTACTCGCTTCAGGATGCTGTCGGACGATGAAACCTCACAACGCTGGCAACATCATCGGGAGAAACCGCCACTTTAGGGTATTTTTCCAATTTTTGATGTATTTTTTTCAATTCTTTGTCACTTGTTTTATAAGATTCGCATGACTTTATACGTAACCATCATTTTTTATTGTTTAGATCAATGATTTATTGTTGCCAGAGTATGTTTACTTCGGCTCATTAGCGCGTGTCAAAAATATATGACGCACTATTTTAAACGGGCAGTTTGCAGCAAAGAGTACGCATGCGTACTCTTTGCTTCTATCATAACATAATTAACAGTGTTAATTGGCTTTCGGTGATGTTGACTTCGCTCCATCAACAGTCAATGATCGCTCTATCAACTCTCAATGAACTATTGAGAGCCGATCGCTCTCAATAGTTGAAACTACAATAGATTTAAGGAATATTTCTTCAATTTCTGCAGCTACTATCAGCCTCCACATTGTAGCTCAATCATCGCCTTCAAAGGAAGCAAATTCAGAAGAAATCAGAGAGAAAAACCCTGAAATAGCCAGCGTGCCATCGACACCAACTTTTATTTCACCTCAAATGATTCGTCCCCTATATATACCGAAAGCTAACTTGCAGCAGAAGCTAAAATCTGATATTTTAACCAGCTCACCATAGAGAAAAGTCAACAAGAAAATTTACAAAAGACGCGAACAAAGCTATACAAAATGAGCAATCAATAATGTCAAGAAATGTATGTAGAACCTCCAGAACTGGACTGGACTGGATACAGGTCATACCATGCGAAACGTGGTGGCATGATGATTGCACCAACTACTGCGGACTCGGAGTATATGTGTGTGATGATTGTTAAAAAAAGACTTGCGTACTCTTACCTGGTGTGTCGTCAAAGAGTACGCGTTTGCCAAGTTTTCTTAATTTTAAGTTTTAAATACGTTTTAATAAAAAAATAAGTTTTGTGTTACTTCTGTATGTTCATAAATAAATATTCTTTCAATAAATAGTAAAAGTGTGCATTTGAAATCACTTTTGTATTATTTAAAAATAAAAAACTGTTAGATGCGTACTCTTAGATTTCTTTACTATATAAACACTGCATCTCTCTCACACATACTTAACTATATACAAGGCATAATTTGTTTTATGTATTTCATTCCACACTTTACATTAGACGTGTGGGTTAGGCATGTGAAAAAAACATTTATTTTCTTGTTTACTCTTAAAAATATTATAACTTATTTATTTCCTTACAAACGTGCTAATATTATATTTTAATAAATAGCCGGTTCAACACCTGAATTGGCGTTGTCAAATCTCATTTGGCGCTTACCAAGAAGCTGAAGGTCTTCACCAAATTGCCAGTTTGGATAGCAGAAGGAAAGTCTTTGAGGCTGTCTTCCTATAAACTACTCAATTCTCTAGTATACTATCCAGAGCTTCTACAAAGTATTCACTTTAGAGTACGACTTTTCTTATTAAATAAAACGCAACACTTCGCTGAATATATCATGAATATAATAGTAATCTTTCGAAATTAGACATTTTTATTTATACTTTGAATTTATTCAAAAACAAGGTATGTAAAATGTACACGTCTCATATAGGTAATTAGAGATAAAGGTCCTAAATATATTTATGTTTATCATAATAACTATACAACCTATATTCTAATTATACACCACCACCGTTTTAAACGTACGCAAACACCGTTAGCTAACCTTATATAAAAGTCTGACAGTATTGACATTTGGAAAATCTGAATACTTTTTAATATTTTTACAGCTTGAAAATTTTAAAAAAAATATATATAGCCAGAATGTTAAAAGAAAAATTAATATTGAACGCACAGATAGTTGCATCGCTTGAGGTAATGCGCGCTGGTTTAAATACAGCGCTGTATTTTATGAAAGCTTTTCACTCTCACCTGTTATATAATGTAAAAATGAATTACACTGTAAAAATGCCATTACAATGTTTAAGGTAATTTAAAAAAAACTGTGATTCATTCAAACCTACAGTTACGTTTTAATAATTATAGATAAATTAAACCTAAGAACGATATAAATTAGAGTTAGTAAAGATAAAGTTAATTAAAAAAAATATTCAAACGAGTAATAGTTTAACGCATGTTTAACCCACGGGGTAAACGAGTTTAACCCATGTTTAAAAATACTTTCATAAGCAGAAGAAAAAAAATCTAAAAATTATATCAAATACTCCAAAAGCAGATAAACGAAATGAACAAAAGTAAAGACAGTAAAAAAGTCTCCTGTCAAACGAATACAACAATAAAATGGCTTCCTCCGTTTGGGAGCTCCGATGCCACAGACAGATGCTCTGACACGTTAAACGTATAACAGTCCCGTTTGCATGGGGGGTTAAAAACACACGTCAAAAACAATGGGTTTGATAAGTAAAAATAATTAGTAATATTGCATAAAAATGGCCACCTATTTTCAATAATCCGATGTAAATCTACAAGATAAGGCATACATTTTGTACCAATTTTTTTATACTAAATTTAATAAGGAATCTCATGGTGGTAAGCAAAGGTATTCATTCGATATGAATCACCCGGTAGGTATTTAAGTACGGGAATAAAATAAGCCCAAATAAATCAATTTATTCAATTTCTTGAGAAGTACTTTAGCATAACGGCTTGCTGGACAAATGCGCATATTCCATTTCTATAACTTCCACAGCTCCACCCATTTTCAATACGATTAAAAACGAAAAATAATTACTAAGGTTTAATTAAAAGCTAATATATGAAAAACAGATCTCCACCAGATAAATAAAAGATTAGGAATCCATTCAAATGACCGAAGCAATCTAATTTTACAATTAGAACAAAGTTATTCTACGCGTAGTTATTGTAATGAGTTTGTAAATGGCCATTTATTGAACATGTATAATCACACTCGCTGCATATAACGTTCATATTTGTTTGTGAACAGCGACAATATGTACTCTTAAGTTACTCTTGGAAGAGCTCTTATAAACACACTCGCTGCATTTAAACTTTTTTATTTTTCTGTGAACAGCGTTGATATGAATCCGTAAACACCCATTTCGTGAACACGTATAGCTACACTCGCTGCATTTAAACTTTTTGATTTTCTTATGTACGGCGTCTACATGTCTCCGTAAGCTTGATTTAGTGGAACTCTTATAATCACACTCGCTGCATTTAAAAGTTTTTATTATCCGATGTACGGCGTCAATATGTTTCTGTAAATCTGATTTAGTTGAACTCTTATAAGCACACTCGCTGCATTTAAACTCTTTTATATTCCGATGCACGACGTCTACATGTTTTCGTAAATCTGATTTGTTTGAACTCTTAAAATCACATTCGCTGCATTTAAACTCTTTTATTTTCCGATGTACGGCGTCTACATGTCTTCGTAAGTCTGATTTAGTTGAACTCATAAAATCACACTCGCTGCATTTGAACTTTTTTATTTTTTTTTGAAAATTCTTATTAGTTGAAGTCGTATAATCGCATTCGTTGCATTTGACTTTATTATGTAGGCAAATTGAAATTTCATTCATTTCCTTATTTTTAATAGGTAATGTCGGAAATGTTTCTTTATCCAAACATCTGCCACATACAATATGTTCGTCTAGATAATTAGGTAAATAATATATGGAATCGCTTCGTTCAAACGAACACTTGCAAGTCGCACAATTAAGATCTATTCTCGTTAATATTATTCTGACGCTTTTGATATTATCAATTGTTACATCGTGACATGGTTTACTAGTGGTTGGTTTGTTATGTTGAGTCACATAGTTTTTGTTGGGTTCTGATTTTATAAATTTAATATTTTCTTCTACGAATTGATTAAATTGTGGGTTTGGTTCAATTTCCCGATGGGTTTCAAATAGTTCTGATTTAATTGATTGCCTTGTATCCAAATATTTTAAAACACTATGCGAGTCATCGTCGCGTTCACTTATTTTTGCTTGTTCAAAATCACTGCTGCTCGTTTTGTAATCGCTTGCTTGTTCATATTTAATTGCACTTTGATGATTTAATTGACACATTTTATAATTGTATTCTTCCATTTTCTTTTTCAATTGAGTATAGAATAAGAAATAGTACGCTCTTGTGACATTTGGGCCATTGGCTGGCTCATTATTTTATAGATTTGGCTATTTTATTTACTATTTTCTTCTCACAAATTATGGACTTTTTGTTTAGTCGAACGCACGCACGTTTGCACTTTTTTGACATAAGGGTCCACCTATTTGGTTAGTTTCTATTTGTTGACCGTCTATTTGACATACATTCAGTATTGCCCTCGTCAGAATCTAACTGACGTATCTAAAGTAGTAATATTGCCATTTACGTTTATAAAAAGACCCGAACTGCCGTATGTCGTACTCTTTGTGTAGAGTATCATTAAACTTGTCTAGCTGTAATTGCCGTATTCTTTGATTCGGCAATGATAATGCTGCCGTATTATCTACCTAATTAAAATTAATTGAATCGCCTTTAATTACGGTAATTGCCGTATCGCTGCGAGGCGCAGGGGGGAAGGGGATTTTTTATTTCTCCGTAACCATAATGAATTTTGACATAGTGTTTCAACAAATAAAACTAGAAATCACAAATTCGCTGTTATTTTTATCGTAAACGGTCTTAAGACATGGTATAGATACTATTACAGATTAAGTTTATATTTAAATACCACTTA
This sequence comes from Neomicropteryx cornuta, assembly GCA_020383195.1. Lineage (NCBI taxonomy): Eukaryota > Metazoa > Arthropoda > Insecta > Lepidoptera > Micropterigidae > Neomicropteryx > Neomicropteryx cornuta. The sequence continues at coordinate 11,419,614 of JAHKQU010000003.1, forward strand.
TTTAATAATTTTTAAATAATGTGATTTGTTAATTTTTAAGAATTATATATAAACACTGTATTTGTATATCCACACATATAAACATGTAATATAAACACTGTATCTCCGTATATAGCGTGTCCCAAAACCATTGCCGGAGTCTTAAGTGGGTATTGTGTAACGATATGGAAAAATGTGAAAAAAACACCCCAGAATTTATATTTTTTTAACTGATGGTGAAAATGCGGTAAAAGCGCAAATTCCAATGTCGCGCCGATCGATAATGTCCTTGACACCGTTACGGTGCACAGCGTCGGCTGAGTGCTTAGAACAAAGTTATGTTTACATTATCCTTTTAATATTTGGACATACTGGTTGCGGGTACCTCGAGTAATAAATTGATTTATTAAACATATTGTTTAATATATATTTCAAATAATAACTTAAAACGTTCATTATTGTGTGTTCTACGCAGTGATGTGATATCTATTATTAGTGGCCAGTATTTTCGCAAAAATCGGCTACAGCGAATCACTATAACAAAACTAAAAAACAGTCGAACTGTCATTGTTTGTCGTAAGTATAACAATATCATAACTGAACACAATAAAAGTGATAAAAAAAACAGAATAATTAGAGTGTTAAATAAACAACTATTATATTAAATAGCATAGTGATATTTTTATTTTGTTGAATTTATTATCGAACTGGACTGATATACGGAGACATCTGTCGGCCGTCAGCTTTACTACGTAGTCACATTAACATTGAGTTCTAGTATTTATAAGGAAGTTACTTTGTTCCTCGATAGATGCTATTGTCAATATAGCAATTGCAGAAGTGTAGTGATGTGTTCATCCTGCTCGTCAAAATTGCACTTTTTCTGCGTTGGAATGACTGAACCTAACTTCAGAGAAATGAACAGCGCCTATAAAAGTGCATGGCGTTGCCCCAAATGCAAGGAAATCAAATCTAATCAAAAGCAAATTCCGATTGATAAATAAATCGATTCGGTAAAATCAACGAAAAATGCGAACGAAATCAAAACACAGAATTTGCGACAGGGTCTCACAGCTATGCTAGGCCAAATGAATGATTTCAAGGTGGCAATAGATTAGTGCTCGTGTAAGGTGGGAGACCTGGAATCAGGTTTAAAACGAATCGACTAGTGTGAAAATGTGATCGAAGACATGCAAATAAAAGTGGATTTGATGGAAAATAAAGAAAATATAAGGGAACAAGCCATGCTTCTTAATAATATTGAGCTAAGCGGGATCCCATTACAACCAAGGGAAACTATATGTGCATATATAAAATCACTGGGAACTTCTGCCGGTTGAGATGGTTTCTCGACCTGGCTAAGGCATTTGATACGGTCTCGTTTAGCATTCTTCTTAAAAAAATAGATTGCATAGGGATTAAGGGTAGCGAATATGATTGGTTCAAATGATAGAAGTCATGTTGTCAGGATTAATGAGCAGGAGGACGATACTGAAATAACAACATTTGGTGTGCCACAGGATAGTGTTTTAGGGCCTCTTTTGTTTTTAATTTACATTAATGCATTATGCAACTTGCAACTTAAAGGAAAAATTATAAGTTTGGCAGACGATACTGTGATTGTATGTTCTAGTGACACATGGACTGAGTTGCAATATAAGATGCAACGTAATTTGGAAACTATTACCAATTGGCTGGACAATAAAATTTTAACTCTAAACATTAGCAAAACTAAATATGGTACTTTCAGTATTACTTCCGCCGGTTTAGTTAATACGGACTTTCAGCTGAAGAATGTCGACCATATTAGATACTTAGGAGTTGAAATAGACAGCCACCTTCGCTGGAACCATCACATTGACTCAATTGCTAAGAGAGTTCGTTCGCAAATTGTAGTTTATAAAAATCTTAGAAACTGTTTAACTTCCAATAATTTAAAAATGGTTTACAATTCCTTAACTAACTCTTTGATCACCTATGCGTTAATCGGTTGGGGTGGTGCTACTCGAAAAGCCCTTGAGCCATTAATCAAAGTTCAAAAAGTGGTTCTTCGTGTGATCAATAAAAAGCCCTTTAGGTTTAGTTCGGAAATCCTTTTCTCCAGTTACAGGGTGCTAGAGATTAGTCAATCTTTTATTAAAAAAGTAGTCATACATGTTTGGCAAAATAAAATAAGTAATATTCAGTGCACTAAAGCTATGAAGACAAGATCGAATGATAGAGGGCACTTAGTGGTACCAATAATGAAGACATTTTTTGGACAGAGAAATCTCATTTTTCTGGGCCCAAAAATATATAATCAGATAAGCGATGAAATTAGGGATGCTAAACTAAAGCTAGTCTCGCTAAATCTATCTTAAAATGGTTAATCTCTTTGGGTAGAGATGATGCTGAGAAAATACGTTCGGAAATATTTGTTTAGATAGAATTTAATAATAAACGGCTTATATCTACTAAGTATTATTTTAGTTAGGTACCTAGAATGTTTAAAAAATATATATATGCTTACTTAGATACGTGATACCTCATACTTTAATATGTTTATGCCCAATGTATATATATTTGTTATTGTTAAGAAGCAGATGAAGAAAAATCTCAATATATCTGGACGTTTGCAGCTAAACGAATACTGGTCTAGGAACATCATCTGTCACCCGAAGAACCTACACGTTGGTTTAGTGGTCGTAGTGGGGAGATGGGATTATTATTTTTTTTTAAATACAATGTGATATGATTTAAAGGTCGCCATTTTGTATATTTATGAAATAAATAAATAAAGGTAAATTTAATGAAAATCAACAAATTTTTGTTTTTTTTTATTGTGTGCTTAAAAGTTTATATAGAAAATGAATCATAGAACAAACATCAATGAATCATAGACAAATACAAAAACATAGAAAAATTAACTAAATACTCAATACTTATATTGATAGAGATTTTTATGTACCCTCAATCTACTATCTAATTTTTGACTTGACCCGATTGTAGGTAGATGCTTTCAACCGCTAGATATTTCATAACATTTTATTTCTTTTGGCTTTCTAGATTTGAGGTCACCTCTTCATTTCTTGCTTATTTCTCCATTGAAATCTCGTTCTACAAGAAATATCGTCCAGGTCTTAAAACCTGGCAGATCTTTGTTTTGATTCCCTCGCCGGGAGAATTTTTCTTATCTCTACTTTCTTCTTGCATTCCTATTTTCACAATCTCCCAATTGACGCGAATGTCGTATTAAAAACTAGTAATAATAAACTATGACTTAATTGACTTGTTGGAACAGCTGAAATCATTTATTTTTTTGTGAAAGTTTTTTTATAATGTGAAAGTTGAGCCAGTTTTCTAAAACAATGTCTTGTTATTATGTCGAAGGGTACAGTCACGGGCAAAAGTCTCGCTTACGATACGGCTCAACGCGACTAAATATTCCTCTCGTCGCTTAAGACCTTTTAATGTCTCGGCCACGCTCGTCGTAGGAATCTGAGTTCTCTTCGAGATTGTATTCTATATAAGGCCGAAGCGACTTTAGCGCGATTCATTTAATATTGTTTCGCTGAAACCCAAGAAGGTTGCTTCGTGCTTTGTTAGAGTTTATTTTTGTATTGTATAAATATATTTTATTGAAATATTTGCAAAAATCATTTTCGTACCATTAATTACATTTAAAGATTAAAAAAAATAATTGTTTGCTTAAACAAAAAAAGAGATTAAAGCAAAACAAATAAAAATTTACCAATAAAAACACAAAATCAATAATGTCAGATCGCAATTAATACTATCCACAAAATGCCATTACACTTTATTAAGGCAAATTTAAAAAAAAACTATGATTTATTCAACCCTACAGTTATGTTCTAATAATTATAGATAAATTAAACCTAAAAACCATATAAACTAGAGTTACTACCATAAAATACAAAAATAATATAAATTAACCAGATCGACAAATCTTTACTTATTTTTTAAAATTTATTCAAAAACAAGGTATGTAAAATATACACCTCTCATACAAGTAATTAAAGATAAAGGCCCTAAATATATTTATGTTTATCATAATAACTATACAACCAATATTCAAATTAACACATAAATTACAATTACATTAAAATTAAAATGCCATTACACTTAATTAAGGTAAATTTAATAACCTACAGTTATGTTTTAATAATCATAGATAAATTAAACCTAAAACCCATAAATTAGAGTTAAAGAAGTTAAAGTTAATTAAAAAAATTATACAAACGAGTAATAGTAATGTTTAACAACACATGTTTAAAAATACTTTCATAAGCAGAAGTAAAAAAATCTAAAAATTAGTATCAAATACGCCAAAAGCAGATAAACGAAATGAACAAAAGTAAAGACAGTAAAAAAGTCTCCTGTCAAACGAATACAACAATAAAATGGCTTCCTCCGTTTGGGAGCTCCGATGCGACAGACAGATGCTCTGACACGTTAAACGTATAACAGTCCCGTTTGCATGGGGGGTTAAAAACACACGTCGAAAACAATGGGAATGATAAGTAAAAATAATTAGTTATATTGCATAAAAATGCACCTATTTTCAATAATCCGACGTTAAGTACGGGAATAAATTAAGCAATTTCTTCAGAAGTACTTTAGCATAACGGAATTCTGGACAAATGCGAATATTCTATTTCTATAAAAAAAAAACTTCCACAGCTCCACCCATTTTCAATACGATTAAAAAGGAAAAATCATTACTAAGTTTTAATTTAAAGCTAATATTTGAAAACCAGATAAATTAAAATTTACGAGTATGTTATCCGCTTCTCATACGAACTTTGTTCTGTGAACAGCGTTAATATGAATCCGTAAATACGCATTTCGTGAACACGTATAACCACACTCGCTGCATTTAAACTTTTTTATTTTTAGATGCTTGGCGTCTATATGTTTCCGTAAAACTGATTTTGTTGAACTCTTAATATCACACTCGTTGCATAAAAACTTTTTTATTTTTCTGTGAACAACGTTAATATGAATCCGTAATGTCCCATTTTGTGAACATGTATAGTTACACTCGCTGCATTAAAACTTTTTTATTTTCCGATGCACGGCGTCAATATGTTTACGTAAATCTGATTTAGTAGAACTTGCATAAGCACACTCGCTGCATTTAAACTTTTTTATTTTCCGATGCACGGCGTCTATATGTTTACGTAAATCTGATTTAGTAGAACTTGCATAAGCACACTCGCTGCATTTAAACTTTTTTATTTTCCGATGCACGGCGTCAATATGTGTACGTAAATGTGCATTAGTAGAACATGTATAAGCACACTCGCTGCATTTAAACTTTTTTATTTTTCTGTGAACAAAGTTAATATGAATCCGTAATGTCCCATTTTGTGAACATGTATAGCCACATTCGCTGCATTTATACTTTTTTATTTTCCGATGCATGGCGTCTATATGTTTCCGTAAATCTGATTTCATTGAACTCTTAAAATCACATTCGCTGCATTTAAACTTTTTTATTTTTCGATGCACGCTGTCAATATGTGTACGTAAATATGTATTAGTAGAACTTATATAAGCACATTCGCTGCATTTAAACTTTTTTATTTTTCTATGCACGGCGTCAATATGTTTGCGTAAATGTGCATTAGTAGAACATGTATAAGCACACTCGCTGCATTTAAACTTTTTGATTTTCTTATGTACGGCGTCTACATGTCTCCGTAAGATTGATTTAGTTGAACTCTTAAAATCACATTCGCTGCATTTAAAGTTTTTTATTTTCCGATGCACGGCGTCTATATGTTTCCGTAAACCTGATTTTGATAAACTCTTAAAATCACATTCGCTGCATTTAAACTTTTTTATTTTTCGATGTACGCCGTCAATATGTTTACGTAAATGTGCATTAGTAGAACATGTATAAGCACACTCGCTGCATTTAAACTTTTTGATTTTCTTATGTACGGCGTCTACATGTCTCCGTAAGCTTGATTTAGTTGAACTCTTAAAATCACATTCGCTGCATTTAAAGTTTTTTATTTTCCGATGCACGGCGTCTATATGTTTACGTAAATATGTATTAGTAGAACTTATATAATCACACTCGCTGCATTTAAACTTTTTTATTTTGTTATTTACGAGGTTAATTTGTTTTTGAACATTCTTATTAGTTGAACTTGTATAATCGCATTCGTCGCATTTGACTTTATTATGTAGGCAAATTGAAATTTCATTAATTTCCTTATTTTTAATAGGTAATGTCGAAAATGTTTCTTTATCCAAACATCTGCCACATACAATATGTTCGTCTAGATAATTAGGTAAATAATATATGGAATCGCTTCGTTCAAACGAACACTTGCAAGTCGCACAATTAAGATCTATTCTCGTTAATATTATTCTGACGCTTTTGATATTATCAATTGTTACATCGTGACATGGTTTACTAGTGGTTGGTATGTTATGTTGAGTCACATAGTTTTTGTTGGGTTCTGATTTTATAAATTTAATGGTTTCTTCTACGAATTGATCAAATTGTGGGTTTGGTTCAATTTCCCGATGGGTTTCAAATATTTCTGATTTAATTGATTGCCTTGTATCCAAATATTTTAAAACACTATGCGAGTCATCGTCGCGTTCACTTATTTTTGCTTGTTCAAAATCACTGCAGCTCGTTTTGTAATCGCTCGCTTGTTCATATTTAATTGCACTTTGATAATTTAATTGACACATTTTATAATTGTATTCTTCCATTTTCTTTTTCAATTGAGTATAGAATAAGAAATAGTTAAATACAAAGATCGCTTATTCATGGAGCCACTACACTCCGCGTGCTCGTTGACTGCCCGTGACAGCTGAGGGCCGTGTTGCCACCACCGCCCCTCTCACGTCGTGAATAAGAATAAGAAATACTTCACGAAAATATTAAAAAATAGTACGCTTTTGTGACATTTGGGCTAATTGGCTGGCTTATCGTTTTGAAGATTTGACTATTTTCTTCTCACAAATTATGGACTTTTTGTTTTGTCGAACGCACGCACGTTTGCACTTTTTTGACATAAGGGTTCTCCTATTTGGTTAGTTTCTATTTGTTGACTGCTATTTGACATACATTCAGTATTGCCCTCGTCAGAATCTGACTGACGTATCTAAAGTAGTAAAATTGCCATTTTCGTTAATAAAAAGACCCGAACTGCCGTATGTCGTAATCTTTGTGTAGAAAATCATTAAACTTGTGTAGCTGGAACTGCCTTATTCTTTGATTCGGCAATGATAATGCTGCCGTATTATTTACCTAAATGAAATTAATTGAATCGTTTAAATAAAACAAAAGTCTCGCTGGTTAAACGGATGATACAAATAAAAGTATAAATCCAATTCATAACATAAATAAATGAATGATCGCGTTTTAATATGACTTAATATCTGGTTAAAAAAAGTACAGAACTGAGTGTATATAAACCAACGTTTTTACTTAAACGGATTAATGTAATTACTCGAATTAAGTTTCCATTTGTGGCACAAATAAATTTATGTCCACCTGTGGTTGGTATATGTAATTCTATATTCTAACCTAAAAATCGTAATTTATTTTAATACACTATTTAAGTATGTAAATATTCGAACTTGGTACATTCTTATATGAACCTTATTTATTATTAGTATGTAAGTACTATGGATATAACGAAAACTCTCAGTTTCTTCGTTCCGGCAATATGGTTTTAATTAATGTCTATGATTTTAATTTTATTTCTTTCCTTCAATTATAGTAGTTTGTTCACTCTTCTTCAAACTGTATTAAAAGTATAATTTCCTGAATCCTTATTTTATTGATTTTTGAACCCGTAGGAAGTGTCCACTGTCAATCAGCAAAATTCAAAATTCTTTTTTTTTATTCTATCAACACAAGATAAATGCATAAAGGAATGTCATGTTAATTTAGGTACATTTTGAGGTTAGTATAGTGGCGTGGCATTAACGATCGTAATAATAACGATACATATATATATTTTTTATGGAAAACATGCATGCGTGATCATGTATTTTATATAACAATAATGTTTAATACAACAATAACAGAAATTAGGACATGGTTTTGAAAGAAAACCAGATTTAATTAAATAACTCTTCAATAAAACGGGCTTATGGAGCTAAATCTTATGTAAACCTATGACTAGATGTTTTCAAATTCCTTAATACCTAATATAAAACACATTAATTTTAAAATAAAATTCAATATAAAGGAAACAAATACCTAGCGATGCATACATTCGTTGCACGGGGATATCATTTCCGTCAAAATTTAAACTCGCATAGGTTACAATTAAATTTTTAATAAAAAAATAACGCATTATGGAAAGAACATTTTATGGAATTGAAAATATAATAAATTCATCATAATTTAAGACATTTTAATTGAAAACTTTAAAAAACTGGTACGGAAATTCGTATAGTGTTCGTTCCACTTATTGCATTGTTTATCTCGTGTTTTAAAGGAATCAAGAATTTGTATCATGTCATACAGTTTATTACATTATTAAATATACCTATAGTAAAATAACATATCTTTATTAGTCAGTTGGCCTACCTTAGTATAGGAAAATATAGGTCCATCAATTTATATTATCTTAGAATTTCTATTTGGTAATTTCCATAAATAAATAAACACATACATGATATTTCAATTAACAATACTTATAATCTGTTGCATAAATGATTTTTTATTAATTTAAACTAACTACTAATAAATAACAAAACGTTCCAACAGCCGTGCTGTCATATTTTATAAAATCTTTAGTGACCCTGGATAAAATTGGACTCATAAATATTGCTTTTTCGTTCTGGCTGCATCCTGCCATGGCAGGATTATATAGATTCTATACTTCAAACTGATCAACTTTTGTTCTAAAAGTATTGAAGAAATACATTTTCCAAACTAGGTATGCTAGTTATGCTGAGTAGATTAAAATAAAAAATAAAAAAACAACAGCATCATGACACTCTTTCAATTCTTGATAAATTTTAACGTCATTTCAGTTTTTTTTTTGTAAATTTTGACTCGCGGCTAGTAATGAACTCCCTTCCTATTTACTGGATTTATTTAATACTAACTTCTCCCGTTTTGACCTTTTTTCAATAAACTATACCAAACCACGGTTAAAATTCTTAGTTTGATTCTATATATATCTTTTTTTTCAATATATATAAATAATGAAAGCTTAAATAGGTGTATTTTATATTCAATTTATAATAATTATAAAATGGCACTAAACATTCTTTTATATATTTCTCTTTGCACTCATACCAATACAAATACTATACGAATGCACAAAACCACAGACAAAAATCCTAGTTTAGTTTCGTATTAATTCAGTTTTTTTTTATTTTTTCATTATATATAAATAATCAAATTTTATTTTAGTGTATTTTTTTTAAATTTAAAATTTTTTCTTCTATTTATTAAATCTTATTTAAACTCGTTTAATATATTTTAATATTATCCTTTATACGTCATTATCTGTATTGTGTATAATTTCTGTTGGGTAACCACAATAAATAAATAAAATCGACGCATAATGTTAGACATGACTGTACTGTTCAAAATATGTAATAATGACTTTGACTGTCCTCAATTAGTTGAACAAATCAACTTCCAGAGTCTCTCCCGTCGACACTTACTCCTTGAGCCCATAACGCCCAGGTCCAGGTCCAACGCGGGTTTTAGAGCACCGCTCGACAGATTGTGCCAAGCGTACAACGATGTTCCGAGAGGTGGATGTTTTCTCGAAGGCCACAGTTTGGAAGAAATCTGTATTTATCTTCTAGTCTTTTCGAGATACAGCATCCTGAACTCGGCTCTCCCATAGATCTCAATGTCAGAAAATTTATATAATTTATTAGCATTAGATACGAAACAAAAAATTTGTAAGTTATAAATAAACACTGACTAATTATAACGTGGCACGTAACACTCTTTTACATATTTCTAGTTGCGCTAATAGATACATTTTATATTAATTATTATATTAAGTATTTATATTATATTATAATAATAATTAGGTGGATTAATTTAAACTTGGCGTTGTTGAGGCCAAATTATGCGCACAAATCCACTATAATAACATCCATGGATGTTGTGAAACTCACCTTTTTGAGACGGTTCCAATGGTCAGTGACCTGGAAGTGGATTGTAATCCGTTGAATTTTAAAAATTTATTTATTTATTTATTTGTTGACAGTATTTTAACATCAATTACATATAATGCAAAGTACTACCTAACTAGGCAATGCCCGTACTAAAGTAGACTTTACTAAAAGCATCGTTCTTATAAGCATAACCGTCACAGCAACAATACATAATATATAAATAATAATATGTTGTTTATATGTAATATATAAATAAAACTAAAAGTAATACTTAGATAATAATAATAACAATAAATATAATACTATATAGATATATATATGAATAATAATACATAAATTTTAATAATAATTTATTGATTATAAAAATATAATTTAGTAATCATACACATATATACACTCAATATAAAACCCAAATAATAAACAATATTAAATCAATACAAGGTATAATATCTACACAGAAAATAAGTTTATCTAGGTATATAATTTATTATATATATATATATGTATGAGAATAATATTAATGGTACCCTCCGACACAAACGTGTTTTTTTATGATTTTTTTCAAAAGCGAACAGAAAGCATATAAAATGAATGATTTCCGCAAACGCCGATTAAAATTCAACGGAGTTCGAGATAAAACTAATTAGTTCGACTGGACAGGTTCGAATTATTCTTCACGTACGAGGTCAACTTCATAAGCTGCAGCCGAAGACAATACGACACCAAATCCTAGTACCGACCACCATGAAAACGACGACTCTAGTAAAATAGAGATTTATAGTAGCACGCTGTACGACAAAGGTTCACCACAAAATTAAAAACTAATAACAATCATAATTTATTGTAAAGATATCGACAGACGGAATATTGTAAACTAAAAACATTGGTATTAGTTAAGTATGTTGTACTATTTATTTTTTATATTGTTTAATCATATTTCTAAAGAGTAGGCGACACATTTCGACTAACTCAAAAGTTCAACTTAATTCCCGTCGGGTTAAGCTCTTAACATTTACGAAGCTGACAATTTTTTCCCCTAATTGACACCCTGGACCGGCAACGCCATTTTCCTGAATACAATCAATCGCTTCTTCTTCTGGTGCCATATCGGTTCAGCGATCATTTGACTAAAATAATCTTATTGACGGCGGTTCTAATAAGTAAAAGTACCATACAACAGTCCTGTGGCTCAAACCGTCTTTACATTCCGTTCTCCTCGCTTAAAGCATCTAGATAAACACCTTCAACTCACCGCCTACTTAGAGATCTCCGTTTAACCACAGGATGATATTAAATTAAACGCACGGGGGGGATCCCCGCGTTTTCATGCAGTTTTATGTAGTTCGCCCGTTCCAAGTTAGGTAGGTACTTAATATAGAAATATTGCATTAAGTTGTTCTTGGAAATAAATTTTTACTTTTAGGAAATAGAATGTTGCTTAGTATTTGTTTTTTATATTTTTTTAAATTACACGCTGCGGGCAAATACGACAGCGACGACTTTTGGTTTAGAACGTGCTTCTAAAACCGTTCTGCAGTTCTCGCATTAATACCTTAAAAAAACTTACTTATGATGATGACCCTGACCTCGGCCATTTATTTAAATGGCAGCTATTTATCACACAATGTGTAAATATGACATGTTTTAATAAGATTAAATTAAAATAAGTAGTAGTAATATTTTTTTCTGGACACGAGAGGTGCATGTTACTCTGGGGTAAAAACGTAAGGCGCAGGGAAGTCCAAGCAGTGATCTAAATTAGGCTTTATGGAGCTTCTAGCAACACGTCCGCCTGCACAGTAATTCTGGCGAACCACTCTCGCATGACGCTCGGAATTTCCCTGTTGCGAAATCTCAATACGTCAGGTGCGCTGTTCTTGGTGAAAGACGTAAAAGGGTAGACGAGCGAAAGAGATAGAAAGCTCCGGGAACGCTGTCTTTATTTTAATACAACATGGAAACCAATCCATTAGCTAATGGGGTTGTTGGGGGGATAGGGCGTCAGATTCCATTTAGTTACGCAGATTTATTTCTTTATTATTTCGAATTGCTTAACTATGGTCTCAACTACATAATAACCAGAGATATCTCAGAGCCAGGTAAATCATTACTCAAATCTTTTTCCGGATACCTTTAGCTTCTCATGTTTATCTACACAACACCTATGGACAACTCGACACTGGATGTAACCGGATAAAGACAAGTCGAGGGCAAGGTGAATGAGATTACCGAGACATCAAATTCACTTATTTCTTTTTTAAATCGTTCGGATACTATTAGAGATTTTGTCGCACGATGTAATCGTGTTTGTCGAGCATCAACGCGACCTCGCGGAAGGTAATGAAATAGTCCTCGAGCACAAAGTGTCTCTTGTTCTTCAGGTAGAACGTTCCATTATCCGCTCTGCTCGCTTCGCCGATCGTGTAGCACTTGCGTCTCGTGCTCCTGAGGAGACCCTGCGTGATGGCTATGTAGTCCTTTTCGTGCTTGTAGATGCGTAGCACGTACCTGCTGGCGACAAACCTCAGGCCCAGAGTCGCCGCGGTGAACCCGGCCACGAAGATCCACAGATCGGCTATGCTCTCGGCGGCGATGAAATCCGAATGGCGGAATGCGAAATCCCAGTCGTAGTTATCGCCGAAAATGTATATGTAAGCCCCCACGCCGCAGACTATCGTCGCGGAGGCGACCGTAAAGTAGCTCGCGAGCTTTATCAGAGTGCTCATGGGTGCCTTGTAGATCAGCTCGAAGCTCGGCGCCACTTTGTCCTTGATTTGTATCCTTTTGTTCATTTCTTGGAATCGCCGCATTCGCGTCACCAGCTTCGGCGTCTGCCGCTCGATGGACTGCGACGAAAGCCTGCAGCCGATGCGCGAAGGTGTCGGCAGCATAACCTTAAACGACGTCAAAATGCTCATTTGGTTCGCCTTAATTACGCACAGCCGCGGAGCAGACGATAAAATGAAATTTATCAGCAGTGCCATTTTTGCAGACGTATAGTATTGATTGCTTTAAATTCGCAACAACTATTTTACTTAACCAACATCATAACATTATGAGTTGACACTTGAATGACATTTTAAATATAGGTTATATTTAGATTACTTTCCCAAAAATGTGTTGCCTGTTAATTAAATTGTATTTAATTACTTACCTACCTATTTTATTTTAACAAAATAATAAGGCAATTATTAACATTTAAATTATTCTTTATTAAGACTGTTACAATAAAGATCATGGTAGTATAGTGGTTAGGGTGTTGGACTATTGACCTTAAGGTTGCGGGTTCGAATCCGCCCATGGTCATACCATTTTTAACGCTTCATTACTCCCATGTCTCGTGACTCTAGGACAGGCACATTTGGCCTAGTTGAGTAGGGCCCAAAATAATTATATATGATCTAGGTCATAGCAATTATTTAGTATAAAAAATAGATAAAATTAATATTTGTATACAGGGTATTTAGTCCCAATTATGATTTTTAATAGGTAATAATATGAGTTAACTCTCAAAATAATTTAAATACGTTAACAGCTGAACTTTTAGTACAGGGTGGCATTTTCATTTGGTGCCGTAATAAAAACAAAAATGGCTATGATATTCTATACTATCAACTACTTCTATGCATTGTATAGTAGTAGTAAAAGTAAAAGTAAAAGTTGCTTCTGGCAACATTGAAATTGAAATTGAACTGATTGAGTAGTAAATGACTTTCCCAGAAAATGTCGTCTTACAGCTAGGACCTACAAGCATTATTAATGGCATCTTCCCCCTAGACTACTCGCGCCTATGAAGTGGTACCTGACATTATAGTACATTTTTTTCAATTCATCATAAATTATTAACAACATTTCATTTTATTTTGCCAACTCTTGCCGACAGTCGAACACCCTGACCGTTGATAAGTTGTACTCGTATAGATTATAAAAAAATGCTAATAAAGAAGAAATAATTTCAAACCAAAAATAAAGTGCACCATAGAAATACACTAAAACCCAATTTATGAATACTTTCTTTCAATATTAAATTCAAATATTTAAAAAAATGAGGGACCAAATAAATTATCTGTCGGTGGCCTTATACTCTTTTTTATCAGTGTTAAAAAATATATTGTGTTACCTATATTTTTTTAGATTTGCCTAACCAATAAAGCATCAATACTAAAAAAGAATTATTCACTATTTATAAAAAAAAAACAATTTTACTGGCAGCAGTTGAAAGCTTGGCAACACCGGATTAACCTTATTTTCGTTTGGACGGACAACTGTCAACCAGCCGTGAGCCGAGTGCAGACGGAGGCCCTCGGTGGACCTACAATGTCAAAATTACTTGAATTATTCAGTCCACTTTTTGTGGTTCGCCGGTCGGCAGGAACCTTCCGGAAATACAAACACGCGGGCGCCATTATATACCCCGGCGGTATAAGATACTATCCTAGGTACGGATTTTAATCTATTTGTATTATCATGCTACCATGGCGATATTTACTCAGCTAATTTGTCTGTCTTTCGGGACTAAGCTAGTAGGTGCGGTTTTTGTCCACTCAAGCAAGGAACACATTTTAAATGGCACATGATATTGTAAATATTATTGATACTACAATATTACTCTTAGGTATAGTACCCTGTTGATCCAGAGTTCATGGGTTCTAATCTCAGCTAGTCAAATCCAGCCAGGCGCTTTTCTCAACACTGCCGACTGCGCTAAAAAATGGGACATATCTACTACAGATGCGTACAATTATCGACTTGCATTATGTCGTCTGCCTGTATTTAATGATCTCGCATCGACGACAAGGTAGTTAAAACAACGACTCCCCTCTATCACAAACCGTACACCAATAATAATTTATCAACATAAAAATTGTACGCGTTGGTCGACTGTCGTACTATATCTTCATATGAATTCTCATTTTTCATTAATATTAATAATAAATTTAGAAGTGTAATTAGCAAGGCAGCGCCCTTACTAAGGCAGGCTTAGGATTTAGAATGCACTAATATTTTCAAGACTTGAAACTCTAGGATTATAGTGTTTTTAAATTTAGGGCATTTTTTCAGGATGTTGCTCTACATCGACAATCATACATTAATCAGCAAAAAATATCTGAAAAAGTTTGTCAATTACGAGGAAAACAACTTCAAAATTAAATAGAAATCGTTTTAATGTTGCGCGGTTGAACGCATGGCGCGAGATCGGTCAGCGAAATGTTTTTGATAATATATTATTGTTCGTGAGACCGGTTTAGTTATCGGTATAAGTTAACCTCCTACTTTTAGGGCCCTGAATTTATAAACAACTCTATATACTTGAGCGTAATGCGTAATTGTGTGGTAATTGTGAATAAATTAATAAATATTCAACCTGTATGCTGCCAACGTAAAAACATATATTTTTAGGTTTGAAAATGAGGTGGACCCCAACATCACGCCTTCGAAGCTGTTCTTGGTGGAACGAATAAAACCTATCCGAGGAGCACCTTATTGGCAGAAACATGTTCTGAGGATTATGCATCTCGATATAGACGTAAGTATCTTTCATTTGTCTCGCTCAAAGCCAACGTGCGTGCACCAGGGAAAAAACCCATCTGTCCTTACATAAGTGTAAGGTTGAAGTCACTTGACATTCGGATAATTTATCGGCAGGTTAGAACGCTCGATAACGCACGCATCGAACAGATCATATTCGAATCACGGCTGCCGGAACGTATTATTAATTACTGGCCAGTTAAAATTAATACAATCTCACTTAGGTAGCGCAAATATAAGCGTAAAATTGCTACATTTGTGCCTCATTGATTTCCTATCTCATAAATAAGAATGGCTATCACATCATGTAGCTATCATATACTATCAAATGCTTCTATACATTGTTTAGTAGTAGTAAATTATTTAACCAGAACCTGACATCTCACAGCTAGGGCCTACAGGCGTCATTAAAGGCATCGTCCACCCAGACAAACAAATACGGCCTTATGCATAGTCGATCGGCAGACCGTTAAGCTTTAAAAGTGATCACTATCCATTGGAAAACGCACGCGCTGTCTCTATAGCTGTTAACTAACTCCTTTATGCGTAAGGCCGACGGACTTCGCGGGTAATCTCGTAAAAGAATAATTTATACGAGTTTCGATAATCCAAACTCTCCATCAATTCCCACGTTTCACATACACGCTCGCTGTACAGCCTTCAGGCATTACGTGGCATTTTTTTCCCGTTTCCCGCCAAAACTTTTTAGCGCGCAAACCATGTACGTAGACATTTATTTCTATAAATTCGGGTGGCCTGGTACGTCCAATTGCCACAAATTTGGTATCATCTGATTTACCGTGAAATTCTTCTGTTCTTAAACTTTTATTTTAAAAAAAAGCTGATTTTATCGACTTTTTTATGTTTAATACCCAACTTATCACTATTTTCGATACTTGTTAAACGTATAACTTATATATATTGCTATGTATAACTTATTTAAAAAAGATAGTTGTAGAAAATATTTTTTTTTCCAAATGGAAAATTGATTACGCCGCCGTGTCACTAAATAAATTCCGTAGAATATTTATTGATGACGACCGTGGAGTGATTGGTTATCAATCGGTAGAGCAATCGGATGAATAGACAATTAAGTGGAAATTTTCAAATGAATGACGGCGCCTTGACGTGTGTTCACGTCGGCCAACAAATGAGTGCTATCAGTTGCCGGCCGGCTACAGGCAGTATAGGTGATGGGTCTGTTTCCGTCTCTGTTACTCGTTGAATATCCACCACTCTATTGTTTTCTAGGATTCGTTTGAACGCTTGTTTTTCTGAGTTTCAAATGGGAATAAAAAAATTAAATAAATAAAAGGGAAAAATATTTTAATAAATTTGATACTAAATAAGATATAGACTTATCAGCTATGCTGCCTGTCAATTATAAATAATGATAACAATAATCTTAATGGGTTAAAAGAGCGCTTTTTTGTTAATACATAAATGTTGACATGCCTTTTCATTACAGGAGCAGAGGATATCGATCGTGAAGAATATTCCCGAAATGAACGCGCTGCTCTGGCAGGTGAAGCACCTGATCCGGGTGTCGCCGATCACGTACCCGTACGGCGAGCCCACCGAAGCCGACATAGAGCACACGCGGCTCAAACTGAACGGCGAGTGCCTCGTCACCAAGGAGATCAGACCGGACCAGAGGAGCATAGACGCCTTCGACGCGTTCGACAAGGACAAAAAGAAAATGGACACCGTGACCCTGCGGAAAGACAGCCGTCTCAAATGGATGCAAGCTTGGGGTGGGGGATACTAACACCGATTGTTGTTGGACGTAATAGTAAGGGAGCTAGTAACGTTTTGTAGCACTCTACACTTTTTCGTCAAAGTATGACGAATGTGTGAAATCCAACGGCAATATTTATTTGTTAACAGTTGTAATAGTTAAACAGTCGATTATAATGTATAATTTTGTAAGATTAATAAATAAAAGTCATAATTTAAAATATTATATTTATTATTGGTATTCTCCTAACTAAACTTCTTATAAACAAGTAATTCCACTTGTCCATTACCATTGGTGGTACATTTTTATATGTATATATAAAATGTCCGGAGACATTTCCCGAAGATTGTTTGTGTTCCCTATTATGAGTAAGAAATAATATTAGCAAATGTGAATACAGTCCGTTCCCAATTTTATTATATTATACCAATGGTGTAAATTCGTCAGTGAGTGAATTGTGACGTGGCGTTGCAACCATTGGCACTCGCCAGCCAACCCAGCATCCCCCACCGCACCCTACAACCCCAACCCGTAACAATTACAAGACAAATGCGTATTACAAGAACCGTTCAATATTATTCTCGGATACGGAGACGAACTAGATTATACTGTCATCATACAAATACTTGAAATCGCTGCACCAATTAGCTGGAATACGATATTTGAGCACTTTATTGAACTGTCAATGTTTCGTATATTAGTATTAAAAAATGTATCTATATTATCCGGACAGCCTCCGATGTGATTCTGAACGGCTATGGTTGGCTTTCGGGATGAAAGATGCAACAAACAGATTAACAGACGCATGGCCAAGGAAGGATGGAAGGAAGTATAGAAGCTAAAAGTAGGTGGTCAACAAAAAACTGGTGTTTTATTGTGTGTGGGACTGTGTCGTTGATGAAATACATAGCACAATAATTTTGCATTGATTAGTATTTTTTTTTTCTATATATATATCCTTTTGCGAATATATACCTACGTAGTCGATCTCATACGTGACATGTGTGAGCGATCGATTGATTTTGATAACAAGAACACGTCAGTCGGTCGTGAACGGCCGCGATTGAATAAACCCGTCGCTGCGACCGCAACCGGTGAGACATAATTTCGCTCAATGGCGACTGATGAAGCAAATCTAGCAAATGTCAATTTTGCAAATCAAGTGCAAGTTCAATCACACACTAATATAACTAGTTAAATCCATAGAGATCTATTTTTAATATGTTTCGATGGCTTAATAAATATTTTCATAGTCTCCCGGTAGTTTATTAAAATGTTGAAATTTAAAAGTACGATGTACCGGCTAAATAAGTTAGATTTGTTCTTCGTATTATTAACATGTGTACGATTGTCAGCATTACCACTGGTTCAGAGGACAAGAACACCACATCGGAGATATCGTTTAGATCGATGCATTGAAAACCTCTTGCGGGCGACAGGATATAGCAAGCTGATCTAAGATAATCAATGTGCCAATTACGTGAATTAAATGTTCGTGGATAGTGTTTTCATAATGCAAAAAAATCATCTTTCAACCTAGGTTAGGTAGGTGTGGTAAAGATGGTTAGGTGCAACGATCTTTTAAATCATAGATACGGCAACTGAGGGTGAAAAACGAGCCATCCCAAGTACGCCACTTTGCCGGGTTTTCACAAACACGATTTGTATGACATGCCGTAACTATATGTACAAAAGATCGTCGGTTGGGTGTGATAAATTACTTCGAACCGAGTATCAGAAATAAGTCGATGCCGGCAAAGTAGACTCTTGTCTATGAAATCCAGCTTGTATTGTATAGACGATAGGAATATTATCCGTTTGCCATTTTAAAGTATATATTCATTGAACTATCGTGAGTAAAATTTAAATAAAACAATCACTCCTTAATAGAGGTTAAACCGCTGATCATAAAGTTGTCATTTTTGACAGTTTTAAAAGTGACAGTCTAATATGGAAAATATTTTTTTTTATTTTGCAACACTATTGGTATTGCGTGCACGAAAAAATACATAAAATAAAATATACAAAAACTGTATAATGTAAAATAATTAATTAGATATTACAAAAAGGCACTGCAGAAGAAAACGACGGCAGAATTTCGCGACAGTAAATTTTAGAATAAAAAGACTTGACCACTTATATTTTCAAAAATAAATTGACTTTTTTTTTGTATATTATTACGTCCTAGACAGTCACTGTGGTCTATGTTAGTTATTCAGTTTGTTTTTTGTACGCGGTTTGTTTTGCTTGTAATGTTTATTGCTGTTTTATATAAACCTAGCCTCTTCCGATAATAATAAACCAACAAAAAATATTTATTATCACAGCGTTATTAAAAAACCGATTAATACTAAATCTATTTTTGTCTAAAAAGTCAAACGTTAAGTTCCTATTTCTTGTGGTTATCCAGAGAGGGGAATGGAATGGTCCACCCTGAGCCGATTTTATTTGTAATAATTTTCATATCTACTTTTCAAAATAAAATTGTCTTGTTTGAGTCTAAATTGTGTTTAAATGCAACCCCTAAAAAGCTTGAGGGTCGGATCCGTCAACTTCGGTCTTTTTTTCATTGGGATGTGCAAATAGTTAGATGGAGGTCAACTACCTAGATTTAAATTCATAATAAAGATAAAATATCGTAACGTAACACTTTTTGCGAGACCACCTAAGACACATACAAAATTATTATAAATAATATTTAGGCAAACTTGAATATCAGACGGTCCTAAATTGTTTAAATAAAAAAATGTCAGTTTGACTTTTACAGGTCCCAAAGTACCTACCTATTTATAAATTTATTTTGCTGATGAAAAATAAGAAAAATGCGAAATTATTTGTGATAAATTTCAGAAATCCCGCCGGAAGCTTGAAATAAGATCATCACCGGGCATAATGACAATTCTGGTGAGTACGAAATGGTTCAAAGTATGAATTATCTGAATTCAAACATATTTCGTGTTTTACTATACTGAAGTAAATATGATTTAATTGATATTTTAGAATACAAGTAACGATAGTCGATAACGTTTTATTACAATAGGTAAGTAACTAGATTAATAAGAAAAAATATTTAGCTTTCAATATGCACAGCGTTACACAGATTTCTAGTAACCCATCCGTCGTTTTCTTTTAAAACACTAATTCGTAATTTAATTATATGCTAAAATCCCTACACAATTAAAATCATACAAAAAATAGAAGCATTAAATATTATTACTAGAGTCGTAGACCTAAATACATAAAATTCTTTTTTAACTTCTTCTTTTTCATCTAAAATGGCAATTAGCCTTAAGTTTAGGCTGTGTGCCAGAAATCACATTTTACTTTTTACAATAAAATTATAAAAACAACGACGAAGAACCGAAATAAAAACCGTACTAAATGGCATTTACTGAAATAAAACTGTATGCAAAGGCTTTATTTTACATATTCGTATTTATTATGATATTCCGATTTCAGGGCATTTAAAAATATGATTGTTATATCATTTAATTGGTATGATCAAAGTAATATCCAATTATTTTGAGCCTTACTCGTCTAGTATCGTTGAAAATAAAATTAAATAGTGTTAACATTATAATCATTTCAATCTAATTGTAGTACATGTTACTATTTTTTACATCATTATGTTAAAATTAGATTATTCGTGAATTTTCTTTTTATGTATTTTGGGTAAGTACTACATAATCTTGAAATTATGTAAAAAAAAGTGTTAAATATTTATTTTTGGGTGTGAATATATTTTTAATCACAATACTTATATACTTACACACAGCTTTGGTTACACGTTGTTTTTGAATTTTGAAAAGATTTGATTTTTTGCAATAAAATATGATATTCGAGTAACTATAGGTAGCATTTCGTAAAGAAGCGTGAACACCTGTCAAACGGTATTAGGCTAGAATGAAGTTGACCTTAGTACATACGGGCGCAGCTTATATATTTATGTTTGCTTTTACCTTATAATCATTATCTTCTTTATTAAAATAAATAATTTTATTAATTAGGTTTTAAATATAAATGTGTTTTTAATACTTATAGACTGGAAGCCCATTAATAATGGGATTGTATAGCCAGATTATAATAAAGGTAAAACGTATTACCCATTACTACATATTAGTATTACCGTATTGCATAGTAACTGTAATTTCCATCGTAAATCTAACGTAGCTTGTTCTCTTGGTTGATATTTTTGAAAACAATTAATTTCCAAAATGAAACCTAACAGGATTTTATTATGTAGTTCACGTACGAACTTTCGGTTTTAATGTAGGTATAATAATATATATACATATATATATATTGTAAAATAGTAAAATGTATTGTTTAAATACCGTTAATTAGATGATTTCTATGTTAAAATAGGTAAACACCTTTAGTTTAACATATATAAAAGTTTGACAGTACTGACATTTGGAAAATATGAATGCTTTTTAATATTTTAAGGATTGAAATTTTTTGCAAATAAAATATATAGCCAGAATGTTCAAAGAAAAATTAATACCGAAAGCACAGATAGTTGCATCGCTTGAGGTAATGCACGCTGGTTTAAATACAGGCCTGTATTTTATGAAAGTCTTTCACTCTCACCTACCTATCTGTGCGATATGCAATACGGTCAAACTTTCATTAAAGTAGTGAATAAATGATTTAAAAATTAAACAACAATTATGAAAAAAAGTGTGAAAATGTAACGAATATGACGTATAATGAATGAGAAGTGAATGGTTTAATGGATATTTACAAGAATAACTTACGTTCAACGTAGTTTATCTGAAAATGAATCGTTATGGTTAAAAATAAAAAGAAAAGTGTAAAATATATGCACATTACGTGCAAATCGTTAAGATATTGTAAAATAGTAAAATGTATTGTTTAAATACACTTTTCTTTTTATTTTTAACCATAACGATTCATTTTCAGATAAACTACGTTGAACGTAAGTTATTCTTGTAAATATCCATTAAACCATTCACTTCTCATTCATTATACGTCATATTCGTTACATTTTCACACTTTTTTTCATAATTATTGTTTAATTTTTAAATCATTTATTCACTACTTTAATGAAAGTTTGACCGTATTGCATATCGCACAGATAGGTAGGTGAGAGTGAAAGACTTTCATAAAATACAGGCCTGTATTTAAACCAGCGTGCATTACCTCAAGCGATGCAACTATCTGTGCTTTCGGTATTAATTTTTCTTTGAACATTCTGGCTATATATTTTATTTGCAAAAAATTTCAATCCTTAAAATATTAAAAAGCATTCGTATTTTCCAAATGTCAGTACTGTCAAACTTTTATATATGTTAAACTAAAGGTGTTTACCTATTTTAACATAGAAATCATCTAATTATACATATATATATATATATATTTATTTTTGTTTCCAATTTAATAAATGATTTACTTTTAGTATTTAAAAATATCTATAAAATTAAGTTAGTTATAACATTAATTAAGTGCTATTTTTACAACTAAAAGCCATAAACAAAATTAACATCATGTTTTTAGCTGAAAAAAAAATGTTCCTTAGATCTGACCTTTTGGATTTTCGTATACGGATGATGACACGGTCTTTAACGTTTTAGAAAAAAAAACCGCCTATTATAATTTTAATGCGATGCGAAAATATGAAATATAATACTTTGAAGTTTCATGTTGAAAAAAATGGTTAACCTGAAATTAACTATGCTGAAACCTTAGTTATATTGACCTATATGTAATATTAAACGTCATTATAAGAAACGAAATAACGGTAAGTATATATAATTAGTATTATAAAAAAAAGAACAAGAACTTAAACTTAAAAGAGAACGTACATATACCAAAATATATTAAGCCTGCGCCATTTGGTAGATCGTAACAATTTAGACGAGTTTTTTTTTTCACATTAGGTTACAATCGACGGGTTTCGCGTAAGTTAGCTTGTTTATATATAAATAAAAATATACATTTTTTTTTAGACGGGTCGAATATAAATTATGTCAAAGGACGGAGAGCTTTGAAAAAGTTGTACAGTTTTTTTACAGCTGGCAATTACTGATCAGAAAACGTTGATTTTGATCATTGATATTAAAATAACGGTGTATTTTTGACGTTTCAAAATTTTGGTTTGTTTTGCCGGAAAAGTGCCAAAAGATTGAAAATGTTTTTATAATAAACTCTCCTACCATGATTCCGACGAAATAAAAGTAACGCCAACTCGTTTGCCGCGTTGGGAGTTCTTCTTCGCGGGGAGTTCGGAGAATGAATTCCTGCGACGCCTCCACCAAGAGGGTCCGCTTCGACACTGCGACGAAGAGCGAGTCGCGCTTGCGAACGGCCAACGCGATGGCGTCGAAAGGCTGCGAGCCGCAGGACTTCAATCGCTTCCTTTCGGAATACATCGGCGACACGAGGGCCTCGAGCGGGCCTGCGCAGGCCGAGAAGCCGGCCGCCTTCGGCGCCACGCCGAAGCCGTCCTGCGAGCTCGAGCTCAGCGTGTTCGATTACAGCAAGGATGCGCCGCGCAGGCAGGCGAATATAAAGTCGGATTCGGTTCTCGCAGGGGCCGCCGGAGAAGGAATGCACCGCGGCGCCTGTCCCCCCGTTCCGCCGAGGAGGGCGTTCAAGCAGTCGCCGGAGCGCCCCTGGGACCGGCAGGCGCAGGGCCACGCCGACCGCAAGTGCTGCGGAAAATGCAACTTCAAGTCGAAATGTGAGCAATTGTGTTTAACCTCATTTATGTCCCCGGAGAATTGCTTAACATATCGTGGTCATTGAGCGAAAAGTGATTAACTAACAAAACAGTACTTCAGAGATAATGCCGCTTTTAGTTTTGGTGCAGGTGTTGAAATAAAAATTGAAATATGCAAAAAATTACATATTGCAACATTACAATTAAACTTGAAATGCAATTAACCATTATACATCAGTAAATACCGCCATGACGGTTTGTTCTTAGACAACTTATTTCATCTAATTAGATAGATACATAACATTTAACAATATGTTATACTTAAGATGACAGGTGAGAGTTAAAAATCCATCTTTATAAATTAGCGCTGGGTTAAATCCTGCGCTAACGAGTACAGGACCTGTTTAGTACCTTTATACTATATATATTTAATTTTATTAGAAATTTATAGACATACATAGTGGTTTTATACTCACGTACCCAGAGAAAAAATATAATACAGCATAAATCTAAATACAAAGTCATACATTATGCTACTTAAATTTCGTGTCTGTGCCTTTAATCGCAGAGGAATTCCTTCGTCTGAATGTAGAATCGGGTCATGCTCACCATAAAAATGCATTGTCATCGGAGCTGAACCGACCTGTCAAATGTCAACTCCGTAGGATGAGAGGAAGTGGTTCTGATGCAGCTTGCGAGATTCAACCTAAATCGACACACAAACATTGCAAGCTAAATAAAAGGTTGTAAAAACAAAACTAAACTATTTAGCCCATATTTCTGCCTCAAAACGATTTTTAAACAAAATATTATTCTTTTATTTATTCAGAATGCAGTTAAGCAGGTTGCCACGATGCCACAATTATGGTGTAAAAAATGTCTTTTAAAATAATCCATTTCTTGGCAACGGTAGATTTTGACGAGCTCTTTCATAATTTTGAGCCAAATGTTGTAAATTGGGAACAGCGTTTGTATGAAGGTTCTGAGCGTAGACGGCCACCTTAATAGTTATGTTGCATGTCCAGCGGTGGGCTACTCGCCGCACGCGGCGGACAAGCATTCGGAGAAAGAGATAGACGACCGCGGCTTCTTCCTCCGGCCGCAGCTCCAGCCGTGCGACCGGCCGCCGCCCGTCAAGTGCCACAACCCGGAGTTCCAGCAGATCATGAAGCCGCAATTCCTACGTCAGTCCAACTCCAGCGAGACGATGGCGACAATGGCCACTGTGAGTGACCCACAGGCACGACCCGAGGCCCGCTTTGCTGATAAGGTTATCGTCAATCCGATTTAATTAATTTTATATAATATGTTGCTGAATTTAAATTAAATATAACTGATATAAGTCTGTGCCAAGTTCCGTCTTCATTTTAAAAAAGAAATTTTGTAACTATGCAGGCATGATTGGATAATGATGTAGCGACCCAGTTTGACCCATGATGAAT
The DNA here is from genome assembly GCA_020383195.1 of Neomicropteryx cornuta. Lineage (NCBI taxonomy): Eukaryota > Metazoa > Arthropoda > Insecta > Lepidoptera > Micropterigidae > Neomicropteryx > Neomicropteryx cornuta. Next base: position 11,445,112 of record JAHKQU010000003.1, read on the forward strand.
GGGTGACTTCTTGTCGGCGCTGAAGTAATTTTCTAAAGCTGATTTATATTTTATTTTTATGTCGATAATTAAAATTATGAGATATCGATCACCACGTCAAAGGCAAATTTACACTGCGCTTTGGGGGACGATTTTTTTTTGCATTTTTTCATATAATTCCTTATTACTATGGACATTACTAACTAATTTGTGTTTGATTGAAGGTGCGTAGGGCTGTGATTAACTCCGGCTTGGAGCAGTCGATGGCGATGGGAGCCCACAAGCCCATCGCGGGCGGTTTCTTCCCGGCCGGCACCCCGACGATGGTCCCCGTCTATCCGGAGAGCATGAACATGTGGCCAGAAGTCCCGCCGCAGTACCTGATCGGCTACGCGCCGGATGGACGCGGCTTCGTCTATCCCTACCAGATGCAGCAGCAATTTAAACAGTCTAACTTGAAAGAGAAGGAGACGCAGTCGTGCATCGACGACGGCGTCGGCGCCAAGGTGAAGGCGATCATGTCGCGAGACAAAACTCCCAACGATAATTCGCAGGAGGAGGTCGTGCACGAACCCGCCGTCGAAGAGACCAAAGCAAACGAGCTGACCGTCAATGACCTGTTTGATATACTGAAACGGCAAAATGACCAGCTCGAGAAACTCTACAATAAGGTTGACTTGCTGCTCGAGGGCGGCGTGAATTGCAGTCGAACGGTTTGCGGCCGACCGCCGGACGAACACGCAGAGAGAGAGATAACCGCCAAAGAAGTTGAAATCCAACCACCTGACAAGGCGGCACCGTCCAAGGCTGAGCAGGAAACACAGGTATCCGTTATTTTAACACTTTCAGGGCCGTTTATTATTATTATATTTGATTAATAGGTGTACGACTTTACAGCTGATAAACCTATTTCTTTGATTATTGTGAAGAAGTACTCATCGGAACGGTTTTTGAACTGAATAAACTGAATTGGAGGTAATAACACTAGTGGGCAATTCAATCCACCAATCAACCCCTCGTTTGGACAAAAAGTGCTTTTTTGGGATAGATTTGAAGACACTTTTGGTAAGTTTGAACTCGCGCCCTCGTAAGTGGGTATTAGCGTTGAAGGTAAAAATATCTCTAAGCTCTGGACAATTATAGAATCCCTTTATAATCTTAAAAATCTCCATGAGATCGGCTCGCTCTCTTCGTTTTTCCAGTGATGCTAGCTTCAGATCTGTCAGACGTCCTTCGTAAGTCAAATTCTTGAATCCCATAGGACGATTGGTGGCGTGCGGTACCTGCTCCAACAAATTCACGTCTTTTGCGAAGTATGGACAGTTTTGCCTTAACATCTTGGTGCGCTCGCGTCTTATTTGCCAACTGCATTTAGGGTTAGAAAGCTCGTAACGGTGAAATTCACAGGTCTCTTAGCATAAATACGTTTGCGCAATCAGTACTGCCAAACTAGGCCAGGTAGTTCTACTCCGAGGAAGAATTTCATGTCAAATAGAGTGGTGAACGCATGGAATAAGTTATTCCATGCGTTCACTTCAAATCTACTTAAATTTGACCAAATTGAGGGGAATTTACTCTCATAATATGTGATTTTAACATTCAGGTGAACACAATAAAAGACCAGCTCCACCACATGTCGATCGGCGTGATGACCAGCTTCGAAATGGTGATGACGTCGACGCATCACTTCCCCGATCCGAAGGCGATTTGCCCGCGGATGAATAAGGCCGAGGTCGCGATACAGAGCGTCGCCGACCGCGACGGGAGCAACGGCGTTCTGGAGAACCTCGACCCGTGCAAGGATAAGATCGTGTATGCCCGGCGCTCATCGAACAGGCACCACTCCAACATCGGGAGTATAATCGACAACGTATCCGCGCTCACAAAGTCATTCGAATCGGGCAAGGACAAGAGCTACGGGAACGTGACGATGAACTTCGACATCAATCCGTCAAGGCCGATCTCACCGCAGCCGTCCATGCACCTCGAGATGAAGGACTACAGCGGAGTCGGGTTAGTTATCTCTGTACTAAATTCGGCATACCTAAGCTGTTATTCAAAACCAGTATCTATTTATTTATTTAAAAATTACATATACTTTGGAGGTACTTCCGGTGGTATAGCTGATAGGCAGTTGGTGCAATGAAGTTATTTTAAAGCCAAGTTCTTTATCCTTTTTCCTAGTTGGGAAGGGGTCTTAAAGAATGGCTTGAAGACGCTGCAGTTAGACTATTCCACTCCTTACGGTATGCGGAAGAAAGGAATGGAAACCGACATTCTTTCTCCTAAAAATCTCCTTTATTTTGTGAGAATGGTCCTTTCGTCCAATATAGAACGGTTTCTGAAGTTGCTCACTAACGGAGGACCATGCTGGGAGTATCAGATGAAGCATTTTATCTCTGCTTGATTCAGGAAGCAGTCGTGTGGAAAAATATAATCTCTGATTAGTGATCGACCGAATATTTTTTATAATTATGTTATCTATAAGTCTTAATTTGTATTTGATAGCTTCTGTAAAGACAATAATTTAAAATAAAAACAAAATATTTGTTTTAATTTAGTTTTAGTTAATTAAGTTTTAAGTTCTGATTTTAAGACGTGATTTTTTAATACAAAACATCACATTATGTGACACGCCACTTAAAACCCAGTTTCAGGCTGCGAAAATCAGACCTTGGCATAACTCATGTATCGCCACTGTATCACTATATAAAAACTACTAAAAAATTTAGGTTAATTAACTTGAACAGAAAGATATATAACGGAGGTAGTAGTTTTCTATTTTGATGGAAAGTAGATAACTTACATGGTAATCTTTTTCTACGATTTAAACCAATTAAAAAAATAAATTTTCTTCACGTAAAACGCGCGTTAATCCGTTTTTCCCAGCGTCTAGTACAGGGGTGCTCAAACGGTCGATCGCGATCGACCGTTTGAGCACCGTGCAGAAAGCTAATATCTATATATGCTACGGTACGCCCTACCTAGGTATGTACGACAACCCTGCATCACACACACTTGCAGTCTCTCAGAGTCGATCGTAAGTAGTCTAAAAATATTGAGGTAGATCGCCAGCAGTTCAAGTTTGAGCCCCCCTGGTCTAGTACAATGTCAGGCGTACCTTGGTTTTAATTGATGTCCCTTGTTTTCCCTCAGGGGCAAGAGGAAGCCGAAACGTCGCAATAGTAAGAACAGAGTGCGCCGGAAGCAATGTTGAACGACGTCTCGGCATTCCTCCCCCCGACGGTAAATATCCATCACCTATGCCTTTGTAGCGTTGCGACGGACGAATTCTCCTATACGCATCTCGCGTCCAGAGGTTAAACAGGCTTTTCCCGAAGAGCTATTGTCATTTGTTGTGGTCGTACGATCTACGACCAAATCGAACAAAAACGGTCAAAAAATAACGTGTAAATAATTCCCTTGATTTCACAAGAGCGCAATAAATTGAAAACTTTATTAGTTGTTCAGTGATGACGGTAGAGTAGACTGTAATTTGAAATATTATGTATTTATTTATTTATACGTGACAATTTCTTTTGATTTTCGAGCCGTAATATTTGTTTCTTTGTTCTCCTAGATCGGCGGACATCTCACACTCTGAGAGGGGCTGGACTTACTTCAATAAAGTTGTGGTTAGTTATCACAGAACAGTTAAATTTGGTAGAACGGTCCTTATTCGGTCGCCAAAAACTATCATTGCAACGGCGTTGGTAAGAATATGTGTGAAGTCATTCCTTCTTGATATTGCGTTACTGTTGTCGGCGCCTTACAACGCGACGCATCATGTTTTGAAGTAAAAAATAAGAAAAATTGCCAATCGGTTCTGCTCAAGACTCCGAACAGCTATGACAGCTTTTTTATTTGTGTTTTTAAAGTATTTCTCGAATTATTTTTTTTTTTTTTTATGAAGACAATAGTGATTTAAAATACACTCGGTATGGATTTGGTCAGCTGTATATGATAAATAATTGTCCTGCCTGTTCAGAACAACGTTGACGAGATCTTGGGCCATCATCCCCTGGGCGTCTACGTGGAGACTCAGACGGACCGCGTCGACAAGGACACAGCGCGCAGGAACGCCGCCACGGCCACCCAGCAGGACGCTTGCTTGAGTGTATCGGACATCAGCTTCTGTTCTGCGAGACGGTAAGCCTTTGTATTAGTAGTAAATTATTTAACCAGAATCTGACGTCTTACATGCGTCTTCTCCCGCTCAAACTACTCGCGCCTGTGGTACCAACTTGTGATGGGTTGCTTCATTTCCTATCTTCATCGAGGCGACAGTGGGTTATGGTTTAGGTCTGAGTCCAGAATCACCCCTTAAAAGGATACTGCTGACTTTTAAATCCACCCTGTATGTTTTATTTCGTATGAAAATGATCCATCTTAATTCGGGGAATACCTTAAAAAACTACCCTTTTGTCGAGTGAAGTCAACACCCGAATTATTGATTTTCAGGGTCAAATTCGGGACGACCGGCGCCGGAACCGACTCACTGGGCACGTACAGTCACACGCACAATCGACCCATCACGGACACGAGCATGCGGATTAATCAGCTCGCCAAAAAGGTGGGTGGTCATTTTAATTCGTGCTTTGTACGTCGGTTTAGGTCAAATCTTGCAAGCCGGATTAGAACCACCTCCTCTCATCCTGCGGAGTTGAAATTTGACACGGTTCAGTTCCGATGACAATGCATTTTATGGTACATATGTCCTGATCCTACCCAGGAATGGCTCCATCCGAAAAAAGCTCAGACACACGAAATTTTGTATTACTTGAAGTACTCGAAGAAAATCTTGTTTTTAAAAATGTATTTTTACTATTAATTTGTTTAAAATCGTAAGAAATCTGTTATTTATGTGTAAATACAGGGTGTTTGTTTCAAGACCATCAGCGGAGACTTAAGGGCGTGTTTATGTTCCCTATTACACGTAATAAATTGTATAAATTCATGCCCAAATTTATTAATTTTATCAAAATCCAAGCCTGATCAATGACCTCGCTAGCGACCGAACTTCCGAGAGCGATTTCATATTATCTCGTAGAGTTTACAAATTTTTTAATTGGTAACCATGATGAATTTTGATGTGAGGTCAAAACGAATCATTAAGTTAATCTGGAATTTTTGTGGAATGGTCTTGAACACAGTTTATATAGATAATACAATGCATTCTAGTTAAATAATTTACTACTACCTAACAATGTATAGAAGCAGTAGTTTTTTAATGAGAATGGTCTTTTGTCATACACACGTTTAGTTTTTGTTCTCTCGTGTTAGTACCTGAAGGACCAGCCGAACTATCACCGGCACAACGAGCACCACTCCGCGCCGAACGGCCGGGAGGCGGGGAAACGGCGACCGGACCGCGAAGGCGACTACTCCTTCGGCACGATACACGGCAAGACGCATTACTTTGAGAAGCACAAATTCATGATGGCTAACGATTCGTCGTGTGAGTATTTCATTCGTCGTCATGGGGGTATAATTTGTATGCACATACACTTATGCGAAATATTGTAAGTTTGATATTTAATATTATGTTGATATAGCTTTAAGTAAATAAAAATCGAATTATTTACAGCCAAATCTGTCAAAAATGCTTCCGATTCACTAGCGCACTTTTGACGTCGACGATCAAACGTCAAAACCGAAAAAATGACGATTAGTCTATGGTTTTCATAGATTCAGGTATGCGCGACGTATCGCATTTTTAAATGTTAATAGAAATGCAATGAGCCGATGACGTTTCTAAGCGTCACACGGCACGGCAATGACGAGACCTTCGCCGAACGGGCGACAACGTACGTTTTTTTTAACCAAAAATAAAGTAACATTCTAAACGCTCAAATTTTGTGCCTCTAAATTCAAGTTCCGAGTTTGACAGTTTTGTCATAGTTGAAATTTATGTTGTAGTAAAAAGTTACAAACAAAAAAATTAATATAACAAGGGTAACGGGGGTTGGTTTTTGAGGTTAGCATCGCGCATAATCGTTTGTTTGTTTCGCAGGCGAGAGGAGTCGTCTTCGTCTGTGCAAGAACCACGAGAGAGAGATGCACTGCTCCCCCTCTAACATCCTCGACATACAGGCACTCAAGAGGCAGCCCAAGTTTTTGTAGGGTAGGTGTAATTTACTTCCATCAATTTACGCTAAACTGAACTAAACTTTTGTTATACAACTTTTCCAAATCGTGACATGTTTTCCCGTACGAAATAAATAATAAAAAATCATAACTCCGACATTCAAAAATCTCTGAACACACATAGAGGGTGTTTCGGATGGGGCTTAAGGACACTACATCCTGGGACAACCTGTACATCATACTTACTCGTATATTACTACATTATGCGATATTTATTAACGTTAGTAGTTGATTTTTATAAGGAATTTATTTATTATATACAGGATGAGTATATAATTCAGATGTGATTCAACTTTTGATCACCCCGTGCTAATTTATTTAAAACCGTGTAAACCTGTTAATTTCTCAAATAACATCCTTTTGTGAATCGACTGTTCATCTTAGAAATACAAAATGTAATATTGTTGCAGCTCCATACCATAGACAACGTCTCTGGAGTGCATCTCAACCCAAACGGCTCGTGATTTGACATGCAGATGGACGCCTTCAAATATTTCGACGAGTTTTTTTAAGGAACCCGATGACAATAAATAAGTTTGATAATTTTTATTTGAAACGGTGTACATTTTTATAAAGTAGATATTATTTCGATGTGTAAATAAAACTTTAATTGTTAGATATATTTTATACCATAAATTAAAGACAAAACATAGTAAAGCGCTGGTTATAAACAGACTTAACGCTAAGCAAGTATTATTGTATACGCTTCGGTATTAAAAAAATAAATATTTAAATATATTTGTAACCGTATGACGAGATTTTCAAAAAGATAAAAGTTTAAATTAAATGTTGAATAGTTTTATTGGCTTTTTTTTATTTTTTTCCAAGACCAAGTCATTTGTCGGCGACTCTTGCTTCGCTCACTCCCCGCGGTATACGACTCTTGGTATATGAGGTTAAACAAGTGTACCTGCGGCCCCCCAGATGTGCGGTCCTAGATTTCCTATTGCGTCATTTTCGTGAAAGTGGCACGGACGGCGATTGCGCTTCGTACGTCAAACGCGCGCAGCATGCATTGCCGCCTGATCGGCGAATTTCATTGACCGAATGGAATATCCCATGTAGGGAATGTTTATTTTTCATATTTAATATTATATTAACCTAGCTTTTTGTTTGCACACACACAATTACTCTAAATTAAACACACATAATTCTATTATTCTTTAATTCATGATCATTAACTTTAAGCCCATACAATTAATTACATACTAATTTGTACAACGTATGAGGAATACCTTTACTTACAAACATATTCTCGTATGTAACAATATAATAAAATTCTTAGTACACGTTAATTTAAACTTAAAACTTATAACCTCAAAATAATATGCTTCGCTTAATAAATAAATGTTTTTTTTAATGTTAAAAACATAATAATAAAAAAAATATTCATAAATGCAATAAAATGACGGTTTTTTTATAATAGCTGAATTCTCTGAATGGTATTTAACGAATATTAAAAAAAAAACAACGTATTTTTAAAATACACTTAAATTTAAATATAACAGAATTACCCCACCCCCCAATATTTGTATTAAAATCACATTACTTTTGCAAAAAAAAAAAAAAATACAAATTGTGCTACATTACGACTAGTAATATAATACTAGGAAGCGGGACCCGGGACGGGTCACTCGCCCTCCCCTCCGGTCCATTCTGCAGCCGGACACACTTGCAAAACACCTTACGACTTATAGCCGTTGCAGAAAAATATATTTTTTAAAATTATTATTTACAGTAGTGAACTTTTATAGTGTTGCCAGCCGGACCAGTTAAAATGAATCGATTTAAAATAGTTCATCAAAATATCACGGAGTCAATTGACTCCGTGATGACGGAACGCTACTTTCAACACCGCGGTACTCGTGGCGCAGTTCTGGCTTTCCACGTAGACCGATTTTAAGACAATCGGATTATTGGTTTGGTGTTACGTTATAATCTCCTTATTTATAAAACGGGGTCAACATCAGGCAACTGTCGGGTTTCACTCGTCACCTGGGGCGGCCCTGAAGTGCAGTTCCGGCTGCATTATTATTGACCATATTTAACGAAAAATGAGCCAAATAATCACATTTTATTATTAATATTTCGTTGGCAATTAGCCTAGATTCGAACGGCATAAAAACATAACTAATTTATAGTTGCAAATTATTCGATTTAAAAGCTGATTGTTTGAACACTAATAGATTGCATCAAGTTCCATTCCTGCGAAATCTTGTAGGCTTCGTGACATTGCCAACTCTCGGTCCATTGTTGTTTTCCAGGACGGTATCCTTGCCACCGTCCTGCGGCAGCGCCGAGTACTGCGAGAAGAACGGCCTGGCTGGCTCGGCGTCGGGGTCGCTTCCGCGCAGCGGCTTCTCGTGCTCCTCAAACCTGCTGTAGTTGTAGAGCATGCCGACGAGGCGGTCGGGCTGCGACGCGTTGCGCGCGTCTTTTCCGACGGGCCTCCGCTGCGGTTCCTTGCGGATCGTCCTGCCTGCTTACAGAAATTAAATCAGAACGCGATTTAAACAAAGGGAAAAAATCATATCGACGTCTAAGCGGACATTGCGCGGTCCTGACCTGCTGAATGCGCCACGTCACGCATTGGTACGTCTTCCAGGGATATTATTAGAAAAAAACTGTAGTACACAAGTTGTTTGGTTTAAAGTGTAGATAACCCCATAAAATTATATGGTCGAATGTTGTTAAGCTTTAAAATATTTGTATCTTTAACTCTAACTCCCTATAAAAGTGCTTTTGATTTTTTTTAAATATTAATAAAATGCTAACTAAGTTTTTATTTAATTACTATTGTATAGGGTGTTTTTTTGGAGGCGTGCTTTTCAATCTGGCACTACTTTTTTCGTAGTTGGTGTTTTTGACAGCTGTCACTTGATTTATGCTCAGTTTGGTTTGCCATTTCATAAAATGAATAGACTTACTCCTGAACAACGTGACGTGGCCTCCAAGATCGTGCGATTTAACACCGCTGGACTATTTTTTGTGGGGTTATGTGAAGTCGCTTGTCTACGCAGATAAGCCGGACACGATTAACGCCTTGGAAGAGAATATTCGGCGCGTTATTGCTGACATACGGCCCAACTTGCTGCAAAAAGTGCTCGGCTGGAATTTGTTCGAGTCAGCCGCGGCGGCCACTTACCCGAAATCATTTTTAAAACATAATGGCAAACCCTTATCTTTATAATAAAACTAAATTCTTAGCCATAACATCAAATTATATGCGTTTTATCTCTTCTTGAAAACCACGCCTCGAAAAACATCACCCTATATATTTAAAAGACATTAAAATAAACTCCTTTCGAAGTCGTCCTTTTTTTTTTCCTCCAGTTATTCCGCACTTCAAACTGAACAACTTTTTTAATATATTGACATATTTTTCAAAAATAAATAATACCCGAGAAATGATTATTATTTCTCATTATTTATTATTCTAAAATGTTAAAATTAAATTTGTTTTATTGTTTTGTAAAAAGTTTACTCGTGTATATGCCAGGTTTAGTGAGATGGGGTTGATACTCCATCGATCCGTGTATTTAAATGAAGTGGAGAAATGTCCGACGGCGGCGAAAAATTACCTTTCGCTGTCGGCGCCCTGCTCGGTCCGTATTTGGGCCGAGCGCCCTGCGAGTATTGACTCCCTCTGAAGCCCTCCGGAATGGAGTCCGCCCTGAGCTTGATCAGCGACGTGTTGACCACCGAACAGTCGATTTGCATCATCGTTATGTGGTCGGCGGGAATCGACTCTGGAATGAAGCAATTAATTAAAATAAATTAGTGTTACGTATTACGGATAAAAAATATTATATTAAAAAAATTCTAAAAAAAAAATATCCTCTAATTTATTATAATTTTTAACAGATGGTGTAAATCACCGCCGGCGCGGAGATCGGTTATGTAAGTGAAACAGTTTCCGGCGTGCGACAACAGCTGAGCACTCATAACAAAAACATTACAGGATCTGTTTAATATTATCACATAAAGTTTTTATCACACAAGAAACCGCAGGACCAGTTAGCATGGGGGCTCGTGGCACAAAGTGCCACTTTTTAAGCGCTTCTTAATCATTAGTCAAATAATAAAAAAAATCCGACAAGTATGCCGAATGTGAATTGACAAAAACAGCTCTCTTGCTCACAGTGGTTAAGGGGCTCTTCTCGAAGACCTGAGCGAGGACGGCCCTTGTAATATAACTAACAAAATGATAAAGCGTTACCGTTATAGGGGCGAGCGGGCATCATGAGCGACATCTTCGGTGGCAGCGTCATATTGTGCGCCATCGCCGGCAACAGCAGATGGTCGGCGCCGCTAAACGCCACTACGTAGAAGGTGTCGTCGCGCCGATTCAACTCGGACAGGAAGTCCGCAAACATCGGGCCCATTTCGAACAGTTTGATCTGTAAATGATTCATTTTGAGTCGTGTTACGTGAAAACTTGACACATATTTTAAGATCGTTGATCATGGATCTAATCTAACCTCATTAGTGTTCTGCTGACGCTGGACGCTCTTCTGATGGGCCAAACCGAACTTGGAGCCGCGGGCGTAGGCGTCGGGGCTTGGATCCTCGGTCGGCAGCAGTTTTCCTCTGCGCTTCAGCAGCCTCGCTGGCCGGCCGCGCGGTTTCGTCTCAAACCCGCCCAAGTGCATCTCAATCGTGTTCAGGTCATCTGGAAAACATATTATACCGGGAAGGTATTGTAATAAACCGAACTAATTTAACGATACAGGATGTACCAAGACTATTCCCGAAAGACTTAAAGGGGTGTTTATGTTCCCTATTGCTATTAATATTTCATACCCAAATTTATTAATTTTGTCAAAGTGCTTGTGTAAATTCCCTTTTTGCTCGCAGGTTTGCATGGCCAAAGCCAATCAATGACCCGGTGCGGCCCAGCCTCAATAGCGACCGAACTTATGACAAGAGCAATTACATATTATCACGTAAAGTTTACAAATTTTTTATCAGGAATATTCTTGGAACAACCCTGTTTATTTAATATTATAAAACAGATCAAAGCTTCATAATTCGCTCACCGATCATGTAATCACTATAAGGAATATCCGGGCTGCGCTTCCACAGGACGTCCTCCCGTTTACCGGTCAGATTGAGGGCGCTGTCTCCGATCCACGACTGCAGCACCTTCGCCATTCTGAGGCTCTCCGACTGATTCACCGACTGCGGAGTGAAGTTCAGACCTGTCGGGCTCTCGCTTTTAGGGCACGGAGCATCGGAGGCGTTCACTGGGGGATCTGTAGGGGAAGACATCGTTTAAATTGTGTGACCAGTCGTTTCATAGACAGAGCTTAATTTATGTTCCGTTAAATTCGGTACGCTTGGTAATAAAAACGGCCAGATCATTTTACGCCATTGAGAATATTCAACGGTGCTTTCTCAACACTGTTGATTGAATTAAGTAACAATACATACACAAAAAAAACACACTCATTCAGTTAAAGACTTGCAAGATGTTGTTTGCCTGTAATCAACGACCTCGCATCATGAAAACAACAATAAGGCAGTCGGAACTGCGCATAATGTTAATTAGCGTAAAAAATATTTATTGAAATAGAAAGAAGTTAGTATTTAATAATCAAAATTAAAGATAAAGAGTTTTTCGGAATTTTTGCCTAATAAATTGCTTCTACCGTCGCCCGCAACCCTGCAAAGTGCAGCGTCAACGAAGACGGCTCAACGAACACACAAACGTAGCCGAAGTTTCCGCCATTATTTGGTTAAAACAGAAACTTTTGGGCTGAAGATGGCCGAATCTGAAACCGAACCTTCGGTCGGTCACCAAAGCAGTGACGGGATATCCCGTTATCGGCGCTGAGAGCGTTAAAACATAAACCTTATTCAAAGAAGTTATGGTAACTACTCCTATATAACCTTTGAAACGTACCGTAAACGGGAGGTTTTGTATCTTGAGGGACGTCCACGTAGTCCGGATCCCAGAGCAAGGTTCTCCGCTGCGTTTTGTCCGGAAGGGGCGGCAGTGACGGCGAATCGGGACCACGAATCCACGCCCCGCTAAAACATAAAATGGCTAAAATTTCTAAGCGGTTTGCGTCTAGGCTATTTGCCAACAAAATATGATTAATACTTCGTTGGCAAAAATATAGCGCCATCTACACATCGGAATCAATCACCACTATACACTGTGTTCCAAGACCATTCCCGATAAAAAATCCCGCTTATCGGCGCTGCGATTTCAAACATGCTTTGTTTGGACCTCACATCAAAATAAATAAAGGTTTCAAAGTAAAAAAATTGTAAACACTACGTGATAATATGAAACCACTCTCGTCGTAAGTTCGGTCGTTTGCAAGGCCGCTCCGGCCTTGGCTGAGCACGAGCGAAATACACGGGCGCTTTGATAAACTGGAATTAAACCATCCGGCATTTTTAACCGACTTCTAAATAAGTACGATCTTCTCAATTTAATATATATATATTTTTTAATGTATGTATACTCATTATTCCAGATAGGCTAAGGCGACTTAAGTAGGTGTCTAACCCGTAAGATCCCCAATTGAGCGAGACCATGAATGCCATCGTCAGCAGCATGGCCACGTTCCGCTTGGGCACGATCAGCCTGCCCAGCTTGGGCATCTTGCTCGGGGTCTCCCAGGGCGCGTTGACACCCGAGAGACGCGCCCTCAGCGCCTCGTTCTCCGACCGCAGCCTCTCGTTCTCCGCCTGCGTCGCCGCCAGCTGCTGTTCCAGCGCGGTCACGTACTCCTTCTTCTTCTTCCGCGACTGGAACGCCGATTCGCTGGAACAAACCATTACCTTATAAATACAAAACGTGTGCCTCCTGAAATAATATCAATTCCGAACACAGCATTTCTATTAAACGACAATGTATTAAAAATCATTACCGTCCGTCTATATCAACGTCAAACATTAATCAGTAAAAATAACAATAAAATGCTTCTCAATTACAAGAAAAACGATTTCAGAATTAAATCAAAATTTAACAAAAGTTTGATAATCCTAACGTCGCCGTGGGAGGTGGATCGATCTGTCCCACACCAAGACCTGCGTTATTTATTTATTTATTTATCAATATCAATGGATCTAGAACAGCGGTCCAAACGCAACGCTTTTTTTGCGCAATATATAAATTATATTTCCGTTTGATTTTGAAAATATAGGGGGGTCGGTAAATAACCCACCGATTCTTGATCATCCTCTGTTGTTTCTTCAGCACCTCGGCTTCCTTCTCAGAAATAGGCGCTGCGCGTCCGTTCTCCTTGGGAACAGGTTTCGGTTTGATTGGGACGCTTGTGACTAGCTTTGGCATGGTTCCAAAAAGACATGGAGCCTGGTGGGGCGTCGTCATGAAGACCAGCGGAGCCGCCCTCGACGCTGGCATGGTATGGACCTGGCTGGCCGTCGGATTGGGCGCAGCCGCCACCAGCAGCCTTGGCTGAGGCTTGATCGGATTCAGCTGCGCGCGAGAGTTGTTGAGCTGCAAACGAAGAGTTCATATTAGACTGTGAAACGAGCATTGAAGTATACAAACCTTTTCGTCCTTTTATGGGGTTGTTCTGCACTTCAAACTGAGCTACTTTTGTTTGTGAAATAGTTTGGATTGCTAACGGAGTCTCGTCTCTTTTTTTGAGGTGTAGGATGAAGAAAGGTCAACCTGTAGGTAAGATGGTCTGTTGAAACCAGCGGCTTTCCCATTTTCTTGCACTGCTAGTACTACTACCACTCAATTAAATAGAATGATTTAAGAGTACGCGCGAGACAGAGAATAGCTCCTATCGAGTGAGAGTTTAAAACAAAATAAAACCCACGACAGACCTGTCCAGACAAAGAGGCAAACTCGTGGGCGGTGAGAACGATGACCTTCTTTCCGTTCTCTTGCTTGATCCGGCCGAACCTCACTGCTGCGGCCTTGCCGTCGAGCGGCGTCCGAACGCCGCCGGAGACATCCGTCTGTATGGATAAGGTTAGATCCTCCAATTTGATCGGAGTCGCGCTGGTCGCCTGTAGGAAAGTAGGTTGGCCCTCGTACTGGAAACAGATTTAATTTTATTATTATTATTATTATTAGTTTTAGGCAGGCAGCTTATGCTGATAAGCCTAAATCTGTACTGGTTTAGCTTAGTTTATTTTATTAATTTGATTCGTATCTTAAAATTAAGAGTTTTTGTGATTCAAGATGAAATGGGTATTTCTTTAATAAAAATAAATTAACCGAGGAGAATAAATCATCATACTAACGACGTAATTGTGCGACCGTCGTCTTAACATTTTTTTTATACCGCGGAAGTGACAAAAGACGGTATTCTCTCGTTGAATTAAACATTTTGAAGAAAATCGATATAATCGAACATAATGATATAAATATTATTCGTACTCTGGAGTCCTCAGATCCAGTCATGGAGAGCGGTGGACTGTGAGAGCTGGGCGGCGAAATCGGGGGAGTTTCCAGCAGGGGTTTCTCGACTTTGCAGTAGGAGAATGTCTGAGGGTAGGTTCCCATGGAGTGATCCCGTTCGGTTTTGAACCTTGTAGCTGGTTGGTTGTTTGATTTCCGAGCATCGTTGACAGCGGATGCCTTACGCTTGATTCCCTGCGAGAAAAAATCTATTTGAACAAATAAAGAATGACACACGCTAAGGCGTTCCTTTACTTTGAGGAAGGTCCGGCCTTAACACGTTCCGATCCGTACGTAAAACACGACCAGACGATGCCGCCACTGCGAGAACTGCTCCCCGTTTTTTAGTTTCTAATGTTTGTATTTTATATTTAATATTATATCGACGTAGCTTTTGTAAATAAAACTCGAATTATTTACGTCCAAATCCGTCAAAATTACTTCCAATTCACTAGCGCACCTTTCACATAAACAATCAAGCGTCAAAACCGACTTAGGCTTAATCTATGCCTTTCATGAAGTCAGGTATACGCTACATGTCACACTTTTAAATAATGGAAACGCAGTTAGATGACGACGTGTTCACCCGTATACGGCACCTGTCGTATACAGTAAGTAATAAAGTATTTGACCACCGAAGGTGGCTGTATTTTTTATCTAAATTTACCCGAAAACCCAAAACTAAAACTTTTTACAAAGATACAAAGAAAGGTGCGAGCATGACTATGATAGGCCCGGAACCGGCCTGCGGCATAGCTAAAAGCTTGGAAGCAAAGTCAAAAATACTGGCAAGAACTGCCCGGACAAAAGCAAGCCAAAGAACTCATAGTAGGATTCTCGCAGAAAAGACTCTCGGAGCTATTGAACCTAACCAGAACCTTAACTGGCCACTGCAAGCTGAACAAACACCTGCACAAATTGGGCCTATCGACCGACGACAGGTGCAGGCTCTGCCAAGTAGGCCCAGAAACTCCGATACACCATCTGGGAGAATGTGGGCCCCTCATGAACAAAAGGTACCAGCTTCTAGGCAAACATCTCCTCAAGCCAGAAGAGATTAGAACCATCGCACCCAAAAAGATACTTAACTTTATCTACAGTACGGGACTAGAGGGCGAGCTATAAGTGGATTTAAAAGTACAATAGTTCTGGAAAGGTCGCGGTACACGGGGGGCAAACCCCCCACATCCACTAACATACCATAGATATTTTTTATCATATTATGCAGGATAAATACGTATTACAGTATTATATTAATACTACCTTTCATTATTGCGTAATTGGCGTATAATTGCTTGTTTTCGGCATTATTTTAAAAAAGTTCAAAATGGTAAATATCTCTTAAACGGTAAAACTTTGTACTAAGTTAAGTATGGTGAAATATGTTCTAAATGACGTCTTCTATCAGCTCCTAAAATATTTGCACCGAACTACCAAACACCCTGTAAAATATGTTTTTTTTTCTGGAATTGTTTTTACAGACGTAGAACGCACAATACCGACCGTTATTTAAAATAAATATATACTCACGTCCAATTCGATCATTCCGTTATCGACGGAGAGGACAGGTTGCAGAGGAAAATCTTGAGATGCGACACGGTAACTCTCCTTCTCGCAACTGTCTGAAAAGGCCTTGTCGTTGTTGACTGAAAAAAAAAATGATTTTGTTATAAAATATTATTTATAAAAAATTCTTTTGTGCGTCAATTTAGGCTAGCTTCAGTGCACTTAACAACAAGGAGGATCAGGCCTTTTAGCTTGTATAAGAAGCTACTATCCTCGTCTTTTGGTCGTCTGTCCGTCCGTCCGTCTGTTGCATCATTCAACTCGAAAAGTACAAATGCGAACGAGTTGAATTTCTGTGTAGCCGTTTAGATCGCATCGGAGGCTGTCCGGTTAATTCTATATTAACCTGACAGCCTCTGACAGTACTATAAATAATACAGCGCTCAGATAACATATTCGAATTTAAAAAACTATGACAACACGACTGTTCGAACGTATTATTTATTACTGGCCAGTTAAAATTAATACAAACTCATCTATGTGGAACTCACATGTAGAAGAACGTTCAGTGCCACACTATAATTACTATAAATTAAAATATTATGTTCGTGTTGTTTCATTACTAGCCGCGTCAAAATTTACAAAAATAAATTTAAAAAAGCAACCCATCACTAGTTACTGTTGGTACCACAGGCGCGAGTAGTCTGGGGGAAGAAGTCGTTAATGACTCCTATGGGCCTAGCTGTAAGACGTCAGGTTCTGATTAAATAATTTACTACTACTAAACAATGATATCAAGAAGCAGTTGATATATGATAGCTATATGGTGTCATAGCCATTCTTGTCTATTTATTCGATTTATTGGATTTTCCAAAATATCTACCGCTTATCGTATCGTCCCCGAAGGTCATTATAACCGTTGGAATAAAAAAAAGACAGGACTCACTCCAGTCATCCACCGGCAGCGACTTGGTGTCCTCCGACGACATGGTATTCCCATTGTCTGAGAATCCACTCGACGAGCCGTGCGGAGAGCTGGACAGAGGCCAGCTGGTGTCGTTAACATATCTGCCGGAAATCACATTTTACATTACACTGCAGAGCAACGGAGAGGTACTTACCAGGGTCATCGCAGCAAGCCCGGGATTGCACCCCTTATAGAAAATCAAACGTCACGTAAATTGATTCTGTGAAGATATTTAAACCTACTTTCAACCACCACAGTACTCGTGATGCAAATTTTCGTGGTGCACGGGGGATTCGAACGCGGGACCTCTGGATTTAGAAGCAGGTGCTTATACCAAGGTACCACCAGGCCGTATAACGATAAATGATTGTCATTGCGTCATAAAAAAACTGCCTTACCATTGAAATTTTGCGTTGATTCTTGGTGAGGTCTTTTCTTATGGAGGGTGAAGGTATGGAGGATCATGAACAGCGGTTTAAATGCAGCGCTTATTGCGAATAAATAAATATCGGAACCGTACTCTTAAATCTAAATCATTACACCTAACAGCGTGGATTCGATTGCCAGTCGCCCTTTTCGATAATTACACGCATAATCCAAATTAATAGAACTCACATTTTGGAGTCGTCGTCACTGCTGTTGTACTCTGACGCCGTGCTGTGCGGCGCCGATTCAGTCGGGCCGACGGCAGGCGCCGCTTCAGCCAGTATCTCATCCGGGGTCCCGTCGAGGAACGACGAGAGGTGCAAATCACTCGACCACCGCTCGAACAACTCATCGGCGTCATTGTCTGAAAGGAATGCGCGCCATAATTGAACAATTAGGAAGAGTTAATGGCGGCGATACGCCCAACGGCCTGATCCAAAACGAGACAAGCTGTTATGGAGTATGTCTCCATGTAAATGTCACTGTGCATTATTATGATTAAAAAATAAAACATTTATCTAACTTCAAAGGAGATTTGGAATATGAAGAACGGCTGTCGTGTTAAAATTGACCTCATTTCAGGAGCGACGTGATCGTGGTGATCTCATTAAGGACATTACAATTGTGCTAGCATTAAGGACATATTCGTATTCAACCAAAACACGCAAATTCACGGCCATTCAATGAAGTTATCTAAATCCCTTTGCTCCACTAATCCTAGGAAGAACTTTATCTCCGATGGAGTTGTGGATAATTGGAATCGGCTACCAAAGGAAGTGGTGGAAGCTCAAGAACCACCGAGATAAATTTCTTGAATCTAGGACAATCGCTAGTAGCTAAGATTGAGATTTGAGCATATCAGCTAAATAGCTGCTAGCTTAATAATAATAACTTAGAAGTTAAGAAGACGCAACCCCCCCGTCATTTCTCCATACAAAAGTTGTATTTTTGGGATTCTCTTTTTTGTAGATTTAGAAGATGGTTAGTTAATTTCTACTTTTTCTAAAAGTTAAAAGCCTGGAAAGTTTGTATTTTTCCATATATTTTATCAAAACTGTAGACCAGGGGTGCTCAAACTTGAACTGCTGGCGATCTACCTCAATATTTTTAGACTACTTACGATCGACTCTGAGAGACTGCAAGTGTGTGTGATGCAGGGTTGTCGTACATACACGATACACCCTACCTACCTAGGTAGGGCGTACCGTAGCATATATAGATATTAGCTTTCTGCACGGTGCTCAAACGGTCGATCGCGATCGACCGTTTGAGCACCCCTGCTGTAGACGTTAATGTGTTATCGATTGAATACAAGAATGAGAAAATTAAGATGCAAATTTAAATAATACTAAAATACATTAGTTCTGTTTTTCTCATGATAAACGGCCGGGTGGAGCAGTGGTATAAGCGCATGCTTCTAAATCTAGAGGTCCCGGGTTCGAATCCCCAGTGGGTCATTTTTCGCCCTATGGAGAATATTTAACGGCGCTTGAGTTATGTTGCCTGTTATGAACGACCTAGCGTCATGAAAACAACAACGAGGCTGCCGGAGCTACGCTCAATAGCGCCGCCCCGACAACACAAGCCATACGAATGAAGAAAAAAAAGCTAAACTCAACGGCCGTTGAATGAAATGGAATGATTTAAGACCGCACCCAATAGGCATCCGAAAGGTTCGTAATTTACAGATTATGCTAGATTCGTATTTACAATATTGTGCAAGGCACAAATTCAAAAATATAAAAAAAAATATAGACACAGTTTACTTAATAGAAATGATGTGATCTTATCTGCGAAAGCCGTGTTATATTTGCGATGACGAAGTGTCGCCTTTGAATGAGACGAATATGCAAACACGATTCTGCAATAAAATTATCACGACAGAGTTTACGATAATAAAGACTATTTTGTGACCTCGTTTGGGGTCAAAATACTCCCCGAAAAATGGCCATATTAAGCGTCAAGCTCTAACCATACTGGTGTTCACACATCAAAGTACTATGCTGACACTGTAAGGCCGGGGTGCTCAAACGGTCGATCGCTTATACCACTGCTCCACCCGGCCGTTTATCATGAGAAAAACAGAACTAATGTATTTTAGTATTATTTAAATTTGCATCTTTTAATTTTCTCATTGTTGTATTCAATCGATAACACATTAACGTCTACAGCAGGGGTGCTCAAACGGTCGATCGCGATCGACCGTTTGAGCACCGTGCAGAAAGCTAATATCTATATATGCTACGGTACGCCCTACCTAGGTAGGTAGGGTGTATCGTGTATGTACGACAACCCTGTATCACACACACTTGCAGTCTCTCAGAGTCGATCATAAGTAGTCTAAAAATATTGAGGTAGATCGCCAGCAGTTCAAGTTTGAGCACCCCTGCTATAAGGGCTTGTTAAATACAGGGTGTCCCAAGACCATTCTGATGGTTTTTGTGTAACCAATGAGTAATAAATGATATGAAATCATCTCCAAATTTATATTTTTTTAACGGGTGTCAATTCGGCCGGCGCTGCGTTGATCGATAATGGCTTGACACCGTTACGCCGTACGGCTACAGCTGAGCTCACAGCAAGGACATTATTATAAGATCTTTTTACTATTTTCATGTAAAGGTTATATTTTTATAGCTCGGTAAGAATTTTCTTAACAAATGACACTAGAAATCGCAGATTCAATTATGACGCTCGTGAGTACAGGAAAACGGGTTATTTTAACGACTTCATTTCAAGTCTGCTCAACATATGTAACAAGATTTTCACATAGTTGCTTATAATGTTAAGTAATTAAAAATTTAAAGCATATTTTGTGATCAATATATGCAATAATTATATCCCTAGAATATTTTCTTAATAGTCAAAGCTTTTTTGTAATGTTTGTACCTAAATAATGAGTCTATGAGGGTTTTCATATAATAGCTACTATCACCGTTCATTGGCCGTCTCCCTGTTGCATCCATATTTAAATTAATGCTCTTGAGAAACAACCATAGCCGTTTAGATCACGTCGGAGGCTGGTCGAATAATATAGATAGATATAAATAACATTAGAGACAACAAATTTTTAGTACGAATTAATGAACATCGACAGTTCGATAGAAAGCCCAAATACAGCTGTTGAAATGTTTTATTTAGTAATGGCCAGTTAAAATTATAAAAAAATGCCCCCCGTGTACCACGTTGCAATCTCTTCCGGCTTGAGGAGATGGTTGGATGGGAGGAGGGGCCCACATTCTCCCAGTAGGTCTAACGGAGTTTCTGGGCTCAATTGGCAGAGCCTGCACCTGTCGTCGGTCGATAGGCCCAATTTGTGAAGGTGTTTGTTCAGCTTGCAGTGGCCTATGATTTCGGCTTAATTTCAACAGCTCCGAGAGTTTTTTTGCGAGAATCCTACTATGAGTTCTTTGGCTTGCTTTTGTCCGGACATTTCTAGCCCAGATTTTTGGCAGTCTGCTGGTAGTGCGTTTTGCTATACCGCAGGCCGGTTCTGAGCCTATCATAGTCATGCTCGCACCTTTCTTTGCAAGTTCGTCCGCTATCTCATTGCCATCAATGCCCGAGTGGCCTGGTACCCACACAAGTGTAACCCTGTTATGTGTTGCCAGGGTGTTGAGTATTTGTACACAGTTTAGCACTAGCTTCGACTTTATAGCCTTCAGAGCTGCTTGGCTATTCGTGTCCTGAATAAATCACCAGTTTTCAGCATAAAAAGAATCACCAATTAACGCTTTAAAAGTGCACCGTCGGACGGCAAACTCAAAGATGGAATCGGTATAAAAACATGCCATTTCATAAGGGGGAGACGCGTGACAAGCGTTTGCTGATGAGATGGAAACATTTTAATAATTGCTGGTTAAGGATTGGCCTACTTAGCATTGAGGATTATAAATGATATAACTTTTAGAAAACAAAATAATGCCACAAAAATAGTATTAATAAATATTTTACAGGAGTTGGTAGGTCTCTAGCTAAAACCAAACTTCAAAAATTACGGAAATCCGAAGATAAGCCCGCGAATAATATCTCTATCTGAGTCACAGCCCTTCCGCAGGATTTGATAGGATTTCATCCAGATTTTTAAAATTAAACAAGGAATCATTAGTTGATCCTTTAATGTACTTAATTAACCTTAGACTTTCATCGGGAGTGAATTTGCATGTGAAATTAATGTTTAAATTACTATCAGTAAATAAATAAAAAAAAACTATCAATCAATTTATTATATATAAACTGGGATATTCCTTAACATATTCCCAATGGGATTCCTGGAATATTCCTTATCATATGCAAAAAATGTTCCAGAGTTGACGGAATGACGGACAAACATGTAGTGAACATTTTAGAATAGTTTTCTGTAATCTTTTGTTGATGTACATATTTTATGGCAGGTTTGTTACAAAATTGTACTGTATTACTTTCAGAGAATAGGGAGACATTTTTTTATATATATAACATTAATTACTTGCCGTATTGTAAGTAATAAGTAATGGCAAATTTGAACTTCAAATATTAAGATGCACACGGCTGCAAGACGGTGCGTTATAACAAAAGGAACAAATCAAAACGACGGTCGCCAAGCTCATGAGCGTATACTTACGGCAAAGTCAAGGAAATCTAGTTTCGAAGTTGAGTGGGGAACAATAAGGTCCTATAATGTGAGTTTAATGAACAAAACAAGGCCTCCCACAACACGTCAAAACGCCGGCACTGCCAAAATAATCCCAACACTCACCAAATATAAACCGATCGTCTATATCCACGCTAAATTCCATTTTATCTTCAAAGTCTTGAATAGTATTCATAGCGAACCAACGCGCATATTATCATCGTTTAAAACCGCGTGCCATACAAATTACAAACTACACGGCATGGAAACGATGCAAAGCATTATTTTGCTAATCTGACACGTATGAAGACGATAAAAACAACAAAGAAAGAGGCGACTGTAGCGCGGTGTTGCCGCGAGCTTGTGAGCAAACTCCCGTATGAAGTTTAAAATTGCCGTATTTTAGTAAGAGCTGTCGGACAAATTGAGCTATGTTATGTTTTTTCTGTTATAATCACAATACACACATAAAAATATACACTTAACATTAAATTGCAGTATAAGTCAAATTACTGAATTACTGTCTTTATTACTCAATTAAACAACTTGACTTGCAAGTAATGCTCCATTTACTGTAGCAATTACCAAACTATCTTTGATTTCGTTTTTATCTTGTTGCGCATTGGCTGCTCAAAAATTTGACTGGTTGTATATTCTTTGGACCAGAAGAAGCGATGCACCTGGGAAAATCAGTATTTTTCCGAAAATATTCCCATTGTCATACATTTACATAAGGCACAGACTGACCTGCAATACGCCGGACAATCACCCTATTTTTGTGGTAATTACCGTTCAATACGGTAATTGCCGGACTTGCGGCAACACTGTTTAGGCGACACCCTACGACAAGTCATGCGAGCAAGTCGTTTCTTCTTCTTCCTTGGGGATCACCAAAATGGCTCTAAATTAAACATTTACCAGCGTTTTTTTTATAGTTTACAATCAAACTAGCTTCATGATTACTATAATCAATTTACCCGATTAAAAAAACCCAAATTCCAAACAGTCCTTCAATAAAATTGTTTTAAGTGGAACTTTTTCTCACAATGTTTTTTTTTCTTTTTAGTTGGATACCTATATTATTAGGGAATTTTGAAAACAAAATTAATTTTGTTTGAAATTAGCAGTTTTAACTTCTATACATAAATTCATGTGTGAGAAGCTACTATCCCCGTCTGTTCGAAGTAACTTTCAACACGAAAAGATTAATGCGAAAGAGTTGAATTTTCGTTTGTAGATCGATGCTCTCGAAAAACAACCAGCCGTTTAGATCACATCGAAAGCTGGTCGGATAATGTAGATATTTAACATTTCAAACAATAATAAACTTTTCAACAAATTTTTAGTATGAAACTGACAGCGCTCATCGTTAGGATAAGATCATATTTAAAATCTCAAACATTTGACAGCTCGACTATTGGCACGTTTTATTTATTGCTGGTATAAATTAATATAAACATGATATATGAGGGCGAATAGAAATATGTAAAAGATTATTCAGTGCCACTTTATAATTATTAAAAATTGTCATATAATGTCCGCGGCTATTTATTTATTAATTGTGGTTACACAACAAAAATTGTACACAATACAGGTAATGACGTTAAAAAGAACAATGCTTATATTAAACGAATTTAAATAGAAATAATAAATGATTTAATACGGTACTAAACTAGGAATTTTGTCCGTAATTTTGTGCATTTATGTAGTATTTGTATTGTTGTCGGTATAGAATATTAAATAAATCATAAATTCTGTAAATAGAAAGGGGATGATGGTTGATTCATAACTAGCGCGCTTCAAAATTTAAAAAAAAAATCTGAAATGGGGACGCCTGTAGGACCATTACTATAAGGTGTCAGATCGTTATATAATTTACTACTACTAAACAATACATAGAAGCAGTTGATATTAAATGATAGCTACGGGTGTCATAACCATTCTTGTTTTTATATAATAAACGGTACAAGTTCAAACCTACGTTTACCGATTTTGTTAAATCCATACTTCTTGGGTTGCGATAATTAAACGACCAATGAACGGATTGCATACTTTTATTTATAGAATAGGAAAAATATTTACACTGAGTTTGAACTAGGTAATTGAACTGAGTAATTAATGAAAGCCTCCAAGGCGCAGAGAGGAATGGTGTGGATTAAGACAACCTGGACGCTGCTATGTTACGGTGAAACTCCTCGGTTAACACGGTGTCTTTCCTCGAGTTTTCGTTCGAAGTAACGGTTCGAACTCCACCGACGGGAAAGTGTTGGTGCCTTCGTACAATCCGTCCTGTAGTCTCCGTAAGTCAGTCGAGGGTGAAGGGTGTCAGGAAAAATCCTACCAGACATGTGATTCACATTGACATAAAAAAATGAAGGTACTTAGGGTATTTAGAAAGATGTCATCGGCCTAGGCTGATTTGAAATCGAACCATCACATCAAAACAGATGTTGATCCTGACCAATACCGTATTTAATGTTTACTAGTTAGGCAAAACGGTTCTTATTGCTTTCGCCTAGTGGCTATTTTTGTAAACGGGTGCGTAGAGGCGCAATATTTGAAGATAGACGTGAAGATTAGATCTGCTTATTGCATTATTCAGTCATAGCGACATTCCTCGTAGATTTCACGTGACAACTTCTAAAACTTTTCACTCTCGGAAGAAAAAAAAATGAGGAAACTTTCATGAGCACCGCAATTGTGTCGACGGCTTTATTTCACTATAATGAGAACCCGCAACTGCGCTGTCATTCGGGAAAACTGACTAAACGGTAGTACTTAATCCAAATTAATTTATTTGTTTATTAACAAGCACAGCTTTAATCTAATTAACATTGCAAAAATAACTATTTTTGAAATGCCAGTTAAAATCGGAAAATGCTCATGAAAAACAATAACCGTAGCCGTTAGAGGCCGTCCGGATAATATAGATACATAAATAGACAGTTCGATACAGCGCTCAAATAATTTCAAAACTATGACAGTGTGGCTATTGGAATTTATTACTGGCCAGTTAAAAGTAATACAAAATGTGCGCAAATAGAAACATATGACAGAATGTCCAGTGCCACATTATAATTATTATATATTGAATATTATCTTAGCGTTTATTTATATATAGATTGTGGTCACCCGAATACAGGTAATGACGTAAAGATAATATAAATTGAGAAATGATCAATTTGGGAGAAGTTAGTATTAAATAAATTACAAATTCAGTAATTAGGAATTAGGGGGTTGTTTCGTTTATTTATTTATTTTGTTAACTAAATATAATAAATTTAACTTATAATATTATTATTATACTAACTTAAACTTAGACTAATTTATAAGGACTTTTTTTATATTATATGCAATGCTTTCCACGAATTTAGAAATATTAAGAAAATACATTGTGTAAATTTAAATAAAAAAACTAAAATGGTGTTTTAGGGTACCACAGGGGCGAGTACTCTGGGGGGGGGAAAAGATGCCATCAACGACGCTCACTGAAGACATCAGCTATCAGTCTCCGTCCCCTATCTGTTTTACCGCAGAAGAGCGAGGGAGTAATAAAACGATTGCTCTCACGTTCTATTGTCGAAGTTTATTAATAATATAATTATTTTAGTATGAAAATTTTCATTTTTGAAATTCATTCGATGTTAAAAATTATTCCTCATCACAGCACGGGTTTGTACTAAAGAGCTCTACAATATCTAATCTACTACAGAAGGTAGATGGTAGACAAATGGACAGACGAGTTTGACAAACCTCGACATTTAGATGTTTTATACCTAGATTTTGAAAAGGCTCTCGACAGAGTTTCTATTCGTAGACTGTTCGCTAAGATAGAGCACCGAGGTATTAGAGGTCGCTTGCTTCAGTGGATAAAAACCATTTCTTTCGGGTAGAGCTATACAAGTTCGTATTGGGGATCAACTATCGACTGAACACGAGGTACTCAGCGGAGTGCCGCAGGGATCGGTGCTCGGGCCCATACTGTTCATTTTATACCTAATTGATCTCATTACAAAGCAGTTTTGCCGACCATACCAAGTTCTTCGGTAACACATGTATTAAGTCTAGTCAGTTACAAGCTGACCTTCACAGGATATAAAAATGCACTGTTCTTCATATCATATAGAGTAACCAAAAAAAGAGTATTACTTGACTGACAGCCGTAACCACCCAACGAGACCTTGGCATCATCATTTCACACAATTTAAAATGGGAGTCACATATAATTTCAATGGTAAAGAAAGCCAACTTCTTGATTTATTTGATAAGGAAGTCTTTGCGCAACATGACCTCAGAATTGATGTTGAAGATCTACAAATCGTATGTACGCCCGCTGCTTGAATATGGTTACCAACTGTGGAGTCCTAATTTCGTCAGATATTTAGTTACTCGAAAAGGAGGTTTACAAGAATTCGTGGACAAATCTTACATACAAAGAAAGAATCTCAATTTCAAAACTGCCAACATTGCAAGAGAGACGAGGTCATGGTGACCTTATTGAGTCATTCAAAGTGATTTCAGGGCACTACAATTGCTTCCAATCGTAATCCTCATCTCCGCGGACACAAATTAAAACTCTCAAAAAACCCCTTTTGTAAGTAATAGAATCGTTGACCTGTGGAATCAACTCCCACAATCAATCATCGCAGCTAGCAATACCAATCAATTTAAAAATCTACTGGACAAACACACTAAATTCAGTCGTCATCGACGAAGTTGTGATCTCGATATGGGCATATCAGCTCCAGCTGCTCGCCCATTAACCAATAATAATAATAATAATGAGCTGTATCTTTTATGGTCTTGGGACATGGTGGTGAAACAGTTCTGCAAAGGACACAGTATTTGGATCGTGCACATTTCTCTATACCCACTTCCAAACTTGGTATAATTCCTTGATTGGAAAGAATATACGCAATATAATCTTGACAGAGTACAACTTGAATCATCAAACTGCCGGAGAGACCTTCGTATAGTTATCTGCGATGAAATCAAAATCCTCAAAATCGCAAAGAAGACAATTCTGTTTTGTACCTAATCAAGAAAGCGTTCCACTGCGTAACTTCTGAAATGTTTCTCAGAATCTACAAATCTTATGTAAGGCCTAACTGTCAACACATTTGGTCAATAGATCACAAAAGATGTTCATTTGTCGGAGAAGGTACAACAGCGGGCCACTAAAGTTCCTACGGGATTCGAGAATTTGACTTACGAAGATCGTCTGACAGATCTGAAGCTAACAACACTGGCAAAACGAAGAGAGCGGGGCGATCTTATAGAGGTTTCCGAGATTGTAAAGGGATTCTGTAATTGTTCAGAGCTTAGAGACGTCTTTATCCTCAACGCTAATACCCATCCACTTGGACGTGGGTTAAAACTTACCAAAAGTGTCTCAAAAGCTATCCCCAAAAAGCACTTTTTGTCCAAACGAGGGGTTGATCGGTGGATTGAATTGCCTGCTAGTGTTGTTACCTCCAATTGAGTTATTACTTACACTTATACTTATTCACAAGAGCGCAATTATCAAAGACATTAATTATTAATTATTATTAATTAAAAATAGTAATAATAATACATCATGATAGTCAAAAATCTTCTATGTTCGCCGTAAAAGTGGGCACGGCACTGTTCTCGAGTATGTGCTTCTGAATCCGATCCAAACGGCTGTGGTTCTCGTCGACTAGTCGTTTCATCTGCAACGCATGTATGTTGCACATCTCGAGCGTGAGCTTGACCTCGCGTTCGAAGCACGACACCTTCTCGGCCAGATCCGACACGGAAGGCTTGCTCTTCATGAGGTTTATGTCCTCGGGAGTGAGCAGCGAGTAGTCGATGCGGGTGGAAGACGCGCCGTGGTCCGATTGGTGCCTCCTGCGGTGATCGTCAAACAAATTAAATATACGGTGTAATAAGTGTATCTAATTCGAGGGGCCTCTTCTCGAAAGCTTACAATTATATAAAATAATAAGTAGAAAAATGATTTTATATTGGCAGTGCGTCGTCTCTTGTGGTTCAAACCGGACAGCGTCTATTTCCTTTGCAAAAAGATTGTTTAGAATCCTACTTTATTTTTAGTTAAAAAAAACACTACACTATGGTTAAAATCGACTGCTAGTAATAAATTTAACACATCCTCATCCGTATGTAAAACACTTTCAATTCAATAATCCAACCTTGGAGTATTGCTCATCATATTTCCTATCTTAATTCCGACCTTGAAGCAATTCAGCGGTTAGCAAGCAGATTTGGCAGTCCGGCGAAATTTTTATCTGACCTTAAATGGGAGCCTTTAGTTCAAGGCGAAAAATATATCGTCTCATTAACTTATTTAAGGCCTGCTTGAAGCTCCCAGCATGGTCCTCCATTCGTGAGCAACTTCAGAAACCGTTCTATATCGGATGAAAGGACCATTCTCACAAAATAAAGGAAATTTTTAGGAGAAAGAGTGTCGGATTTCATTCTTTTCTTCCGCGCACCATTAGAGGACGAATGGTACCTCCAAAGTATATGTAATTTTTAAATAAATAAATATATAAACGTCAAAACCGAAATAAATTGAAAAAAAATCGGCGATTAGTCCATGCCATCCATGAATTCGGGTATACGCTACATGCCGCGCTTTTAAATATTATTAGAAATGGAGTAAGACGATGACATGTTCACCCGCACACGGCACCTGGCATTTTTTTTTTTAATTTCTTATTTTGTTTTTAACGCGTATTTATATTTACCGCTTGTTAATATTCCTCTAGATACGTAACTATTATCTATACCTATTCTCTGGGTTTATGTTTATATTTTTTGTTGTATTTGTAGGTTTGATGTGTTTTATTGTATTTTTTTTTCTACTTTTACTGTTTATTTATATTGCATAGAATTTTCAAGTCTATTTAAAGATTGTGTCATTTTTTGTTTATTTTATTTTATTATCATTCCTGTATTCATGGAAAATAAATGACAATGGAATATCCCGTCGTCGGCGTTGAGCGTGTTAAGGATCCTCTTCCTGGAAGCGCTCTTCTCTCTCTTGTGCGTGGTCTTAAATCTTTCTATCTCACCTAACGGCTTGTAAAAACAGAAACACTGCCGTTATTGGTTAAATCATGAAAAATAGCACTTTCAAAAACACGGTTCAATTTGTATATTTATGAAATCAATGATGTCTCTGGTTTATGAAATCAATGAAAAAAATTCACCTCCGGAGGTTAGGGTGCATTCCCACCGCCCCCCCTGCGATGCGGCTTGCCTACTATACAATTTCTGGGCACGCAACTTTACAACATTTATATGGAGAATCCTCCTAATACGAGCTCCGGATATCATTACATAAGACAAGGCCGGAAGGTGAGGGACATGAGGCCTAGCTGTGAAATCCTCCGAAGATGGTCGCACGCGCTACGACTCTTATATTATATAGACTTGGCTAGACTCACTGTTTGGCTTCAAGGTAGAGCATTTTCTTGTCCTGAAGCTCGTCCTTCCAGGATTGCTCCTCTCGCTTCAACTCCTTCAGGTACCTGCCGTGGAACAAAACTACTTTTTAACTAGAGGTAGTTCTGCGTGAAAGTTGCAGATACATATTCGTAAACTCCTTACAGTGGACGTATTCTTAAAGATCTATAAATCGTACGTAAGACCAGTTCTAGAATATGCTTCTCAAGTATGGAATCCCTATTTCACTAAAGACATCTGGAATATGATCTTATAGAGACCTGTAAGATATTAACCCACTTTTATGATCTTCC
Organism: Neomicropteryx cornuta; assembly: GCA_020383195.1. Taxonomy (NCBI): domain Eukaryota; kingdom Metazoa; phylum Arthropoda; class Insecta; order Lepidoptera; family Micropterigidae; genus Neomicropteryx; species Neomicropteryx cornuta. Next base: position 11,474,889 of record JAHKQU010000003.1, read on the forward strand.
AAATTTTGAAACCATAGACAAATTCGCACTTGCGAGGATCTCATTTGAAACTCTCAAGTACAACCTTTACTTCTAATCCGAGGAAGAATTTCATGTCAAACAGAGTGGTGAATGCATGGAATAAGTTACCAAGCGCAGTTATAAGTGCCGGAAATGTGAGCGAATTTAAGAACAGACTGGACAAGTTTATCGGAGACGACACAAGTGCAGATTTTGGCTTATCGGCATGAGCCTGCCTAAAACTAATAATAATAATTATTTATTAGCAATACTTCGATATTATGAATACAAAATTCACCCAGAGAAAATCCGACCGCTAGGATCGTACAGCGCCCTCTCTATAAAGAGATCCCCAGTTTTAACGCAAAGAATACATTATATTGTACGACAATACTTGGCCGGTCAATGACCCAGCACAGCGCGCCCTCGCTAGCGACCGAACTTATGACAAAAGCGTTTTCATATTATCTCGTAAAATTTACAATATTTTAACTCTGAAACCATGATGAAATTTGATATGAGATTAAAACAAATCGTGTTCGAAATCGCAGGGTCAATAAAGACGATTCCCGGTAAAAGTTCCATCTAATTGCCCCGGAGATTTCAAGTATTATTTGTGAAGACAATATATCAAAATTCATCGTGGTTTCCGAGAAGAAAATGTAAACTTTATATAATACTAAACGGTTCTCGTAATAGGTACGGCAGCTAATGCTACGCGTAATCAACCGTAGGTAATACGGGAGCTTCCGCCGCCAGTAGACCACCATTCATTGGGAGGCGAACTTACTTGTAACATAGTCAAGGTTACTTTATCGCATCGCGTGCGTAATTCAATCGCTGACTGAAAAACTTTATGTAATTTATTAATCGAGAAATACACAATAAATAAAATAAACACCCTATAAAGTCTTCGGGAAAGGTCTTGCGAAATCCTGTAAGTATAGCACCGTTAAACATATCCTAGCAAATTATCTGTCTTCGTGAGCCACGTGGTAGGACGGTCTGCAATCGACCAGCTTTCAAGCGCATCCTCAAAAATTCAGACGATTTCATTTAATTTTTAATTTTGTGGAGAACGCTCAAGTCCTCGCACAAGTTCAACTCTTATAGGTTGGGTTTTTATTGTGTGAAAATATCACACAATTTAAAAAAAAATTGTGTGATATTTTCTAATAGAGAATTTCACGGTAAACCAGATGACACCAAATTGTGGCAATTAGACATCCCAGGCCACAAAAGCTGATTTTCTTCACAACCACTACGTACGCAGTTCGCGCGCCATCAATTTTTAGCGGGAAGCATTTCTTAGCGGGTCAAACCTTTTCTTGATCAGCGTCCGAAAGTGACGAGCTGATCATTCGACACTGAACTCGACAATTACGACAGGGATTTTGGACGGATCATCGATGAAGTATAATTCGAGTAATGTAATGGTGTGATTATACAACACGCGTCGCCAGTTATCAACTACCAGTATTTACCGAAAAAAAGATTTCAATATTCTATAACTTACAGCGACATTTTCTCGATGTAATGCTGGTCAACAGATGTGCGCCCATTCTCTTCGCTTTCAATAGTTTCGGGCACTGGAAAAAAATATATAAATTATAGAGCCTATTAACTGAACTTTTTTTTTTCCATAGGAAGTAAAGTCAACGTCTCCTTTCCAAAGTCAGGGTCAGGTCAATTTAGAGTCGACCCTTATTTTTCGTTCGAGACCAAAAGAGACCGTAGACTTGCCCTCTGCTGTATACAGCGCCGGAAGGGACCTTATCCCATTAAAGTTGGGGACGACTTTACATGTCGAGCCGGCCGGCGTCTGATAGCGTTCACTCATTGGCCGACGTACACACGTCAAGGCACCGTCATTCATTTGAAAATAGTCGCTGTCTATGCCATTCGATTCGAAAATAATTAGTCACTGGCTAAATTCTGATAAAAAATCATAATCTTCATCACTAAATAGTAATCAATTTTTCATCTGGAAACAAGTTATACATCTAGCAAATATTTAAGTGTAAAAGTAGCAAATCTATATATAGGATGTTTTTTTTAGAGGCATGGTTTTCAATCTGGCACTACTTTTTTCGTAGTTGGTGTTTTTGACAGCTGTCACTTGATTTATGCTCAGTTTGGTTTGCCATTTCATTATGAATAGACTTACTCCTGAACAACGTGGCGTGGCCTCCAAGATCGTGCGATTTAACACCGCTGGACTATTTTTTGTGGGGTTATGTGAAGTCGCTTGTCTACGCAGATAAGCCGGACACGATTAACGCCTTGGAAGAGAATATTCGGCGCGTTATTGCTGACATACGGCCCAACTTGCTGCAAAAAGTGGTTGAAAATTGGGCCTCTCGGCTGGAATTTGTTCGAGTCAGCCGCGGCGGCCACTTACCCGAAATCATTTTTAAAACATAATGGCAAACCCTTATCTTTATAATAAAACTAAATTCTTAGCCATAACATCAAATTATATGCGTTTTATCTCTTCTGAAAACCACGCCTCGAAAATCATCAGCCTATATATATATATATAACACAAAGTCGGGTTAGTTACACCATTTATAACTCAAAAACGGCTGGACCGATTTTTATGATCTTGATTTGTTGAATTAGTCTCCGGATTGATTGATTTCGGCGAGGTGAAGATGATCCTGGAGTTAAACATTGGCAAGGGGTTAAGCAACCTATCCCGGGTGCTGCAGGTATGAGTGGTCACGCGCCGAAGACGCCATCAATGCCGCCCATAGGGCCTATGTGCCAGAATTTCACGGAAGATAGAGAGAATTTCACGGTGAACCAGATGACACCAAATTTGTGGCAATTGGACGTCCCAGGCCTCCAAAGCTGATTTTTCTTCACTACGTACGCGGAGGGAAACTGTTCTAAACTGGTTATGCCTATTTGCAACCCGCATGCCGAGTGTCTGGTAGCTGGAGGGAGACCGGTGACCAGGTTTCTGCGCTTTGTTACGTCACGCAGACAATGTCGGACCAACTCATAAGTATGAGTGGGCACACAGGTGTCGTAATATGTGCGAGCGAGGGATTTCGATTTCATAACTGTGAAGTTATGATTGACTTACTGTCTTACGCATCGGTCAGCTGTGAAGTTATGATTAACTTACTGCCAAACAACCGCAACTAATGAGGCATATTTTGAATAATTAATAACACCTCTGGTGAAATATATGACCTCAATGTCAACATTTAAGTTTTGAGAGCCCTCGTAAGCAATAAAACCAAAATAGCTACATCTTACTGATTGAGGCTCTCTTTTCAAAGAAAGTTGATCGACGGTGTGGCGCCGGCGGCGAATCTCCGACCAAACACAACTCTTCGGTAGAATTATCAGCCATTTTGCGACCTGAGAAATAAAAAGAAACCATCAAAACAAGGTTTTATGCTGTCTACTCGCTGTCCGTCATGCCGCGCCAAGCTTCGCCAAAGTAAATTTAACTAACCGAAAATGGACGGCGATATGTTTCTGTCTGATAATTTAACGTGTATTTCGGTATTGTCGCTTTATTAATTATCCAGTTAGTCTCACAAACCCTCACCGGTTTCACTTCTCAACAGAAGAACGGTTGGCTGTCAAAAAAAGTAAACAGCTTTCAAAAAACATTGGTTTGCCCTATTTGACAGATTTCTTCTTCTTAAAGAATATTCCAACAAGGCAATGGCGAAATTAACTTCAAGGTATTTCTAATTTATATGTTATTTTTCTATCATTATTCTTTCACGGACAGTTTAACAGATGAATCTGTTTTTTTTAATTAATTGTTACCTCGATAATTACACCGTCGCACACACACCGATAAAATACATTATCTAGCTTAAATAATAATCTCTTCTGTAAGAGATAATAATTTAAATTGATGTACTTAATAATCTGAGCAAAGGATTGTTTTTATTTTATTTTTTTGTAGGGCATGAAGCTGTGTTCGTTACGTTTATGTTGATATATTTTAAAACACAGAATGTATTTAAATTAACTAATGTACTATCTACATCAACATCCAAACATTAATCAGCAAAAAATATTAGAAAAATGTTTTCCAATTACTAGAAAAACGAATTCTAAATAAAATATGTTTTAGAACATCGTTGAATGCATAGCGCAAGGTCCGCGGCGACATAATATAAATACTTCTGGTCTTTGTATGAGGTATTCCCAGCGACTGGTAATTTGATAAAGTACTGAAAATGATTATGTGAATAAAAAAAATTTTTGTAGCATTTTTTACGACTTTAATAGAGACATGTACGGAAACAGATACATTAGTTTAGAAATGCCATACTAACCCAACAAGGTGTAACTCGAGTTACAGACGCATGAGGTTCAGAAAATCTATTTATGGCGAAAAATAAGTTAAACAAATTTACTAAATCGAAAAAAGATGGCAGGGTCGTAAATGATCCACTGGGCCTAGAGATGGTCCGACAAAGTAACCCATCCCGAATACTGAAGACACGAGTCGCTTGTAGATCTCTATTATTTTGATAACAAAAATGTTAACAAAAAATAGAAATTGGTCTGAATTTATTTCCCGTACTGGGGTTGATTTGAAATGCAGTGCACATAGGATAATATGCTGTGGTACCGGATCTAGGTAACGAACTTATACAACATATATGTTTAGATAATGTATATAAAATAGATAACATATATCATAGATCTTTAGATACAGTAACTGAGGGTAAAAAAATGCGCCACGCCAAATACGCAACTTTGCTTCTCGCTTGCTCGCATGGCGAGCGAGACGTACGGGTTTTCACAGGGACGATTTGTATGACATGCCGTATCTATATGTTTTAAAAGATCATTGTATCTAGGAATACCAAATATGCATTGAGTCATTCTAAAGTGTTTGCCAGTCATTCTATACTTTTTGCACAGGTTCATATTTAAATGTAATTATTATAAATAAAGGTAAATAATGGAATAAAATTATATCACAATTAGTGAATTTTGAAAGGTGTTATTTCGACGGTCGCACGATGTATTTTAATATACTGTCAGAGGCATTATTATCCCAAAAGATGTTTCACATAACAGCCAAAATCCAAATTGGGATTACGAATCTTGGTTTAAACATTTTGTCTCAAGTCCATAAATCCTTGAAGCAAAAAACGTCAGTCAGCCAAGAAATGTTGACATTTCCTTTTCTTTGGTGATGTGAATTTCGATTCGTCCGCCGAGTTGCGAAGCTGCGTTAATACATTTTTTTGTCGCCCAGTTTTAATAATTTTGGTCTGCGGATGCCATTTCTTTGTCGCTTAGCCGCGGGCCGACTTCCGGGAAGGCGCTGCAGGGACGGGGACGGGGACGGGGACGCCGCTCCGCTGATCGGTCGCCAGGCTATGGACTGAATCACGATCTACCGGTAAGGCTCGCGGCGACGGCATTTTCTTTTGTCGCAATCTGGAAAATCGATTTTTTATCGTTTCAATGGCGCTCGAGCCTCAAATGGATTTTTTGCTTGTAGGTTGCGGAATGGAGGATTGTGCCAGTGTTAAATCGAGCGATTCGTTAGCGATTAGCGACGAGTTCGAGATAATATCGCCCGTAGCCAAAACCGCAAAAGCGATAACAGACCTGCAGCTGCCCGTCGGCACGACCGCCTGCGACTTGGAGCAAACATTGACCGAGGTAAATACGATATTGCTGTTTGCTGACAAACCCATTTGCTGATAACGAATAATTAATGACAATAAAAGTATGTTTTTGGTTTGTTTGACCAACTGCGGCTGATATAATGCGGCCTGCATATGATCGATGCGCATGTTTAGCATAAGTTATTGTTTTGATGTGTGTACCATTTTTTTTATTTATTGTCATAGCAACACATCCAATTGTTTTTTGTTTGGTGTAGCACTGATTGCAGGCTTTATTTTCCTAACAATTAGAGCAAATTAATTATGAAACAATAGACGTGTATGCACCTCAATCTTTCAGTTAAGCTATTTGTAAATTCTCTACCTATGTAGATAATTAAATAAAATATTAAACTCAAACGGAAGTTGTAACTACGACTGTCCTGTTGTCTTTAAAATTCGAGGCAGAAGATGCTTTGCGAAGTCTGTAATAGTGTATGTGTCTGTTGTGTGTTTATTACTTGAACTGATGGTACTGTGAAAGCCAATTGAGAAGCTTTTAAAACAGAGAAGTTGATCAACGAGCGATGAGCTGCTGCCGTGTCACTAGCTCGCATAGAAGGTAGTTCTCATTCGGTGTTGCCCTAAATTTTGACATCTTCGCACTCACAAATCTTTTTACTTCCTCTTTACCGTTTTACGACGGACCTGACCTCGGTAAATATTTTTATTGTCTCTACGCTCTTACCGCTTAATGCGTCTGTATACAGGATGAACTTAAACTCAACAGTATCCTTTTAAGGGGTGATTCTCGACATGATATTAAAGAACTTTTATTCAACTTTTTAAATAAAGCAAAAAAAAACTTGTCTAAAATGACAAAAGAACGAGTCTAAAAAGTATCGTCACATAACTAAATACGAGACCACCCAGCGTCACCATGTCGCAACACGGTAACCGTACCTACAAATATATTGACGAAACTGAAAGACGGGTAGTTTCCTGTGCGCAAATATTGCATTGGATAGGTCAGGAACACAACAATACCAAACCTTCAATAGAGTATTTATATTTTTTTTGTTAGCTATATGAAGACTGGTTGAACAAAAGTTATTCGGATTACTACCCAGAAATACCCCTTAAAAGAATACTGCCGACTTTAAGTTCATCCCGTATAAGTTGTGTCAGAACGATTTAGCAACATTGAAGGGAATGAAATGGCGGCTATGAACAAATATATTGTTATGTTCATTGAGGTAAACAACAAGATTGATGCAATATAAAAAATGAAACCTTTGATTCTATAGAACCTTAATTTTTATGGACACTTACAAATTAGCTTAAACCATTAATATAGTGGTTTTAGATAGTTCACCCTCATATAAATTAGAAGGCGTCGAGTTAGCAGTTAAGCAATCTAAAACCAATATTTAATCAATGCTTAAACTTATAAAAAACAAAATATTTAAATAACACATTTGTAACATCCGTTGGTGCCAGTAGATAACATATATGGTTTATTAATTAAATTTTAAATAAATTATTGAAGTTGATTGGCGTCTCAAAATTGTATTCAATCATGTCTGGCGATGACAGGTGTCCCAATTAAGTAGTCCTAATTACTCGTAATTATTATTGAAATAGTTACAAATGCCTACCTCCCAAAAATGAAAAATCAACCGGAGCATTCGGTGATATGAATCAATCGATGATTTTTTAATATTTTTATACGTACAAAAATATATAACAATAAATAAAGCAATATTACTCCTTTTAATGTTATCGGGCATTTAAAAGCCATTGTTGGTCAAGTTTAAAATATTTTTCGAGGGTTAGCCGCAATTATTTAATTTTTTAAAATAATGACACTTCGTTAATATTACGAATAATAAAACATTTTGGATATATCCTGTACGGTTCCTTCATAAAACAGAAAGTCTTAAAGTCTCCGTAGCATTATCGAACCTCTTGATCTCGTGCGTAAAATGTGCCTCATCTGAAACCACATCTCGCGAGTCTACGCCTCATGAAACAGCATCGTTTTATGCCGTTTACATTTTAAGTTTAAGCGAGTGTTTATGTTCGTGTAAGGAATTGTATAAAAAAAAATTCCCTTTATGCTCGCGGACGCACTCCAATGCCGGTCAGTGATCCGGTGCGGAGCGGCCTCCCTAGTAACCGAACTTACAATAAGAGCGTTTTCATATCACCTAAAATTTACAATTTTTTTTACTCTGAAACCTGAATTTTTATGTGAGTTTTAAAAAGCATTTAAAAAGTTGTTTTTGTACCTAAATTGTCCTAAATCTTTGTGGGCCCTGTAAGATCAAAGGCAGCGAAACCCGCTATGATGCATTCTGAATTAGTAATTCTGAAGAGCTCTACTCCGTCTTGCGCGTGGTCTTAAATCATTCTTTTTCATCTAATGGCTCGCAGAAAGAGATACAATGTGGCTTTATAGAATAATCTCGAAAAAGAGAATGTATTTTAATAAACTTTCTTGAATTCGTATCTTTATCTTTATGAAATCGACGAAACCTCTGTAGTTTTATTTTTTCGATTCATGTATTCAGGCATTAAATATTTACATATAAAGTTTTATAAATCCCCGTCCTTCGATCGTCTGTTCATCCGTCCGTCCGTCCGTTGCAACTTTCAACTCGAAAAGTACAAATGCGAAACAGTTGAATTTTTGTGCGTAGATTAATGCTCTTGAAAAGCAACCGTAGCCGTTTAGATCACATCGAAAGCGGGTCGGATAATTTAGATAGTTAACATTAAAGTCAACAATTTTATTTAAACATATTAAAAATAATAAATATAAATTATATAATAATAAACTAAGATTATTTCAGCGATTGTGTGCATTCGTATAGTATTTGTATTGGTATAATAGACAGCATTGCGAAACTTTTGCCGAGTTATTGGTAAAAGGTCAATTTAGGAGAAGTTAGTATTAAATAAATCACAAATTTAGTGATGGGAGTATGGGAGGAAATGAAGCAACCCACAGGAAGTACCACAGGCACATGTAGTCTTTAATGAGACCTGTAGGACCCAGCTCAGAGACGTCGGGCTCTGATTAAATAATTTACTACTAAGCAGTTGATATTATATGATAGCTACAGGGTGTTGTAGCCATTATTGTTTATATTTAATATTATATTGACATAGCTTTTGTAAATGAAACTCAAATTATTTGATGTGATATCAATGACGAGATATCTCGTCATTAGCGCTGACTGTGTTAAGAAACCACAACCTTGGCACCACCGTGTCATCGTTTCGATTTACATTTTAAAGTTACGGAATATATTAACATGTCTATTTTTTATATTTTGGAACTATTTGTTTTTTCTACTAAATTACGATATTTGAGACATGTTGCGATGATTTGTAAAGAAATGATTTGGTAAGTCGGACATGATGTGTTCTAGGAACGCTAAAAATTCTGCTTGAATATTATTTAAAAATTGTTAATTATTTCCAATATTTGTGTCCACAATGCTCTCCGACAGGCCGAAGGAACGGAACCCCGCGAAAAGGTTATGTGAAAAATATGTCAAGAATAAATTATCTGTATTCTGTTAATTCCTTATCACTATTTTTTTTTTTGTTTTTGTTAACACGTATGAGTCTGCCTGCGTAGGTATTGTGGTTTTTTTGTGTGTGTCACGTCTCGTTGAGTAGGTGCACTATAGTGATTGCGGTACATTTCTGGTATCGATTACAATCAACTCCCACTGGTATTGAGCCGGGAAACTTTTGCTTGACGTCGTGTAATTATTCACGATATTATTATCGACGTAATCATTTTTGGGGGCGGGCTAATTGCCCTCCTCATAAGCATTGTAATTATTTTCTCACAAATTTAGAATTTTCCTGTGAAATGTGTTTTTGTGAAAAGTCTTTATTTATATATACAACTGATATGTGTTGAATACAATCATATACGAGGTGTGTTCAAAAAGTAAGATGACTTGTCAAATTTCGCGGGCTACGTCCGTTCGATCCTTGATTATTTTTTTTTTGTTATGTTGGTACACTTGTTTTTAACATCTGTGAAAAGTTTCAAGAGTATAGCATTTTTGGTTTGTTGAGAGGCATTAAGGTTAGGTTAAGTGTTTTGCGTGCTCGGAGATTTTCTACTGTCGAAAAACGTGGATCGAAGAGTTTGCATTAAATTTTGTGTAAAAAATGGAATCAAGTGCTCTAGAACTCTTGAAATCTTGACAGCGGCATACATTGAGTATACTTTAAGTAAAAAAAATGTTTGCAAGTGGTATCAACTCTTCCAAGAAGGCCGAGAAGACACCAATGATGAACCTCGAAAAAGCACGCCAAGTTCAGTCAAATGTCAAGGTGTTGCTCACTGTTAGTTTGATTATCATGGCGTAGTGCATCAGGAGTTCTTACCACAAGGTCGTACAGTTAATCAGGAGTATTACTTTGAGGTTATGCGCCGTTTGCGTGAAGCGATACGAAAAAAATGCCCGGAATTGTGGAAAAATCAGTCATGGTTATTGCACCACGATAATGCGCCAGCTCACATGTGATTGCTTGTTCGTATTTTTGGCCAAGAACAACACCGTAATCATGACCGCACACCACCGCACCACCGGATTTAGCCCTCTGTGACTTTTTCCTGTTCCCGAAACTCAAGAAACCCATGAAAGAATGGCGTTTTGCAACGACAGTAGAAAATCGCCGAGCACGCAAAACACTTCTAACCTTAATGCCTCTCAGAAACAAACCAAAAATGCTATACTCTTGAAACTTTTCACAGATGTTAAAAACAAGTGTACCAACATAACAAAAAAAAAATAATCGAGGATCGAACGGACGTAGCCCGCGAAATTTGACAAGTCACCTTACTTTTTGAACACACCTCGTATATGATTGTATGGGTGCATCAAAAAGTCATATTTTGACATTTTTAGTAATGGCAAATTAAAACATTTTTTTATTAATAGTTGGTGAATTGAAATAATCAGTGAGTACCAATGAGAATTTATACAACATTAGATTTCGGTGAAAACTGTTTCCGAGAATACCCTTAAGTAGCACCTTGAGGTATTAAACAAATGTGACTTAACTAACACATAATTCTAAATAATAGGGAATGGGAATTACATTAAATTTTGGAATAAAATATATACTTAATGTTAATTTTAGTGAAGCGAAGGTAGCGAACAATCTTCGTTTGATGAATTATCATGAATTGTATCAGGATACGTGAGCAATCGGGATATTTTATCAGGATACAGGATTATGCGAAGGGTAACTCATTTAATAAACTTTAACGATTATAAAACACATACATTTTTTTCCATGTACTCAATTCAATTACGCTGAAATAATATAAAAAATAGATGCATTGTGTCTACCCGACGGCAAGCAAAAATTTCGCGGTAGAAATGTCACGTTTGTTTTGTTACCACTTTGAAACCTGAATCGACTCATGGTATCAATTCCGTGATTTAGTAATCGGGAAGATTGTTGAACATCATTGAACGCTACGCAATCGTAATAAATATGCGCACGGCAACCACGCCTACAAAATCCTAACGGGGCATGTTTGAAGCTTGTGCTACGGCGGCTACGCATAGGTCGGCCTCGCCGTCGTCCTTCAATCTGTGCGTGAAGTTTGGAACGGCCGCTTGCCGCTGAGCTTCTTCGAGTGGCGCCCACCGACTGGCTGTGCTCGCAGATTCTCTCGTAGATTCTAGTTACTTAAGTAGAAATATTGTGAATTTGATGTCATTTTATGAGTATACTTTTTGTGCTCAAAATAATCTAATTTCTACTTATCTACGTACATATCCTATCCATAATTTTCTGCGTGCCGTGGTTTTGTGCAATAGATTTGTAAATTTGGCGCATCCAACGGTTGAAGTAGTGGCACATTTCGTGTTTTTTAGTTACAAATAAACGTGTATAAAATTGATTTTATTTCTCACGGTCGACGTTCATTATGCGAATATAATTTTGCTGATTTTTACATACCGACTGATTAATCCCGACGTTTTGGAGGTGTTCCCGGTGTTAGTTTGTTGGACGCATGTGTCAAACACTTCCCTGAGGGCGGGTTAAACGTCGGGATTAAACTATCTTCGTTATAAATTAACAAGACGATTAATCGTCATTCGAGAATGTTTCACGTCAAATGATTTCTTGTTAGTAATTCAATTGATTAGGATGTATTTATTATAAATTCTGTACATAAAATATAAATTACAGATGATACTGTTGGCCGCAGAGAAACGAAGACAAATTTATCTATGACTGGCGATTGAGCGTTAACCTAACCTAACTTTCAATTGCGTGTCAAAAATGAAAATTAAATTTAATCAAAATGAAGTGTAAATCCAAAACTCCGAAAGTAGTAAGAGATCGCGGTAGTCTAGTGGTTAAGGTGTTGAACTATTCACCCGAAGGCCGCGGGTTCAAATCCGGTACATGGTCATACCATTTTTAACGCTTTTTTACCACCATCTCCTCTGGCTCTAGCACAGCCACATTTGGCCTTGTTGAGAAGGGCCCAAGATAATTGTATATGATCTGGGTCATAGCAATTTATTTAAAAAAATATATGCACTTGACCTGCCTAGCGTCCGTACCGGCATAGGGTTGCGTGTGTTTATTTAGTTTGTTTTAATGTTGGAATATCGGTTTTTTGAGATTTTCAACACCAGTACAACAGTGTGTTGCCGTTTTGATGCTGAGCGTTTTGTGATCGCTCGCGAATCGCATGCGATTTTGTTTGTATTATTCTGTGAGTTTGGTGTGAAATTGTACTCTGTTTGGAAGGATTTAATGATTCTAAATTACGATGTTCGCTCTTGGCGCGGTATCTGCATTTTTTAGTAACCGTGTTAAGTGACAAATTCTTCTTACGCATTGAGCAATCTATAAATGACTATATAATTAATGGTGTTGGTAAATGGTTTATTAGCGAAATAATAAAAAGCGCAGTGATAAGTGCCAAAATGTGAACGAATTTAAGAACAGACTGGGCAAGATTATCAGAGACGATACAAGCGCAGATTTAGGCTTATCAGCATAAGCTACCTGTCTAAAACAAATTATAATAATTAAAAAATACTTTATTTATAAATATATATTTATGTCTAGAAATATATATTTATAAATAAAGTAAAAATTCCAAGATGTTTGTTGTGATCATGTAAAAGGGTTTCTACTATGGAAACCGTTGACCTCGACCAGGCCCATCGTGAGGGAAGAGAGGGAGCGCAGTATAGAAATATGTTTGGATTATATTCCTTAAATGTAACAACTGAAATTTATTGAGTTTACGGGAAACACTGTGGAGAGTGAACAGCCAGAGGATTTACGACCCTCTAAACGGGTTTCCGATCACCCTACTCACCAGTCTTCCCTCCGCTGAGTTGCCATGGTGTCAAAACGTGCAACATAATTCTGACAGGTTAATTTGATTTAATTAGGAATATTTAATGAATTATATATATACTAAGATATGAAAGTAATGTATGTTTCTCAAAATTCACAGGCTTTAGATGAACCGAGGTTAGAGCGGGAGACTGCGGCGAGGAACGTTCCTTCGGTCGAGACAAACTCGACCTCCGGCCTGGACCTCTGCCGTGAGATATCCGATCTGAACATCTGCGAGATGAGCGGGAGCGTCGAAGACCCGAACAGCGGGAATGTGAAGGACGCGAGGACCTCGTCGCCGCCCCCGAACGAGCCTCTGTCACAGGTGAGTCCGTTCGTTATTATTGCGCAGTTCTGTCCTATGCAAATTTAAGTCTTACGTCAAGGAATTCATTCAATGTCACCTGACCTTAGCACCTAAATTTTCAAGATACAATGCCTACTTCGCCGACGACATAGATATGTTCAGAAAGCTTTCAAGCTTATGAAGAGCGACCTGCCATTCTAAGTCTACCAACTTTAAAGATTAGGTGTGATAGCCTCGATCTTACTGAGACCTTCAATTCCTGAGTTGCCGTTACAATTGTGCAGCTTTCTACCTTACCTACACTCAACAAAAACTTCCGTCTTCGTGGATCCGAATTTGAGTCGAATCCCAAGAAAAACTTTCCGTGCAGCGGAGTGGTTACTGCGATGATGCGAAAAATGTAAATGCTCTCAAGAACAAATTCTACTCTTAGCTATTTATTAATCGGAGCGGAGCGAAGCGTAGCTCCCATGGATCGACTCCAATAGTGAAATGTTTGTGATGTCAGATCTCAATGATTTTACCACCGATTTTAGAATTTTAAAGTTTTAATGAAATCTACATGAGAAATACTGCGTTTTGACAGAATTTTAAAATTTGAAATAATAAAAAAGTTATGTTTAAAAATATTTTCTCCTAGTTATTATACAAGCACACCATTTTGAAGAAGTGGAGGGCTGAACTGAAAAGGCTTAGCCCGTCGTGAGAGGTCTTAGGAGAAATACTGTAGAAACGGATTAAGAGTTTGTGATCCACAGAATTAAGAACCTTCATACAAACGCTGTTCCCAATTTAAAACATTGTAGCGGTGTGAGTGCACACCACTACATGCACGCGTCGTCTCACGCACACGCCCGAACGTTGCCGGCGAGCGGGGCGACCCGAGCGGCGGCCGATCAAACGAGTGGAGCCGAAGCGCTGCGCGCTTGCGCAGGGCCGGGCTGGATCGCCGAGCGCCAGTCGTTCGAAATCAAAATCAATCTTGCAATTTATATTACATACTTCTACCGTCGTTACTTTTTTATACTCTTGTTATCTAGTTCTAAGCATCTTGTATTTATTGAAGTGTTTCCCGTATGGGATACACGTAAATAAAAGAAATATCGCCAGCAAAATAAAACTGCTTCATCGTTCATCGGTGACTTCATCATTCTACCTTCCTGCGCCCCCTACGTGGACGTTGGAGTAGCCGGAAGCCCATGGCGTTATAACATTGTTAAAATTTTGCATTAAATTATTTTGTATTATGAAGGAAATCATCAGAATTCATGTTTGCCTGGAAATAGATTTTTTTTGGACCTCAATTGTGACATCTTTGCGAGTCCCTTTGCTTGCATTCCGAATAAATAAAAGTAATAATATTTTAGAAATACTGAACCTTCTGAAATATTTTTGGAAATTTTTCTTTGATTCTTTATGGTTGTTGAATTTACCTATGGATGTGGGCCGATTGGTGACTGTGGGAGCGGGAACGGACGGCGGAACAACGGTCCACACTCAGCACTTTTTGTGAATACATAAATCCCAAAAATGTTACAATACAATATCAGTCATTTAAATAAAAAAAACAATAGCATATTTGACATTGCGTATGCAGAAGTAATTAGTATGTTCATTATGTAATAAAAAAAACATGCATTTCTCTATTAAATGCTTCGTGCTTATCGCACGTTTAATCAGACACGGCCGCTATACGAACGTGGCCTTGCATAATTGCCCGGCCAATTTTGCCATAATAAATAGTATTGATTTCTACGCCGCGCAGTAAGCGTTGTACGCGAGTTTCATTCAGCCGTTGTGGATATGTGATATCGGGAGGAGTTTGGTAACTAGTATCCATCTCTAAGGTTCTAGAACAAATATGAATAAATAATTCTTGTCGTCCTCACGTCAGTTAGCGTATAGTGAGCTATCTCGTTCAGCAGAAGTCCGAGATAGAAACTATTTGAAGACCTTTATCGTAGAAATTGAGAATTTACGTTTCCAAAATGAAGTTTTTATGTAAACCACTGTTAAGATATCGATCAATATTATCCTTCAGTTTGTTCTAAAATGACACCTGTCGTACGCATAAAGCGGTCTTTTTTACGAGGTGAAAGAAAACTCGCAACAAGTTGAGATTTTAGACGAGATAAAACGATTTTCTTAAAGTCCTAAATATTTATATTTACATAACAAACCCATATTTTAGTGTAAATATGCAAAAACTAAACTATTTTATTTACGTTTCTCATTTTTTTTTTTTATGTAATCAGTTCTAGGTGAACCTACCTTTCAATTCAATTGTTAAATAATGGATTCATGAAGCCAAATTAATAATAAATAATAATTTGCTATTTTATAAATTAAAGTACACTGTATGTAGAATTAAATAAATGATGAAATGACGCGGCTGCGTCATCTATCTTAAAGGGATTTTTGAAAAATTACCGTCTTATTGAGATAAATGTGATGTTTTTACAAATTTGAATTAAATTAGCGACTAGAATCTAGTATCTAAAATGTATTATTATTATTATTATTATTTGCTGAGCAAGCAGCTATTTAGCTGATATGCTCAGTTACTAGCGATTGGCCTAGATTCAAGAATGGTTTTTATTTTATTTTTATCTCAATCTGGCACTACTTTTTTCGTAGTTGGCGTTTTTGACAGCTGTCACTTGATTTATGCTCAGTTTGGTTTGCCATTTCATAATGAATAGACTTACTCCTGAACAACGTGGCGTGGCCTCCAAGATCGTGCGATTTAACACCGCTGGACTATTTTTTGTGGGGTTATGTGAAGTCGCTTGTCTACGCAGATAAGCCGGACACGATTAACGCCTTGGAAGAGAATATTCGGCGCGTTATTGCTGACATACGGCCCAACTTGCTGCAAAAAGTGGTTGAAAATTGGGCCTCTCGGCTGGAATTTGTTCGAGTCAGCCGCGGCGGCCACTTACCCGAAATCATTTTTAAAACATAATGGCAAACCCTTATCTTTATAATAAAACTAAATTCTTAGCCATAACATCAAATTATATGCGTTTTATCTCTTCTTGAAAACCACGCCTCTAAAAACATCACCCTATACAACCCGAATTATTGAGTTTAAAAGTCTAGCATCTCACGCGCTGTTTTCACGTCTCATCCAGTACTGCAAGCGGGACTGGATATGTGACGTAATCGCCTAACGTATGATAAAACAGCGCTTTTAAAACTTTGTCCAATTTTAAAATATCGAGTAAAATCATTTCACTGTATTGAAGATTTTTTTGAGAAAATAAAAAACATCAAGAATACCGCCTCATAGTACCCAATTTGTCAACACAACCAAAGTATCATATTTTTAATTTGGTTATGCTAATTAATCCAGGGATCGTATCCCTAGGTTTTTGACTGTTACTACAATGCTAAAACGGACTAAAGTAATAAATAAATATATTAGGTTGATGTTTCATAGTACAATCATGGTCAGTACTCGTTCGTCGAGTCAAGTATGCAATTGTTATTTGTTATGTCATTAATATTGCAACAATCGCATCGCGTACAACCGAGGAAATATATTTGTTTACAGTCAGCCTTGCTGGTTAGTTCGCCTCACCGTGTATCTGAAAACAGTTGTAATAGTAACATTAACCATTCCAGCGGGAAACAATAAACCTGGAAGACCACCCTATGCGAGTAGAATTAATTAACCCGCTTCAGTCAACGGGAAAAAAGCTTTCACTCCATCGATGCAGCACTTCCGGGCCGAACCCGTCCTACACCTCGAAGATCGCATCGGCGGCATCATAACACATTTTAAAATAAAATCCTCCCGTCGTTTGACACTGCCCTCGTATCCTCTCACTAACCTCACGTGATTGTGGTGATCTCATTGAGACTTAAAAGTGTGTGTTTAACCAAAACACGTAACTTCACGGTCATTCGATGAAGTTATCTAAATCTCTTTGTTCCACTAATCCTAGGAAGAACTTTATCTCCAATAGAGTTGTGGATAATTGGAATCGGCTACCACAGGAAGTGGTGGAAGCTATAAGTGTAAACCAGCTCAAGAACCACCGAATCTGGGCAAATCGCTTGTAACTGAGCATATCAGCTAAATAGCCGCTTGCTCAGCTAACAATAAAAACAATTTGATTACATTTTCAACTGTTCCGTTCGGCGATGCTAATCGTTTATAGCTTGGAACACCGTGTCTGACAAGATTGTATATCAACATAATACACTGACTGTACTTACTGTTTGTACTTTATGGGTATCATTATTCAACGTCTCCAGTTCTTTTCATTAGTGATTATTGCAACGGCTTAAAATGTCTAACAGTTATTTTTATCTCTATGGTCGACGGCAGGAAGATTTCGAGCGAGTAAGCTCTTGCAATTTATATGTTTATTATTTATAAATATTGTAAGCATTCTAAAAAATTGGATTTGCTATCCGGGTATGCATTCTCCAACATTATAGTCGATTTGTTTCTCAGGCTATATAAAACATATGTTCGTCCTCTCCCAGAATACGCTTACCAGACCTGGAGCCCATACTTTGTGAATGATATCAACCTACTAAGATGGTTGTGCCCCTAAAGTACAAATCGTACAAAAAATCGCGTACTCGCAAATAAAGAAGACAGCGAGGAGACCTGATTAGGACCTATAAAATTTTAAATGGGCATCACGACATACCAAATATTAAGTCAATCTTCACAATGAATGCGAACGAGAGACTCCGTGGACACTCTTTGGGGCTAAACAAGAATAATTGGAATTCAAACCGAAGAGAGTATTTCTTGTCCAACCGAGTGGTGGACTCCTGGAATGAACCACCTCAGGAAGTGATAAGTGCACACAAAAAGCACATCAGCTTTAAGCTGCTAGCGTACATAAAATAAATCAATAAATAAAAAATGCTTTTAATGTTACTATAATAGAAATAGTTAATGGCATAGAAGGGCCGTAAGCAAGCAACGGCGGATATTGAAAAGTACGCTCCGCCCGGCGTCGGGCAGTGATTGCGTCGGTGTTAGTTGTGTCGGTATATTATCACCAATACCGTTCCAAAGTCTGAAAGTGGATATACTCCGCAGTACGTAGATTTGGCTTTGGATTTACCTAATTCCACGGTCTGTGGTTACTATAAATTATAAACATCTCATAGCGCTTATTCGGTGGCCGACATATACACACGTCAAAGCGCCGTCATTCATTTGAAAATTGTCGCTTAATTATCTATGCCATTCGATTTGCAAATAACCAATCGCTGGCTAAATACTGATAAAAAATCATAATCATCATCACTAAATACTCTATGGAAATTATTTAGTGACACGGTGGCTAATCAATTTTTCATAATTTGAAAAAAAATCATTTTTCTTCAACAACTATACCTTTTTTGAACAAGTTATACACCGTAAATGTATAGTTTATACATCTAATAAATATTTAAAAGCGTAAAAGTGGCAAATAGCTAATAAAAGTTATCAAAAATAATAAGTTGGACTGGGTTAAATAAAAATAACAAAGTTTAAATAAAATATCTTTATGAAACATTTATTTGTAATTCTTTTTTTTTTGTAGTTAAATCAACCCGCTAAATTTTAAAAATTTTAAATTTTTAAAAAGAATTTTAAAAACACGCATATTTAAAAGATATAATTTATAACATATAATAATATAACTTTCGTATGGAGAAATGACCAAACTTTTGTATGCGGACTAGTTGATCGGAATGATAGCATATTATAAAGACGTTTCTCCTTTTCTAGAATGCGTGCCGCCTGGTCGGGGGCTCCAAGTTCTACAGCGTGAAGGAGGACGGCGGGGCGGACGCGGCGAATCCCTCGACGGGCTCCAGCTCACCGCAGTCGCCCGAGAAGCAGGACTGCATGAAACCGACGGAAAGCGACGATGAAGGTCAGTCCGTGACCCCGTTGTTGACAAAATATGTATGCGGGTGTTCTGGAACGATTGAAAAGCGAACTTGAAGGAGGCAAATCGACTTCAAATATGTCTAGTTTAGTTATTTATTTTACTAATGAATGTATTAAATTTAATTCAACTTTAATGGAAAACATTGTTTAAGTTTTGTTAAGTTCAATATTATTGTCCCTCTCGCTCATTTCATATATTATTGAGGTGTGCAAGTGAGAAAGACCTATCTATATATGCATATCTACTTACACGAATTTAGAACAGCTAATTTTTACACAAAAGATCATTGCTGAACACTGAATTAGTTCTCGCACGCGAATCTTAGGTACCATCTAGTGATCTGGACTGTACATACTTACTCATATTAATGCTATAGGTATGCAATTATGTACAGAATTTAAAAAAAAATATATTTTGTATGTTTGCTTTCATACCATGACAATCACCGTCTCATTGACGTAATGTATTTAGATTTTGAAAAAGCCTTCGATCGTTTACCAATCCAATTCCAATTCGATTGGTATCAGAGGGTGTCGGCTTCGTTGGATTAAGGTTTTTTTTTTAACCAAATTCGTATCCGTAGGAGACCAACTGTCAAACGATGTTGTGAGTGGAGCGCCTAAGGGTTCAATGCTCGGGCCATTATTATTTTATTAATTCTCTATTTACTGGATCTATCAATTTCCAGTTGATTTGCTGACGACACAAAAAGTTTTGGAAATGCCAGTATAAGCTGTGGTCAACTTCTAGCATATCTCATCAGGATAGCTCCGATTTAATGTTGAAAATCTACTAGGCTCACTAGGTTCGACCTCTACTTGAATATACTTTGTTATCCTATTAGAATGAGGAAAAACTATTATTACAGTTAAATCTGGGAATGTTCCTTGAAAATATGTTTTATTGTGATTTGACTTGCAGTATCGGATGTGGACCAAGAATGCACCGTGTTCAGTGGCGTTTGCTACCTGGGCGCCGTGGCAATATCGGCGCCGCGGAGCGAGCCTGAGATCCAAGCCACGATGGCCACTCTGTCGGCGCAGATAGAGAGCCAGACGGGCATCGCCGTCTCCGTCTCCATACCGACCTGCTCACAGGGCCTCGTCGTGTAAGATATTGTCGATATTAATTTCTACACACCAATGTACAGGGATGTCCCAAGACTTTTCCCGAAGACTCAATGTGGTGTTTATGTTCTCCCTATTATGAGTGAGAAATTATATGAAAAAAATGCAAAAATTTATTAAATTTTTTAACGAATGGTGTAAAAAACCAGTCTTTTCGATCAGTGAGTGAATCATGAAGAGCCCGACTCGAGACACAGTGCCGAAGTTAACAATAAACCTAACCTAACTTTAAAGTCATCATTCATTCTTTTTTTAAGAACCATTTTGAATTTCGATATACCGTCTTCACAAATAATATTTGAAAATAGCAGGTAAAAAGTGTCTTGGAACATGGTGTATAATAATAATAAATTGACATTCAAAAAAGGATAGCGAACACTTAAAACTAATATCACTGGAAAAATAAATAGAGAGGCAACATTATAGAGACTTTTAGGATTGTAAAAGGATTCTTTAACCGTTCAGAGGTTAAAGATTTTTATAATATTTATCAAAGATAATAATAATATAACACACCTGCAGATTGTACGAGGCGGGCACGGGCGCGGTGATGGCACGCTACGCAGTGCGTCGAATCCTCTTCTACGCGCGCGGCGCTGCCACGAGCGCCGAGCGCGCATGCTTCGCGTTCACGTGGGCGCACGGCAGCGGTGCGACCTCGGCCGTGTTTCGATGCCACGTGTTCAGGTGCCGGATCCCCGATGCCGTCGCACACGTCTCGGGTAATTTGATTTTCACATAGATATTTATTTGATAGGTCTAAATATATTAGAAAAAAATGTGATGGAGAATAAAAAAATTTGGAAAAATCTCAAATTTGTAGACTCGAAGTATTATAGGAAATTGAGATTGTTAAAAAGTAATGTTGGAATAAAAATGTGGTTGCGGGTGTCCCAGTGGTCGCAGGTTCGATATGCATATTATTCAACGCTCATCGCCGCCGTCTCCAGAGCAAGAAAATTAAACTTAGTGGATTTGGCAATTACCTCTCAGTGACTTTTCTACCTGAATCAAATAAGCGGTCAGTGTGTCATTGTAAATCGATTTTATAATGGTTTTATGTGTATTATTTTATTTTATTTTAACGAAATACCGCTCACGGAGCCGTCACGCGTTTTTGAGTTTGAAATAAAATCCATCAAAAACAAAAATTTACTAGCGCACTTTTCACTTAAACCATCAAACGTCAAAACCGAAATAAAATGAAAAAAAAACCATGTCTATGCCTTTCATGAGTTCAGACATGCCGCGCTTTTTAATATTAATAGAAGTGCGAAAAGCCGATGTTGCTTTTAAGCAATGACGAGGTATCTCGTCATTGGCGCTGACTGTGTTAATTAAAAATAATCCGCGTGGATTGAAAAAACTATAGTTTTGCTGAAAGTTTTTAATACTACACTTTCGTTTAAGTTATAGTTAGTTTTAATAAATATTTTTTTGCATAAATTTATGAAACTTTTCATTACTATTGTCCGCATTGTGATGCATATTTTTGAATTATAGTATAAATATAAATAAGAACTCATAAACTCATCATATCTGAGTATGTTTTAAGTACCATACTAAAATTGATATGCCAGTGTATAAAGTAGATTTCTAGTTTTCTGTCAAAGTCGCTTTGCGGATGGCCGGCACATTTGTGGCTGCAAATGGTTTATTGACGTTATTTCATTTTACAGTTCAAGTTTGAATTACGGTTCAAATTACGGTTTAAATTACACTAGCGGTATAATGGAACGGAGAAATGCAAACTTCAAATAAGTAATTCTTCTAAAATTCGAAGAAAAAATGCCCGAAAAAAATTAACATGTGATTTCCCATAGAAACAATATTTCTAAACATAACTTTTTTATTATTTCAAATTTGAACACTCCGGCTCCGTCTTTAACCTAGTATTTTTCATATAGATTCGATTAAACTTTAAAATTCCAAAATTGGCTGTGAAATCGTTGAGATCTGACATGACAAACATTTCGCCATTGGAGTCGATCCATGGGAGCTACGCTCCGATTAGTTTAATAACATCATTAGAGTAATTTTGTGACCGGGTTCTGTGCATTTGTCGTCAAACTAAATACTGTACAGCAGGGGTGCTCAAACTTGAACTGCTGGCGATCTACCTCAATATTTTTAGACTACTTACGATCGACTCTGAGAGACTGCAAGTGTGTGTGATGCAGGGTTGTCGTACATACACGATACACCCTACCTACCTAGGTAGGGCGTACCGTAGCATATATAGATATTAGCTTTCTGCACGGTGCTCAAACGGTCGATCGCGATCGACCGTTTGAGCACCCCTGCTGTACAGTAATAAAATATGTTTTAAATACGAATTAAAATATCGCTTGCTACGGATATAGTGTACGAATAGCAATCTTAATTTGGCTTATCAGAAAAGCCAAAAAAATTTATGTCATGAATATGCAAACGAATATTAATGAATGATAAATGAATATGTGTCAAGAAATGAGATTATTAAACCGCGTTTGACATGTAATTAAAATTAGTGTATAAACATAGGTTTAAAACGGTGCCAGTGTGTGATTTGTGCGTTTAAATATTTATTTGGCAAAGGTATAATAACGGCCGTGTCGAAACACTGCGTAAAACAGTGTTTCGACACGGCTACAAATAAGAGTCATAACACTACAGCTTTTGTATGAAGAAATGAGCAGATTAATTCCTCTTAATATAGTTTAATGTTTTTCTTTATCTTTTATAAATAACCAACTTATTATTAAAATAATAATTGAAATTTCTGGGAAAATTTGGGAAAATAAATTAAGTATTTTTTATAAAAAAAATGTTACTTTGTGATAATATGCACGATTTAATTATTTCTCCTACAGGCTGCTTCGCGAAAGCCTTCGAGCGCGTGCCGCGTTCGATGACGTCGAGCATGGCGGGATCTCTCGGGCCGGCCGGCCTGGCCGGAGCGCTCGGCCTCGCGGACGCCTCCTCGGAGACCGCGTCCTCGAAGGAGGGCGCGAGTCCGCCCGTCACCAGGATACAGCAGTCCATGCACGTGCTAGAGTGCACTGTCGACATCCGGGAGGCCGACGCCAAGGTGCGTTATAATCGTCGGTATTTACCGATCCCTCTTCGTGATTCGTCGCAAGTTAATGTTCACAATTAATACAAACGAGAGACTCCGTGGACACTCTTCGAAGAATGAATCGTATTTTTTTTTTTATTTTATTATTCAAAAATAAGACAATACATGGGTTCTGGTAAAAACATGGTTCAAGTTTGCATTTCTTGTCCATCCAAATGACTTTTTTACGACATTTAAACGACTTGGAATTCTGACAATCTATGGCTTGTATATTCAGGAGTGTTTGTGTGAGTTTTACGTTAACGAGGACAAAGCAGTTACACATAGCCAGATCATGACATTCACAACAAAAGCAATTATGTACAAACGGTCATCCGGTAAAAACGGTACAAACGGTAAATACTTATTTCTCTGATTTGTTAAATTAAATGCCAGTGTGTTGAATTTTTAAATTGTATACAAGTGCACAGAAAGGTTGAGCAATTTTGAAGAGAGGGAAATGGCGGCTTTGAATACCCGCTATAAGCTTTCGCCGTACGGCGGCCGTTGTTATTATTTCCACTTTAACATTTATCGTTGCTTACAATAATTTTACGAGGTCTTTTATATGGTCCGACCCTGTTTTATTGAAAAATGGGAGGATGTCTTAAGACAATTTAAAAATTTAAAAACAATCTAAACGAACGTTTAAGGAAATAAAAACAATTTTGATAAGGAATAAGATATAGGCTTATCAGCTATATAATACATTGTATTTATATTGTGTCCATATAGGGCGTGTTCAGTGCAGTGCCGAAGGAGCGTCTCGGCTGGAAGCTGCGCGCCGGCGTGGACAAGCAGTTGGAGATAACGGTCCAGCAAGTCAACAGCAACTCGCAGAATAATACCAACCAGAAGGTTCGTAGCCGTCCACATAATATATCCTCTCAAGAGCCATATGCGTAAGAGCGGCGTCTCGAAAAGTACGGTAAGCTTACGGGTGTTACTCTAAAACGGAAACGGCGCAAAAGGCGAGATGGACACATTGTGAGCGCAAAAATCTTAAGATTTTCTTTCTTGTGAAGAAATGTCAAAAATTATCTCCATGAAATTTATTTCAAATGTAAAATAATACTTTTCCGAAAACCTTCGAAAAATAGCTCAAACTTAACCAAAAAAAAAAACAGCTACGATTCCTAGTGTTATTTGTTAGGAAACTATATCAAAATTCATTATGGTATTCGAGAAAAAAAATGTTGAAGTTTCTATTCTAAACTATGTAAAACAGATATTTTTCAATGGCTCCTCCCTCGGATAACTACGTCACTGGGTCACTAGGCCGCGGTCAGTCAAGATCGAGGGTTATGACCTGCCGCTTTGTTCGAAACGCCCCATTAGGGCGGAGCTAAATGATTGCTGTCAGACGCCACTGGTCGAACAGAGGTCGGTCTAAGAAGAAGTGGTAACTCCTTTCCCCTTCTCTGGGGTTGTAAGAGGGATGCTATTGGTCGATAGATAATATTGTTTTATCGATTGATAAGTTCGATTTACACCAATTTTATTACAAAAATAATAAATTTGGTTATGAAAATTTTTCGCATTTTCTTACATAATTTCTTACTCTTAATAGGGAACTTAAACACCCCCTAAAGCTTGTGGGATTGGTCACAATTCTTCAGGCAGGCACACATTCAATTTTATATTATATTACACAGGATGTTCCGAGACCATTTTGCTATCACGTGTAAGAAACTGTATAAAAAAATAATTCATGCCCAATTTTGTTAATTTGATTAGAGCACTCTTGTAAATTCCCTTTTTGCTCATAGGCGTTTGGCCGGTCAAGGACCCGCTAGCGACCGAACTTATGACGAAAGCGATTTCATATTATCATTTAAAGTTTACAAATCTTTTACTCGGGAACCACGATGAATTTTGATATGAGGTCAAAACAAATCATGTTTGAAATCGCAAGGACTGGATTTTTTATCGGGAATGGTCTTGGAAATGACGTAAATCTCTTACTCTGAGACTCGCATAATTTTACCGTCTTTGCATTGAGACAATGTTGAGTTGGTTTTCGATTTTCAGCTGGTGGAAGGCGGCCTCATCATAGAGCGGTGCTTCGGCATCCTAGTCGGAGCCGGGAGAAATCTCAAGCATTCCGACATGCAGCTACTGGAGATGGTAAGGCCATAGACAATTATATCACAAATGTGTTTTGGGTAAAAACCTCATTGATGTGGAAACGCACACTAAAACCATGCCATCATTGTATTTAGGTAATGCTTGATGATCTCATAAACCGCCGTTGCATTTAGCGCAAAGGATGTGCGACCGTTTCGATGAAATGAATTTAGTAAATTCAACTACTCTCCCAAACGGACTATTCGCTGAATACCGGAATAGTGTTCGTTCCCACAATCTGTGTCCGGAACGCCTTATCAGCAATGAGAGTGAGGTGTTGTTTGGTTGTTGTTTTACACTAGGACTATTTTAAAGAGTACAGATGCTTTGAATTTACCCTTTATCCAGGTAACGTCCCAAACGCGCAACGCAGGCTCGGCGTGCACCGTGAGCGGCCTGTGGTGTGCCGGCGAGACGGCGCTCGCGGCGCTGAGCCGTCCCGACGGTGCTGAGCTGTGCCCCACGGAACCCTGGACCGAGTACATGACTCTGGCCGTCGACCTGGTCATCAGGGGAATACCCGATCCGTTGAGGTGAGGCATTTTTGATAAATATCATTAGTGGTTTTTTATTATGATCTCTACTCATTATCGATTATACGGTCTCTGGTACCGATTTCTACTTTTAGTAATACTCTCATTTTGGTAATCTCAGCGCCGCCGTTAGCGAGCGGATGGATCTGTCCCAAAGCATGAGCCAGGTTATGTTGAGGTTAGTCGGGCGGTCCGGCGCAAAAAGGTAGAGATGTCACTTTGACTATAAAAAGAAGGCCTATCAAAAACTAATATTATGTGTCCCGTTTGATGTCTGGAATCCATCTTGAGAGTAGCCTTCGGTTTCGTCGTCATGTTGCCCGCTTTTACGATCTATCCAGACCCCTTCAAGGCCGCTAGCGTGCGGATTTGAAATTTCCCGCGCTCTCCCGCCGTCTTGCGCGCTTCTAATGCCACCAGTGACATTTCGTCATCATAGCGTCGGTTTTCGCGTCGTACGCTCGCGATTGTTGCTAACGAACGAATCGTCGTAATTTCACAACGTGTGTGTACTGTGTGTATATCGTAGAAAATCATTAAATACGGCGTAGTTCGAGTTACGATCTATTGTTTGGAGTTTACGTGCCTTTCATAACTAACATTATAGTGCGGTACGGTTAGTGTCGCACAGCAGGAACTATGGAAAAGTTGAGTGAAATAGGGGAATCGCAGGCGCATAGTAGTAAGGGGCGACCGCCGAATCAGGTTTTAACCCCGCCGCGTGTGCATAAGAAGAAAAAATTTCGAAGATCTTCGTCCTCAATATCTTCTTTGTCGACATCCTCGTCGAGCTCATCCTCGCCTAAAAGGAAAAGAAGTAGGCGTTCCAAAAGTTCCAAGAACGAGAATTCTACCTTAGAATTATTAAAAAATCAGATTAATTTGCTCACGAACATTGTTTTGCAAAATAATCAAAGTGTGGCGGCAGGTTCTATGTCGCCGCGCTCAGAATTGTTTACGACATCGTCGCGGTCGGCGGACGCAGGTATACATTTTGAAGCCGGAACGTCTGATGGGCGAGAAAAGGTTTTGTCGTTGGCCGGGTTTACGACGGCAATAAAAGACCCACCGTTACCGCGAGCGAACGATGAAAGGTTGGCTAAGTTAGCAGAGTTGCATCGTTTTAATTCAGATGAATGGAATAATGTGCGTTTTGTGGATGCACAAAAGAATTTTGTGGCTAGTCCAGGTTTTACAGAATTAAAACAAAATGAAATCTTGAAGCGCATTGATAAAGCCAATCAAAACAATAATCACTTGCCTTTGTTGGAACGTTCGTTCGCGGCGTTGTCAAACGCGATGTTCGCACAGAAAGAAGCTCTTCACAGCAGTTTACAAAGCATCATTGACTGGGCAGAGGACCCCGAGGTGGATCTCTCTGCCGCAACCATATTTGAAAAAATAAAGGCTACTTTCGACAGCACTTCAACTTATAATAGAATAAGTGATGATATTTTTCAAATTATTATTGGTAGACGGGCAGATTGCATTGGGGCACGTAGAAGAAGGCTGCTGAACGGGCTCAGAGATAAGTATGTCAAAGAAGAGATGGATGCCATACCCCCATCAGGCAGCCACATATTTAATGCCGAACAACTGGACAAATATGTACAGAAGTTGGGGGGTCCAGAAAAATTAATAACAAGTCTCCCTGTGCCAATGATAAAGGGTGTACCTACTTCATCTACAAATCCACCGTTTTTTCGACCGCTCAACCAGCAAAAATATAGAAGCAACACAAAGCCCATTAAAAATAGTCAACGACCAGTTAAGAATGTCAAGTTGGACAAGCCGAGGTTTAACAAGGATAAATATAATTCAAGCAAAAGCGACAGGAGACGATGACAATTCGTTCGAGGGAGGCTGTCTAGAGAACTTTTATCAAGCTTGGCACGAGGAGATGGCTCCTCCAACCCTTCTCAAATTAATCATCGGGGCTCGAATACCTCTTTGCGGCAAGCCACCTCTGATTCTCCCGTCTTCAAGGAGTCTAAAACTCTTTCAAACCCCCTCTTCAAGCGACATGTCTTGCCAAATAAACCTCTTGTTAAAATTAAAAATATTAGAGACAGCGCCCTCGAACCCAAGCTTCATTTCAAAGATGTTCTTGGTAAAGAAATCAGACGGTTCTCCAAGACCCATTTTCAACCTGAAACGGTTAAACCACTTTGTAAAGCCGAGTGCGTTCAGGTTGTTCAACTACAACAGGGTCACAAAGTTTCTGCAACCCGACGACTGGTTAGCAAAATTGGACCTGAGTCAAGCTTATTTCCACGTACCGATCGCCAAGCAACACCGATGCTTTCTTCGCGTCAGTTACGGTGGAAAGTTATACCAGATGAAATGTCTTCCATTCGGGCTGTCGTCGGCACCCAAGATGTTTGCATCCCTGACAAACTGGATGGCGGAAAAAATGCGAGATCAAGGAATAAGGACGTTAGTATTTCTAGACGATTTTCTATTAGCAGCCCAATCCAAAGAACAACTTCAAAAACAGGTTCAGCTGAGCCTCGAGTTGTTTCGAAAATTAGGTTGGGAAGTGAATTTCAAAAAATCAGTCTTAATTCCGCAACAACGAGTGGAATACCTAGGAATATTCTGGGATACCAACAGCAACCGCAAATTCTTATCGGACAAGAAATGCTCAGCCCTAAGAATAACGCTCCAAGAGCAAATTCTAAAGGCCAGTTGGTCCCTAAAACAGGCTCAATGCCTTATGGGCCGCTTGAATTTTGCAGCCAACGTAACTCCAAGAGGAAGACTGCATTGTCGTCTGATGCAATATCACAGTCGTCACCTACCAAAACGTCAACCACATCGACAGGTAGCAGTGCCGACGGAAGTGATACAGGACATGAAGTGGTGGCTAGAATCAATCGGGCAATCAGCGCCTATTCACACAGCCAAGATCACTCACTTTCTGACAACAGATGCGGCCAATCACGGCCACGGCGCTCAGCTCAACGATATGAAAATGTCAGGCGTTTGGACCAGGAATCAAGCTCGTTGGCATTCCAATCGGAAAGAGTTGTTTGCAGTCCAAGCGGCCATCTCAAAGCAAACTCGAGAGTTAAAAGGGGCGAATGTGTTGCTACAAAGCGACAACAAAACAGTCGTAGCGTACATTCGAAACGAAGGAGGAACCAAATCCCTGAAACTTCTTTACCAGACTCGAGAACTTCTAATGCTTGTAGACAAGCTGGAAGCTTCACTAACAGCCCAGTATATCCCAGGACGTTACAACTGCGAGGCAGATCACTTGTCACGGGGAACGGCACCTCCAGAATGGCACCTTTTAAAACAAGCAACAGAAAAAATCTTTCTCAAGTGGGGCACCCCACAAGTGGATCTGTTTGCGTCAAGCACCGCACACGTAGTGAAAAATTATGTTTCACTAGACTTTTTCGACTACTCGGCCTGGTTTCACAACGCATTCAGTCGAAACTGGGACTACGCCCTAGCATGGATATTCCCGCCTCCAAGTCTTTTTCCTCGCGTACTTTCACACCTAAACAGAGCAAGAGGACGCTACCTTGTAGTAGCTCCCAAGTGGAAGAAAGTGTTTTGGCGTCCCGACCTGAAATTGCGAGCAATAGCTCCATCATACAGAATACCCGATCTGCAATCAGTGTTAGTGGACACCTCAACGGGCCTCCCGCCACCACAAATAAAACATCTGAAACTGGAAGTGTGGATGGTTTTGGGTGGAATAACATGATTGAAGATTGGTCAACCAAAGAAAAAGACCTATTACTATCAGGCTGGCGGAAATCTACTTTAAATACATATCGACCTGTGTGGAATAAGTGGAAGGAGTGGTGCACGACCAATAACATAAATTATATCACTCCTAAGGCTGAACAAGTAGCGAGATATCTGGCCAACCTGTACATAGTTGACGGACTAGCATTCAGAACAATTTTAGTACACAAGTCGGTCATCGCTACCTTTTGTAGCCCCTCCACAGAGCAGAATATCTCTTCAAATTTTTTTGTGAAGCATATTTTAAAAGCTATCTCATTGGCTAAACCACCTCCGCAGAAAGCCCCAATTTGGGATGCTAATATGGTCAAAAATTTCCTTAAAGACAATACACCTGCAGAGCAGCAATTTTGTTGCTTCTGGCATCAGGCCGTCGGGTGCATGATTTAACTCTTTTAAGATTATCCGTTAGTGAGTTTATAGATGAAGGGAATACCTTGATATTGTGGCCAGCTTTTGGCTCAAAAACAGACACCATTAAACACAGACAATCAGGTTGGAAATTGTCAAGCTCTTCTATTAAAAACATTGATCCGGTGTACTGGCTTCGTTTATTAGTGTTACGGTCACAAGAGAGAAGAAAAATAAAAAATCTTACGGAACTCTTTATTACAACAAGGGGGGAAGCGAAGCCAGCATCCAGAACAATTATTAGTAATTGGGTGAGATCAGTGCTAAAAGATGCTGGTATAGAAGCTACCCCTGGAAGTGTACGCTCGGCGGTGTCTTCTCAAAACTGGTTAGAAAACTTTCCTATCGAAGACATCCTGGCAAGAGGAAATTGGCAAAGTGAAAACACTTTCCAAAAATTTTACAGGCGTAAAATTGTAAGGCAAGGACAGAGTGATAAAGCTAAGGTTAATAAGGAAACCAGCAATAAAGACTTAATTTCATCCTTATTTGAACCTGTGGTGTAAGGATGCCTAGTGTAGTAGTAAGCGTAACAAACATTTGTAGTAGTTGTTCAAATTTTTAAAGTAATTATAAATACTTTGGACTTTCATAAAATTATTATTAAAATTTTTTGGTTATTATAGCGTCTTGTAGCCACCAGGTGATAACAAACAAATCTCTCAAGATGGATTCCAGACATCAAACGGGACACATAATATTGGAATTTTACCTGTCATTAAAATTCTTATTATGTTCCCTGAGATGTCTGGAATCCAGGTAATTTCTACCTGGTGCATCATGAGTGCTATAATGACGAAATGTCACTGGTGGCATTAGAAGCGCGCAAGACGGCGGGAGAGCGCGGGAAATTTCAAATCCGCACGCTAGCGGCCTTGAAGGGGTCTGGATAGATCGTAAAAGCGGGCAACATGACGACGAAACCGAAGGCTACTCTCAAGATGGATTCCAGACATCTCAGGGAACATAATAAGAATTTTAATGACAGGTAAAATTCCAATATTATGTCCGTTCTTGGGTGCAGAATCAGGTCATGCTTACCATAAAAATGTATTGTCATCAAAACTGAACCGATATGTCAAATTTCAAATCCGTAGGATAAGAGGAAAACATCGTCACGATTATTTAGCATATCCACATTTTTTTCCTCTATTTCAGATTGGTAATGGAGACGCCGGTGAAGATCTATCCTCCGACGGAGAGGTTTTGGTACTTCTCGAAGAGGCCGCTCGTTCAGCAGTTTTTCATCAACATCAACGAGGTACGTGCATCCATTGATTCGATTCACCCGAACGACCGACTCCGGACTGTTTAACTTATGAAGTTGAAATTCATAAATGTACCCACTTAGTATGTTTCATGTAATCATCATTTGGTAATTGTCAAAATTCCTCGTTCCGGGAATACACGAGGGGGGCATGTCGGCAAAGCGCAGCCTGTCGCGTGTACCTGTTTTCATGACAAGGCATAGATTAATCGTCGATTTTTTTTTATTTTAGTACGGTTTTGACATTTGATTGTCTATGGGAAAAATGCACTAGTGAATTGAAAGCGGTTTCGCCGTTTTATTTGCAAAAGATATATTGATATAATCGAGATCGAGATCGTGGTAGTCTAGTGGTTAAGGCGTTGGGCTATTGGTCCAAAGGTCGCGGGTTCGATTCCGCACGCGGTCATACCATTTTTAACGCTTCATTACCACCATCTTCGCTGATTCTAGGACAGGTGTATTTGGCCTAGTTGAGTAGGGGGTATATGACCAAGGTCATGGCAATTATTAAAAAAAAAAACAAACGTATTGTTTTGTACTTATTATTTACCAATTTAATAAGAAACCAAAAAACGGGTGGCGTCCCCGCGTGGGATACCGTCAGGCGGCAACGCGTAATGTATTAAGTCATAATTTATCAACCGAAAATGGCACTTGAAGATCTGTTCTTTCAGCTAAGTCCGAAATTCGAGGGTATGATCATATTTACTGTAACTAATGCGCAGGAATTTTCAAAAAAATTCATTAATCAACTTCACTTTATAGGATTTTAACGGTCAATAATGATACAATATGATGTGTTAACGTTACAATAGATCTCCGTTAATATAATGTCTGACTCCATAATGTATGGGCGCGGACCGGCGCGACGTCAGGCAGACGAGTAGGTATCGACGACGCGAGACTCTGATGGAATAGGCATCGTACTAGCGGACGACTTCCGCTTTTATAGTTTGCGTCGGAGAGGAAACCCTCTACCTTAGCCGTGATGCATTAGGTGCGGCCGTTTGACGTCATCCTCGATCGGCTGACTGGCGCGATGTCGATGCAAAAACCTAGTGCGGACGTCATGCGGACCTCCACAGGATAATCTCTAAAAACAGTCAAATTTGCATCGCTATGAAATAAACTACGCTTCTGTAGTTTTATTTTCTTTACATATAGTTTATAAAGTTTTGATAAAATCTATGGAAAAAATAGAGCCTTTTCGAGGTTCTTAACTTTTACACAAAGTGGAAATGTAACTTTTTCATTCTTCGTTAACTCAGATAATTATTTTCGACCACTGGGCGACCACTAGTATCCATGAATGAGCGTCAAAACACTGAACTTCCCGTAAAACTATTGCGATGCGAGCTCGGTTAAAAATAACACTTTAAAATGTGCGTTTTGACAGTGCGTGGAACCGACTGGGTGCGTCACGTACTCCGTGCCGAGTGTCGAAACGTCAGGAGAGCTGGATCGGAGCAGGGTCAACCTGACGCTCAGTCTTTCCAGTCTGCTGCCGTCTCCGTTGGCACCGGCACCGCCGAATTCCACCAACAATGCACCTTCGCCCGATGAGGAAATCTCCGGTAAGTCATCGAATGCGCTATTTCATCTCGCTGGGTCTTAGCTGGGCTCTAATGCGTGGGAAGAAGCTGGGCTGGAGGTATTGTGATAACGTTCGAACAGCCGGGTTAGTCGGATTGACGCTCGAAAAACGTCTCGACTGTACGCCCCATCAGAACTATTTTGGTAGTCTAATGGTTAAGGTGATTGACTATTGACCCAGCGGTCGGGATTCAAATCCGCATATTATAGTCAAATCATTTAGTACGCTTCATTACCATCATATTCCTCAACTGTGGCACAAGCAAATTTAGCTTAGTGGAGTAGGGCCCAAAAGTAAATGTACATATAATATAATCTAGGTTATAAATATGTTTTTTTTTAGATGGTGAGGAACCATTGCTGAGCGGAACTGGCTCAGTGTCCAAGGATTGCTGCGAAGGTGTCCTGGAGAGCTGGTCCCAGGTGTTGCGCAGGTACTAATGCAGATCTTTCATCAGCAGTATCCTTTTATGGGGTGATGCTCCTAACAAAACAAAACCATATAATAATATAAATACATTTATTGAATTTCTGGAACGTATTTCACGTGTTCCTGACCTAACCAATATACCATATACAATTCCTGACCTACATAATACAATA
The DNA here is from genome assembly GCA_020383195.1 of Neomicropteryx cornuta. Taxonomy (NCBI): domain Eukaryota; kingdom Metazoa; phylum Arthropoda; class Insecta; order Lepidoptera; family Micropterigidae; genus Neomicropteryx; species Neomicropteryx cornuta. The sequence goes on from JAHKQU010000003.1 coordinate 11,508,647, forward strand.
TTTGTGCCCGGGAAACTATTTATCGTTCACTATCGTCAGTTATTGTAGGTTTCAGCGCCTCCCGTACCCCTTAAAAATATGCTGCCGAATTTAAGTTTATCCTATATATTAATTAATTGTAATAAAAACATTACATTTATTTAAATAAATGCTTTTAATGTAAGTTAATTAACTGTCGAGTTAATTTTTTATTCAATATACAAATATACAATATACAAATCTCGTTTGGTTTAATTTCACATATTTAATTCATTCGGCAGCTGGACGTCAACGCCGGGCGCCGCAGACGTCGCCGGTCTGCCGGGGTAGCGGGAGCCGGCCACGCCAGCTCGCCGCTCTCGTGCGGCACGGCGTGCCCGAGGCGCTCCGAGGCGAGGTCTGGCAGCGTTTGGCCGACGCCGACAAGCACCAGCACCTCATGGACACGTACCGGGTGCTCATTGCTAAGGTGAGAACTTGACTTAACCCTTAGATATACATCATACCTTAACACATTCCGCTCCGTACGTAAAACGCACGCGGAGTCGCCGCCCGTTTGCTTTCAACCATCTCATCTCACCACATCTCCGTGGACACAAGTTAAGACTCAAAAACCGCTTTCTCTACAAACGCAAGAAAATATTGCCTAGCTAATAGAATCGTTGACCTGTGGAATCACCTCCCGCAATCAATCATCGCAGCCAGCAATACCAATCAATTTAAAAATCTACTGGACAAACACACTGAATTCAGTCGTCACCAATGAAGTTGTGATTGCGATATGGGCATATCAGCTTTAGCTGCTCTCCTATTAACCAATAATGATAATAACAATCCTGTCCTGTAATACAATGATTGATGTCTCTGTCGTTGCAGGAATGCCCGTGCGAGAGCGTGATACGCCGCGACATTGCGCGCACGTTCCCCGCGCACGACCACTTCCGCGAGGCCGGCGGCCTCGGTCAAGACTCGCTGCTGCGGCTGGCGAGGGCGTACGCCCTCTACGACGAGGAGGTCGGCTACTGTCAGGGTCTCAGCTTCGTGGCGGCCACGCTCCTGCTGCACGTGAGTCCATCGATCCAAGGGGATTGGGAAGCTTTGCGCCCCACTCCTCAATAGAAATAATTTATAGACGAATAGGTATTTTTAGTATAAGTAAGTTAGTATCGTATTCAGAGTTGTATGTCGTCAAAGCGATCTTCATCAACCATGATCATGGTTACTTTATAATATTACTAAACCAAATTGGGAGAAATGGGATAAAACCACAGACCATTGAATTAGGTAGACGCGGTGCAAACCAAATCTACCATATTCAGACATCGGTACAGTATTGGTGATAATATACCGACGCAATCACCGTCTGACACCGGGTGGAGCGTAGTTTTCGACTGACGCCGTTGTTATGATTTTGTCATATCCGCTATAGCTCGCTTACAGCGCTTCTATACCAATAACTATTTCTAAGGGTTATACCGACTATTCATTGCTTTCACTGCTTTTTTAGGAAGACTTAATTAGGAAAGCTTGTCACTTTGATTACGTGTTTACCGATACTTTTTATATCTTTATATAAAAGATATAAAAAATATATCTTTTCTTTTTTCTACCTTCCTATAGTTTTTTTTGTATTATAAAAATTATACATAATTTTGTTGAAAAAAAAAAACATTAAGTAGAAGTATAACTTATAAAGCGATAATAATATTAAAAAAAATATTTAAAAATAATATATTACGGCTCCAGTAACATCCGCTTTAGGTACTTTTTTTTTTTAATTTTCTATTTATGGTAAAAAATACATATCATTTTTAAATAGTTTTATATGATATTTAGGAACTTAATTAAAAAATAAAAAACGGATGTCGCTTTAAATTTTCATTTATTGAGTACGTTATTTATAGTTAGTAATAAAACTATATTCTAGAGAAGCTGTTCCAAGTAGTGCAGGTTATCAAGATAGCGTACACATCTCCGTGGACAGTCTGCGGTTCTTTTTTCAGGCACACGATCAAATCCGTTCAATTTCAATCCGTTTATATTTCCCCCCAACTTTTGTTTGAAACAATTTTTGATATGAGCAACCCTTACGGTAAGCGATGACCAAAAATCTACCTCCAATGTAAGAATTAGATTGCCTTTAAGATGATGTAACTACTCTCAATCGTGAGAGTAACTGTTATACTTCAAAAACCCTATCCAGTGGTGGTATAACAACTATTACTATTGAGGGTGGGTCCGGATCCTGTACATTTTTTCCAATTGAACCCGTCATTTAGAAAAGTCCACGGTGTAAAGAAACGTTGGCTCGTGGTACATGTGGGTTCAATCTTCCGTCTGCATATTTCTTTTCTAAGCGTCTTTGATATGTTTGCCAGATGCCCGAGGAGCAGGCTTTCTGCGTTTTGGTGCGGCTCATGTACGGATACGGCCTGCGGGAACTGTACAAGGACGGCTTCGAAGCGCTCTACATGCGGTTGTACCAACTGCACAGGCTAATGGAGGTAACTTCACTTCATATTGGGCTGTTGAGCTATAAATTACTCAATTAAACTTACAGACACCAGACGCTCCTCTTTTTTTACTTCTCACCAATACAATTTTGTCGACTCCCTCGGTGTTCTGAGGAGTGCGCTTTCTTCTTCTTGGGGAATCACGGCGCACACGTCCACACGGCGGGACGATTTCGACAGATAATGTAGGCAAGTTACTTTGACAACCGAACTGTGCCGGATACGGCCGATAAAGGTGATGTATCCGAAGTTAATAATAATTAATAGAAATCTAAACGATAGCCCTTTTGGTAGAACGTGACTTAAAACGTTAATCAACCAAATATTTAGTTCCAGTCATCATTACCGTGGACAATCGAATTCGCTTAACCCATCCATTTTGACCCTATGCGTCTAACACTTATGAAAGAGGTTACGTGGTTAATAATGTCTGCTACCACCTATATTTAGCTCACACCACCGAAGTCGATCTTCAAAGTGTAGTCCATGTGAATGCATAAATAAATAAGCAATACACTTAGGGGAGGGGTTTCCATTTTGTTACAGCAACCCTGTTTTCGATGTCCTAGAGCCTGGTTCCAAAATGTTTTTAGCCTATTTTAAGTAAAAGATCTTTTTCCCTGTTCCGGAAAGATCCCTCGTGGCGGCACGCTGCATTAAAAGGGTCGGTCGTCGCCGAATGCCACATTTTCGGTCAGCAGATAGTATTATAAATTTACCTACCTATTTAATATATATATACCGTTTTGAGATGATTCCTTACGTTATAATAGGCGTTCGCCGTTAGTTTACATTACTTGTATAAAAGTCTGACAGTATTTTACAGATTTAAAGTTCAAAGAAAAATTAATACCGAATGCACAGATAGACATATATAGGGTGTTTTTTTTAGAGGCGTGCTTTTCAATCTGGCACTACTTTTTTCGTAGTTGGTGTTTTTGACAGCTGTCACTTGATTTATGCTCAGTTTGGTTTGCCATTTCATAATGAATAGACTTACTCCTGAACAACGTGGCGTGGCCTCCAAGATCGTGCGATTTAACACCGCTGGACTATTTTTTGTGGGGTTATGTGAAGTCGCTTGTCTACGCAGATAAGCCGGACACGATTAACGCCTTGGAAGAGAATATTCGGCGCGTTATTGCTGACATACGGCCCAACTTGCTGCAAAAAGTGGTTGAAAATTGGGCCTCTCGGCTGGAATTTGTTCGAGTCAGCCGCGGCGGCCACTTACCCGAAATCATTTTTAAAACATAATGGCAAACCCTTATCTTTATAATAAAACTAAATTCTTAGCCATAACATCAAATTATATGCGTTTTATCTCTTCTTGAAAACCACACCTCTAAAATCATCACCCACTGGACACTATGGTATAGGTTAGGTTTCTTGTGACAGTTCAAAAAAAGGTTAGTTATACACGCTTATTTTAAAGTCTTGATTACGGAGGTCTTTTTCATCCTGGTCATCTCTGTATAACAGGAGCAAATGGGCGACCTACGCCAGCATTTCCAGGCCATGGGAGTGGAGCCCCACATGTTCGCCTCGCAGTGGTTCCTGACGCTCTTCACCGCGCGCTTTCCGCTTCCCCTGGTCAGTGGTGCACCATTTTTATTTAAGCATTCAGACACGAAAGCACATTTGTACGAATGTGTCAACATATGTTTTTGACCTTTGAGGAGTTCCTTCGTCTGGAGCCATTCCTGGATGTAGAATCAGGTCATACTTACTATAAAAACCCATCGTCATCGGAACTAAACCAACATGTCAAATTTCAACTCCGCAGGATAAGAGGAAATGGTTTCTAATTCAGCTTGCAAGATTTGACCTGAACCGACATACCAACATTGCAAGCTAAATAAAAATATTGTTAATTATACAGGATGAACATCTTTTTGTGGGGTTACTCTACACTTCAGACTGGACAACTTTTGTTCCAACAATGCATAGGTTTTTTGTTGAAAGCTAATAAATGGTAATATTTTTTTGTTTTTATTGTGTAAACCAGGGGTGCTCAAACGGTCGATCGCGTGCACCGTGCAGAAAGCTAATATCTATATATGCTACGGTACGCCCTACCTAGGTAGGTAGGGTGTATCGTGTATGTACGACAACCCTGCGTCACACACACTTGCAGTCTCTCAGAGTCGATCTAAGTAGTCTAAAAATATTGAGGTAGATCGCCAGCAGTTCGAGTTTGAGCACCCCTGGTGTAAACTATTGATTTAGCTCATATTAAAAATCATCATAGACCTGTTTGGTTTGAAGGTGTTCCACATAGTGGATGTATTTCTACTGCAAGGCATCGACACGCTCTTCCAAGTGGCCTTGTCTCTCCTCGCCAAATCCAAGAAAGACCTCCTGCAGACCGATTTCGAGGGAATACTCAAGTACTTTAGGTGAGCGATTTAATCTTAACACAGTCGGCGCTGATGACGAGATATCTTCTCATTGACGCTTACTGCATTTCTATTAATATTTAAAAGCGCGGCATGTAGCGTATACCCGAATTCATTTTCGATCGGTTTTGACGTTTTTTTGTTGTGAAAAGTGGGGTAGTGAATTGAAAGGTAACAAAAGCTATGTCAAAATAGTATTAAATATATAAAGAAACATTTTCATAGTTTTGTACTTATTATTTGCCAATAATAAGATACTAAAAAACGGGTGGCAGCATGTGCTCCCGGCGTTTTAAGTACGGAGTGGAATGCGTTAAAATAATGCCATCCTTAGCATACATACTAGAATCTTATATGATGGGTAATAGTTGTGAATGCGTGGAATAAGTTGCCGAGTTCGGCGAGTGAAAAAAAAATTAAAACCTAATTTGGCGGTCTGCGATTTCAGGGTGACCCTGCCGAAGAGGTGCCGCGCCGAGGAGGTTTCCAGGCAGATTGTCAAGCACGCCTGCTCCGTGAAGGTCAAGCGACTCCACAAATACCAAATCGAATTCGAGAACTTAACCAAAGGTTCGTTCACCGCTCAACTAATCCAACTTTTGATAATGACAGAGCCATTTAAGCGATTATTAGCATTTGAAAAAAATCATTTTGTAGTAGAAATCTGAGGACTACCGAACCCTTTCTTCTGAAACACTACCGGAAATTTTGCCGTTTCTTTGTAGCTGTCAAATTTGCCAATAATTACGGGATGATTGGCGGTTGTGGGGAGGAAGGACTATGGGTTGTGAACAGACGCAGCGCTTTTTTGACATAAATACATAAATATCGACTACTACCCTTTTAACGATAGCAACATGTAATTGTCTCAATATCATTTTGTCACACCTATAGTTTCTCACCGGTTTTTAGCTGCTGAACCATCAAAGCTCTCGATACCTGTAGCTACTATGTGACCATTTTACATGGTTTTACTTTTCGTAGAAGTGGCCGAGACGGAAAAGATGGACACGGAGCTGGAACGGCTGAGGGCGTCGAACGCGCAGTTGCTCCAGGAAAAGCAGAACCTCGAGAACGCGCTGGCGGCGCAGCGGGAGACGGCGGAGCGGGCGTCGCGCGACGCGCAACGCAGTGCCGGCGTCGCGAAGGACTACCAGGGCATTGTGGCGCGTCTCGACGCGGAGTTGAACGCCGCGCGCGCCGCCATGGGGCAGTGCTCGGCGTGCGTAGCCGCCTTGACCTTTGCGCAGACTGCTGGTAAATTTATGTTCTTTTTTCGCCGACATAATTTTGGTGGTTCCCTCGGAGTAGGCTTAAAGGCTTTGTCCCGAGGAGTGCACTCTCTTTTTCTTGGGGAATAAAGACTAAAGTGTGGCTAAAAGTTACAGCACAGCGCACACGTCCACACAGTTGGACGGTTTTCGAGAAAGAGATGGTGAGGGTAGGTATTTAGTGCAGGCAAGTTACTTTGACAACTTCAAACTGCTCGTGCGTCGAACTATGCAAGATGCGGTTGAATTGACAGCCCATTTGTCAATGTCGCAACAATACTAAACAATAGAAATATTTAAAAAGCCATTGGATCGCAAACCCGTACTATGTTGCCGTACTGTTCTTTCTTGACCCTTTCATTATGAATTCGAGTTCCATGTGGTCGTAGCACCGACAGCTCTATCGTGTAACTTACGTAAGCTGATCAAGGCCTGCATTCTCCGCAACCTGTAAAAAGAGCTGCAGAGGCAGGTGAATTCCACAATGCAGGTCGCAAAATTACCAACACCTAACCTCCACGAGTAGGTCAGTGATTTGCGATTTATAAAATCCATTATCCATTTCAGGCACGGACATTCCGACGAGAGCTTCGTCGGCCAGTGACCTCACGACCACGGACAGCGCGGAGCTCCTCCGGTGTCGGGTGCGCGAGCTAGAATTAGAGCTGGCGCAGACGAAGTTGGCGCACGTGCAGGCGCAGTGCAGCAACCAGGAGCTGTCGCATAAGCTCACGCATCTAGCCCACATCAACGCTTCCAACAAACAAGCCTGGCCGCCGTGGCTCTCGAAAACTATCGGTGAGAAAAATGATTGTTTCTCCAAAATTATTACCTTGACCAACCTCGGCCAGGCCGGTCAATGACTGTCATATTTGAAGGGGTTGTCTTTGTTATCTAACATATAGAATGCGTTGGCTCAACTATCTTATTCTCCTCAGGTTCGATAAAGGAAGCGGCGCAGAACACGCGGCCGACGTTCCAAACGTACCTCCCGAACCTGACCACCAACCCCCCCGCGGAGCACCGCGATCCGGGCCAGCCGACGATCAGGCGGCACGACAGCGTGCCCTTCGCCGTCCAGAGCGAGACGGACAACCGGCGCGCGTCGCAGCCGTGCCCGGGCCGCAAGGAGAAGACCAAACGCCACTCGATGATATCGGAGATGGCCGCCGCGGGCAAAGGGAGTTCCGATCTGCACGATATCGCGCGGCGCGGCCAGGATATTGAGTTTTTGATGGCGAACGCAACGATAGGCTGATAACGACAATTCATGTCAGTGATGAACTTTGGTTATAAATGTCAGCCGCGACGGCAAACTCTTCGGATGCAAATCTAGATTGTTTTCCAACTTATTTACAAGTGCAGACTAATAATAATAATAATAATAATAATAATAATTTATTGCATAGATTATGTATATACCAAGGATTAGCCTCTTACAATTCACATAGTATTACTTGGTTGAGGAATCGAACTTCTGAAAACCAAACCCACGCCTGCGTAATAAGTCCTCGAGGTATTCCGGATTAGATGAAAGAGTAAATTTTTCCCTTTTGACATTAAGAAGTTTGAGAACAATGAATAAGTATCTAAGTTTTCATTATTTATATATATTTTTAAAAAAAAAATGTCTATTCGATTACTCGGCGCTGCCAATCTCTACTACGAGCACAGACCGTTAGATTAGTTAGGTTAGGTTGAGCAAATGAGACCATGACATTATTATACTATATGTGACAGACTTGTCAAATGCCGCTGTGTTAGGTTTTGATTTCGGGGACTTAGGCCGCTCTTCCGCTGAGCGACAATCGTGCGTTCGTAGAGATAGGCAGTTACGGCCCAAAATTTCCGTCGATTGATAGCATTTTTTTTTTATTTTCAGATTGACATTTCGGTGAGTTTGAGGCACAGTATTATAGTAATAGATTTTGGAAAGATAACTCGAATTATTTACCGCCAAATCCGTCAAAAAACACTCTCAATTCACTAGCACTCTTTTTCCATAAACAATCAAAGGTCAAAACTGAAAATGAATCTATGATTAGTCTATGGTGTTTATGAAATCAGGTATACGCTACGTGCCGCGCTTATTTTAAATACCCTATAAGAATGATGAAAAGTCACAGTTCCGTAAACAATTTTCAGTTCAAACCTGAAGAACCTATTCCGTTTGTCATTAAACCACTATAAACGATCTATAAACCACTATATTTTCAATGCTATGATTCGGGCCTGTCGTGAATTGGCTAGCTTATTGTGTGCATATAAAACCGTTCCAGTCTTTTCGCCTATTTTTTTTTTTTTAAATATTTGTCACAATTTGTAGTGTAATTGTGTACTTCTAGCCATTATTAGACGTAGCGATATTTTTACACAAATTATAGGCATTTTACTTACATTTGAGGTGCTTAATTTCAAATCGTAGCATTTCCACTTTTTATTTATTTTTTTTATCATTAATTTAAAGATATTGAATTACATTGATTGCCAATATCAAAAATAACGAAATCAAGTCCCTTAGTTCGTTAGTTTTTTTTTCAACGTGTGACATTTCCCATACAAATCCTAGTAACAGATATATAGATTTCGTAAATTTTGATAAAATTAATTATTTATACAAAATTATTTTCGATCACGGCGGAAGGATGAATAATGTCTCATTCTAAATATTTACAGTTGGTTGCCATATAGGTTGGGCGACACGTCTTTACACGTCGAGCCGGCCTGCATCTCGTAGCGCTCATTCATTCATTCGAAAATTACCGCTTAATTATTATTATTGGTTAATGGCCGAGCAGCTAGAGCTGATATGCCCATATCAAGATCATAACTTCATTGATGATGACTGGATTCAGTGTTTGTTCAGTAGAATTGATTGGTATTTCTGGCTTTGATGATTGATTGTGGCAATTCTGTTAATCCGATTGCTCTACTATCTATGCCATTCGATTTGCAAATAACTAATCACTGGCTAAATACTCTATAGAAATTATGTCGTTTTTAATATATTTCAGATCAAAATGCGACATTTCTGATCCCTTTATCGAGAACCAACATGAAATGACTTCCGCATAGCAGGTTCAGATAAATTCTCCGTTACCGTTTGTCGTTTTATGTAAAATTTAAAAAAGTGGAAATGCCACAATCTGAGAATAAGCTCCTCATTTGTGGTTTTATATTAAGCTTATTATAAGATGATGTATCACGATGTGCGTGTGTGCGAGTTTGGCAATCGCTAGCGTCGAAAGTAGTCTTCGGTGAGCCAGTATTAGGGAAAAAATACTCTCGTTTCAAGAGGTCTCAACCCGGTCATTTCTCATAATAATTGCCGATATCGAGGTTATGCAAAAGAAAGTGGTCAACCCCATATTCATTCAGCAGCGTCCATTTTTTTTTTTCCCACAAAGTTGTCGAACTATAGTTCACTCTGTATTTTTTTTTATAAGACTCGTGCGAGTAACTTCGGCATACTTAATCTCAAAAACAAAAAAATGTGGATTTGTGTTGAAGAATAATATCTGGGCCCGTACAGGTTTTCCCGAGACCATTTCAATGACGTACGCGATGCGAGAGGACGATCAGCTTGCGCGAACAACCGTTTAATATTATCATGCATCGTCTTTACAAATCATATTTGAAACCGGATGGCCGATTACCTGGATTATTTATCAGGAACGATCTCGGGACACGATCTATAGAATTAAAAAGTCCTTGTATCAAAACTTTAGACGTAAATATCTATATATTGACGGAATACCAAAATCGAGAAAACAAACTACTTGAATTCATAAATATGCAAATACAAGTTTTTAAAATGCCATGATTATGTTTTCATGATTAACCAATTAAGGGAGTGTTTACTTTTTTAAAAGCCATTAGATGAGATGGAATGATTTAAGAGCACGCGCAAGACAGAAGACCTCATTTGGGAAGCGGCCTCTCTAAGTATAGAAACCAAACCGTTTAATGGACAGTAATCGAGTAAAATCTGTTCGAGAAACTTACCCGTGAAAGGTTCTTGGCAATTTTACCGACATCACGATTCGAGTATACCAGAAAAATGGCAAAAAAACCACCGTCCATCGCTACGTTTTCGCCAGACTCAAATATTTATTAAAACCGACCAATAGATAACACGACGGCGGCAGGTCGACTATGGTGGCGGCGTATCCCGACTCGATGGACGAGGCGGCCCGAGCGATTTGCACTCTAAGAAAAAACTCGCTATCGCTAATATTATTTTGTAAATTATTTGTTTTGTATGTTGTGCCATTTGCATATTTTTGTATAGTTTATAGTAAATTATTTAATTTTTTAAACGCAATTTTTGTTTTTTTTTTTAATTAAATTTAACCCATTCCCAAAGGTTTCCTTCGTACAATAGTTTTTTGTAACCGCCCTATCCTAAGCATACATCTAATAATATGTGAATAGAACCAAAGAAACTCTCTATACAGGGTGTCCCAAGACCGATCCCACAAACTTTTGGGGGTGTTTAAGTTCCCTATTAAGAGTAAGAAATTATGTAACAAAATGCGACAAATTTTCATACCCAAATTTGTAATAAAATTGGTGTAAATCGATCTTATCAATATTATCTGTCGACCAATAGCATCCCTCTTACAACCCCAGAGAAGGGGAAAGGAGTCACCCCGACCTCTGTTCGACCAGTGGCATCTGACAGCGATCATTTAGCTCCGCCCTAATAGGGCGTTTCGAACAACGCGGCAGGGCATTAACCTCGATCTTGACTGACCGCGGCCCAGTGGCCCAGTGACGTAGTTATCGGAGGGAGGAGCCATTACATGATTTAGAATAGAAACTTCAACATTTTTTTTCTCGAATACCATAATGAATTTTGATATAGTTTCTTAACAAATAACACTAGGAATCGTAGGACCTATTACCTGTTTTTTTTATTGGAATTGATTTTGGGGCACCCTGTATACATATTAAAGTCAGATGATTTCGGATAGCAAAGAGATGAAATAAAACAAAATGGTCGCTGTGGATCGATATTCGCTGTGTGCTCTGTTCTAGAGGAGGTCAAATGTGCAGATCTTACCCGACGACCGAACCTGACGCCCCTGACCTGTTTCTATGATTTTATTTAAAGTATAACCTACAAATATTTTGTAATCTGAAGATATTGGCACTCGCTATATAATTATTGCTAAATACTGTAATTTTGTATTCAAGTGTTGTAAATAAAATAAAATAAAATAAAAACACCTGCATTTGTCTGGTCATTATAAGTGGCGATCTCGCTCTCGGACTTCTGGTTAGCAATTTATTTATTTTATCAAGGAAAATTTTAAATTTTCTAGGGATGAGATCGTAATCGAGTAATACTTAACTCGAGCAAAATGGCTGTGAAGTTGATATTAAAATTAAAGTTGAAGTCGATTTCAGGATGATGTATTTTTTAAAAACTGTGGTCTTCGAGAAAACATCCGTCCCTAGGAAAAATTTGACAAGCGGTGCTCTAAAACCTTCGTCAGACCTGGGCGTTACAGGCTCAAAGAGCAATTGTCGATGGGAGTCGGATTATTGCATAAAATGAAATGAATCCCCTTACAATTAATATAGGAACTCTTTATTGCGCTATATTTACATTTTATGGCGAATTTATCATTTAGACTTATTTGTTAGAAGAATGATCGGAGGTGCTCTTGGCCAGGTGGAAGCTGCGTCTCGTCTGCAGCTTCCGCTCTTTGGCCGTTTTGTACTCTTTCCGGCAGGCGCTCGACCGCAACTCGAGAATCCTGTTGACCTTCTCGACGATCTCCCGCGCCGTCTCCGCGTCCGTCTCGAAGTCGTGGTGCTTGAAGGACGCGCTCGAGCGCAGCAGGCCGTGGTGCCGACTTGAACCTGATAAAATTAACATTTTTTTTTTATTATATCACTTAAAGTTACATTTATAATTTCATAAAATATTCACACTGTGAAGCGCTCAAGAGCGAGCGCTGCTAGCAAAAAACAATACCTGAAGCGTTAGGAACGGTTCCGTACGACAGCGAGTAGACCAGCCTGAAGGTAGCCTTGGTCGATTTGGCCTCCAGAACCTCGCACCAGGCCACCGAGTCTATATTGTAGGAGACGGGCTTCAGCCGGGCCTGTCGAAAATAAAACAATTTATTACTTCAACATCTGAATGAGGAGTCAACGTTTCACAGGAGTACCTGGAAGTTGTGATCATTTTGCCAAGCTAAAGTAACCAAACTGTGATAAGTCTTTGATTTATTCATTATACAGGAATGTTTTTAAGTTGATGAACTGCTCAGACGAATTGGACAACCATAAAACATGGTGATTCATTGAGAAGACCGCAGTTACATAATTTTAAGGGATAACATTGGAAATGTCTTCAAAAAAATCAACATTTTTGGTGATTAAAAGTTACTACGGCTAGGATTTAAGTCGACATTCGCATGATCAATGACAGTGTGTTACGATGTCCCGATTGAATAATATTTGGGCACCGAATGCGTCTTACTGACAGATGGCAATACATTCTCTATGTTTAACGGGCAAATTATTTAAAAAATAGTGTGCATTAGCTTTATAAATTGTAAACATATATGCTTCTATACGGTTTGCGTCTAGATGTGGGGGGTTTGCCCCCCGTGTACCAAGTCCTTTCCAGAACTATTGTACTTTTAAATCCACTTATAGTTCGCCCTCTAGTCCCCCGTACTGTAGATAAAGTTAAGTATCTTTTTGGGTGCGATGGTTCTAATCTCTTCTGGCTTGAGGAGATGGTTGCCTAGAAGCTGGTACCTTTGTAAGTGAGGGGCCCACATTCTCCCAGTAGGTGTAACGTAGTTTCTGGGCCCGCTTGGCAGAGCCTGCACCTGTCGTCGGTCGATAGGCCCAATTTGTGCAGGTGTTTGTTCAGCTTGCAGTGGCCAGTTAAGGTTCTGGTTAGGTTCAATAGCTCCGAGAGTCTTTTCTGCGAGAATCCTACTATGAGTTCTTTGGCTTGCTTTTGTCCAGGTAATTCGGGCTTTGTTTCCAAGCCCAGATTTTTAGCAGTCTGCTGGTAGTGCGTTTTGCTATACCGCAGGCCGGTTCCGGGCCTATCATAGTCATGCCCGCACCCTTCTTTGCTAGATCGTCTGCTTTCTCATTGCCACCAATGCCTGAGTGGCCTGGTACTCACATAAGTGTGACCCTGTTGTGTGATGCTAGGGGGTTCTGTAGGATCTTTCGATGCTCTCATGCGCAGTCTCAATGATGGCATATAGCTCCGCCTGGAATATAGTAGAGTGCAATCCCAGGTCGATTTCTCGAGTCTGGGTATGTTTCCGCTGCCATCGGTATACCATATAATTGCTTCATTTTCGAAGTTGGGTCCTTCATTGTCCTTTGGTTCTTTCTGGTATTTCCGTGGTAAATGTTCTGACAAAGTTGTATTCGGTTGTCAGATTGTCTGTGATCATTTCCATTACTGGTAGGCGCCTTGCTAATTGTCCGTCAAATCCGCCAAAAACAACTTCCATTCATTAGGGCACTTTCACAACAAAACCGAACTAAAATGAAAAAACGATGATTAGTCTATGCCTTTCATGAATTCAGGTATACGCAACATACCGCGCTAGTCTATGACATGTTTAATCGCACGCAGCACCTAGCATACACAGTAATGACGGGATGTGTTAAGTGCCGGCTGTCCAAAAGTGCAAGGACTCTGATCTGGAGCCTAAAAGGTTAAATTCGAAGTAAAAATATCGAGGTAGGCGAACCCAGAATTTGTTGGTGTTGCCGTGCAGTGGGTCGATCTCGATCCGCTCGCCGGATATGCCGATCAGGATGTTGGTGTGCGTGAGCGGCACCCGGTGGCACAGCTGCACCCTGTACGACTGGTACTGCGGCGCCTCCACGGCTAGTTTGTGCGTCTCCATGCGCGCCAGGGCCTCACACTCCTGCGGAGAGTGCACCAACTTACCTAATTAAACAAACATCAACGTTTCAGGAACCACAATTAAACATTAAACCAGCAAAAAATAAATGAATATAAATCTAGCAGAAGTTTGGAAGTCGGGACGTCGTTGCCCGAGCGCATCGATCTGTCCCAAACATAAACAAACCATGATCCGAGTATCCTCAAGTTCAGTTAAGCAGTACGACGTGGAAACACAGAGGGGCAGCTTCATTGCGATGTTCAAAATATTTCCGCAAACAATTGAAAAACATTTTTTTATATTTGTTAAAAATAGTTATCTTCCTTTAAATCACCGGCAAAAATATCAGTAAATAAAATTATGAAGATGTGAAATTTACCAGTCGGAGGATATACGACTTTAACCTGTTGACCAGTCTCCCTTTTCCCCTACCGGAATGTTGGGGAATGATGTTAATCCTAAACGCATCACTCCATGTTGAAGGGATCTTTTTTCTATGAGGCGGATAACTCACATATCTATTTACACCCAAATGCAGTTCCTTAACTTTTCCATACTCAATAAGGTACAGGGCTGATATTTATAGCTTAAGTTAAGTATTCAGTACCTGGAGGTGCGCTCTTATGCCTGTATGACGATGCCTCAATCGACGGTTGCAACCTGGGTAGGTTATCGAAGAAGACTTTGGTTGTCTTGGTCCTGTCTTCAAAGGTCACATTCGGCGGCTTTTGACCCACTTTTGTCCTGGAACTGAATTAGAACACGGTGACTAAGAAAGCTGCCAAAATGGAATCAACGATTTTAAACGGGACCGTCGAGGAGTGGAGGAGTGTCACTTTAGCGTCTAATATGTATCGACAATTAAAATATATAATACCCAGCCTATTTAATAAAACACCTCCAGAAGTTAGACAACTAAAAGAATTTATGGAAAAAACAACTAAAAATTATTTAGCTATGTTAATTAAATTAACACACTCAGCGCCGATAACGGTATGTGCCGTAATCGCCGTATATGACAGGTGCAGTTTCCGGTTTACATCGCTGATCGGGCGGAAACGCGTGGTCTGCAGTAGTGATGTGCCGGATCGTTAAAAATATATATCCGTTGATACGGATACAATTACGGATCATTGGTGTCCAGATCCATAGATACGGATCTTACTCAGTCGGGTCGGTGTGTGTAACCTTGACATGACAGTTATCCGCCAAAAAGTAACGGATACAGATACGGATATTTCGTCCCCTTCGGATATCCGTGGACACGGATACAGATCTCCGGCACATCACTAGTCTGCACGATCGACTTACGGAGCTGGATGTGTTAAGGTTCCGAGTGAAGACAGCCCTCTTAATTTTGGTTTAGAATATATACAACAGAATATATAGAGCCATACAACATATAACGTACTTCTTGAGTGCCTGCGTACTCTCGCGGATGTTGACGCTGGTCTTGTCGGTGGAGTCAAAGGTGGCCGAGCGGCTTCTGCTCGTGTGGTCATTGCTCCGGGTGTCGTCCTGCATCACGACGGCGTGCAAACCGCCACGGTCCGGTATCGAACACGAATGAACCTGGCAACGAACCGTTTAAAAATATGAATCTTTCAGCTGTACACCATCTCTTGAAAACAAACGTCAAATTGCCTAACCAAATGCCTTGGGTCGGCGATGTCAAACCCCATGACTGGATGCAAAAGGGTAATTATGGAGGTCTATGCTCTGCGGTGGGCAGACAGAGCATGATGATGATGTTGGTGAACGCTTTCGATGCTTGGAGGGTAGTTACTGTAGAGCACCAACACTTGAATAGGGCTGTGCTTTACCGTTCTTCCAAGGATTTGTAAAATGTTTGTTTTGAAACTCTTTTACCAAGAAATTGCTGAAAGTTCAGCGATTCAGCACAGCTGATATTGCTACAGATTGCTGCAGTGCCATTGAAATGATGACTAACACCTAACAGCCGGAGAATTTACAAACTCCTACTAGGATAAGTGATATGTCTAGAAGTCTGGCCTCGTCAGGCTTGATACAATATAGTTTCTGGGACGGCGGAGTGGGTCCAGCAGTGAAACAACTGTCTTGTGAACAATGTAGATTCGTTACGTCATGAGTGTAAAAGTACAATAGAGTTGCACAACGACAAGCATCCGGCCGTCAGGCTAGCGAGCAAGTGATGGTTGTCTCGGCGCTGCGCGCGCTCCGACCTCGCGAGTGGCACATGCGCACAAAGTCAACCAATCACCGAGGTGACGATCTGCATTGCGAGCGAACACTGCAATAAGAATTATATTATCAAACATAAAATACAAATAGTAGACCTCTTTATGTTTGTTGGCATTTTTGGACTTGAGGTGTACCAGACCGAGCGAGGTCAAACCAAACTTGGAGCACGGTTCCCTGGGCTCCAGGCAGGGGAAGTCCCAGTCCACTTCGCCGTCATCCTCTGATATGTAGAGCCCGTAGTTTGCTACCGGACCGAGCGACACTTCCGGGTACGCTATACTGTAATAAAATAAGTTCAAGATTAAAAAATTGCAAAATTTTCCTGATACATTTTAATGATTTTAATAATCCAGGGAATCATAGAGCGTACTTCAATCATAATAACAAAGGGCCTCTTCCCGAAAGTGGGCGTGGTCTTAAATGTTTCTATTTCATCTAGCTCGTAAAAACACAAACACTCTGTGCTGTTATTGACTTAACTATAAAATAAAACGACATCCAGTATTATTACCACCACCAAATATCTCGGGAACCCGGCTATCCTCGGCCAAAATTTTGTAGGTTAAGTGCTTTTCTCAATAGCGCCAATACACAAACAAAAATTCAACTCCCTAGCATTCATAGTTTTCGAGTAGGAACTGCTCATGGACGGAAGGACGGACTGCTCGCTCTGTTAATTCTTCTCTCATTAAAACTGTCACCTTTAATTATAATATAGTGATTTTAGATCTAAATCTCTTTTAGAGCTATATCTAATACAATTAGTAGGCACCCAAAAAGTGATGCTGCGATGTATATGGCGCTATTTTTTGCCAATGGTATTTTTTATTATTAATATTTCATTGGCAGATAGCCTAGACGCAAACCACATGAAGCATAAATTGTAAAAGCTAATTTTACCAAGTCGCAGACGGTGCACTGTTTCGTAAATAATTTGCAGGATAAATTTGAAGAATACTTTGCCATCTGCCATTAAAATTATGAAGCTGTGCTCTTTTCAATAAATTACGATGTTTTATGAATGTTTTGAGACTTGGAGCGACATCTGCATCGCGTTGTAGTTACCAAAGAGTGGTTTTCAATTTCTTGCTAGCAGTTGAGCAATCTAAAAACTTAATAATACTTAATTGAATAGTTATTTACCTGTATTTATAGCAAATGAAGCCAATTAGATCAGCCACCTTTGCGCTTGACACAACGCAAACGACAAACGGATAATTCCGCTGATCGTCCGAGAGCATCGTCATGAATATCTTGTACGTTTTCGTGGGCAGGCCGACCTGAGCGGTCCCGTCGAACTTTGCGTACTCCAAGTACTGATTGTGCGGCAGGAACGTGCACTTTGCGAGCTGGTCGCTGAGCAGCGATGTCCTCTTCGTTTTATTGGCGTCGGCGTCGCGCGGCGGCAGCTCCTTACGCGCGAACAGCCTCGCCCTGTCCTCGTCGGAGAGCTGTGAGGGCGGGTTCTCCCACTTGACTGTTCTCGTCTTGGACGCCTTGCGCTGCGCCTGCTCCAGCTTCTCGAGTCGTTGGGCCGTATTGGAACGTTGCCTGCGGACGATATCGTAAACACATAGAAAATTTAAAGATCTCACAATTAATATTCTTACACAACTGTACCACGAGTTGCCACCCGATCGGCAAAGTTCGTTAACCCAACGGCATATCCCACGCGGGTCTGATACCCGTTATTTAGTTTAAGTTATAATTTCTTATAATTGGCAAATAATATGTACAAATCTATAAAAAGATTGTTTTTTATATTTAATATTATATCGACATAGCTTTTGTAAATAAAACTCGAATTATTTACCGCCAAATCTGTCAAAAACACTTTCAATTCACTGGCGCAGTTTTTATATTAACTATCAAACGTGAACACCGAACTAAAATGAAATGAAAAGACGATGATTAAGACAATAACGGTTTTACCCGGAAACGGCACTTTTCATATATGGCGATTATGAGATATACCTTTATCGGCGCTGAGTGTGTTAAGTATGTGACCATTCTTGGCATTATTTTTTTTACTGTTCACATGTCATTCGAAAATTGGTCAAAATGAACTTAAGTGTAACAATACTGGCCTTAACTGCGTGCTTGAGTATTAAAAACGTAATTAGATGATGTTTCATATTTATACTTATTTAGCGATTAAACATACGAAGATTTGAATTTTAAAAAAGTAGTGCAAACCGATGAATGCCGTAGTCCATATCGTACTGTATGTCGTAGCTCTCGGCCAAGGAATCGAAGTCGTCCTCGTCGCTGGAGTCCAGCTCCGGATAGGGCTCGTACTCCGACAGGTACTCCTTGTCGAAGGCGTCCTCGGGGCCCGGCGCCCCGCCCTGGCCCTCCGTCGCCAGCGCCCGGCGCCTCTCGCGCCGGCAGCGGGCGTACAGCTGCTTGGGCATGTCTTCGCCCAGCATCACGATCTCGCACATGCCCGTGTCGTCCGTCGAGATGAACGAGTTCTTTATGTGCGACAGGAGCCAATGTTTGTTGTCGTACGTCGCCATTGCGCAGCATTTCACTTTTTTGCTAGCTTTTATTTAACATTTTATTCCCGTGTTGTTAATACCTCGCCTGTCAATGTTTTCATGACATGACAGCTTAATCAAACGACAAACGAGAGAACCGAGCACATGACAGTTTATCTTCTTCTTTCCTTATACAAAATGTTTGTGGCCGGTATCAGTTGATTAAATTCATAAACTGCATAATAATGTTTTTATTTTTCTTTAATGTCTTTATTACCTCATCCGACATTCACATTTAACAATTTTACCGTAGAATAGGGTTGCCATAAATGGTTTGAACTGATATCAATATAGGTGAGTTATAGGAGGATGGGGGGGGGGTTACCCCCCATGGCACCGCAATCTGGTTTGTGAAAAAAGGAAATCTTTCAATGGTTCCCACATTTTGAGAATACGTTCAATGGCCGGCAACAAAGACAGTTAACCACCTAGTTTTCGAGTGAGATCGTAAATTACCATGAATAACATCAGCTCCCTCACAAAGGTTTTCAGTCTTTCATTCCGTACTGTAAATATGGAAAAATATTTGTAAAATGTCAGTACATCCCTTGACCACACACTTTCACCGCCAGCCAACGTGATCTGACGTCGTCGCATAATTCTAGCAATAATATAAAACCATGATTATTCGTTTACCGGGACACATGGTGGGTCAAACGGGACCGAGGCTCTAAACCAGTGATATGTCCCGGTGTACCGAGACGTGTGGCAATCCTATATTTAGGAGCTATTTTCGGTGATACTGTTAAGTTTAGTAGGTAAACAACCTTGGAACAAGGGTCAAATATTGACCTTTCGAAAAGAATTAAATAGTGTAGGTACAATTCCTATTGGGTAACCACAATTTATTTCGTATTAAAACATAAGAGTATTTTCGAAATATTTTATAACCTTTTCAACTAATTACTAATATTTTTTTTTACTTGAATAATGCACCATATACATAACCCCACGAAGCTGGTGCCTTTTCTGTAGGTATCTGAAGCTAAATGTATGCGATAGTTCAAATCTTCCATATAAACTAACACTAATTTAAAAAAAAAATAACCTAGTATAACTATCTCTTGGAAAAACCAAAAAAGTGGAATCTGATTTTACAGCCCAAAAAAACTTAGTTTTTATGTAAAAATTATTAAATGAAATAATAAGAAGAAAACACGACATCGGCCGGCGGCATATTTTTCGTAGCCGTCGTCATGGCAACGAACGTCAAAAACAGCTAAACGTCAAACAAGATGTCGGCCGTCGCGTCGCCGCCGACACTTTGATTAATACACTTTCTCGTCGAAAGTTGTTTTAAAGTTAGATCCAAATAAACTTCAGTTTACGAATACACAAGTGAAGTGCAGTTTCCAGTAGAATCTGCTTACTCTGGAGTCGTATGCATGGAGGTTAGTAGTGTTTGATGTTACGCATTGTATTTTTAAGAGAAATGGTTCTAGAGCATACCACGACTTTCAACCTAACGAGCCCTGGATGTACTGAGCTAGTTGGCCATTGCACCCCATTCTCTTATACTATAATTTACCTGAATAAAATTAAAAAAATGACCCAGAAATATTATCTACTGTTTACCAATGGTTTAAAAGGTCTAAATTTATTGGCATTCACCTTTTCAAGAGGAATCAAAATAATACGTTCCGAATTCAAGAAGGAAGCATCAATATACACGGCCGTGTATATCAGCTGAAAATAAACCTTTTCACACTCAGACTAATCCAAAGGCTTATATGATCACCGGCTTCACACATATTAAAAATGAACTAAGACAAATTTGGCTTTCTCAAACGTGTGAGCGTAGAGGTTTTTAATTACTATGATTTCTGTTCATGTGGGGATAGACTTTTACTTATTTTAAGTTATTTTTAAGCTATTCTGTGAACTAGAAAAAAACTATAAAAAAAATAAACTGTGTCTTAGCCAGTTCTATCTATCCTGTATGCGCTATGAAACAAAAAAATAATCCGGTAACAATTCTGTTTGTATGTATGAAGTTAGATGGATCGTTTTTTTCAAGCGACCCCAGGAAGAACTTCATCAGAACAGAGTCGCGGAAGCATGGAATGGATTTCCAGAAAGTGTCATAGAATCATAGACAATCAACCAATTTAAAAACAATCTAGTTGAACGTTTAAGTAAAAATAAAACAAGGAAAAAATAATAACAATTTTGATACTGAATATGATATAGGCTTATCAGCTATACTGCCTGCCTATTATAAAATAATAATAATAATAATAATAATAATTCAGGCATAGCATACAAAAAAGAAAATGGTGAATTTCCAACTGCAACAGTGTGAATCTTGTCTATGGAACTGTGCATCAGTATTTCCAGTTTGAGTTTCCGAAACAGTCGGAATAGAATAAAAGTTGTGCGACGGTACCCCGCGACTCCGGGGGTTCGATGAATACTTTTTCCGGCAACCCTGGAGTGATCTGTGGTGTAAATAAATTAGTCTATCCGTGGAGTGTCCCGCCAGTCAAGATGTTGTGTGTCATCTTTGTTTATATGTTGAAACAAATAAAACAAAAGTCTTGATAAATCTATTTTCATTTACGAAGTGATTTGTTTTACTTCCATTGTGTTTTAGATTTACTAAAACTCATCTAAATTAAATAAAACTTTTCAATATTGTCAAAAATTATGTTTTATTTTATCAGGCAACTTGCCAATGTTAAAAAATATCAAATATATAATATATACATAACTTTACGCAAGTAATGAAATGTTAAAAATGGTATGACCATGTGCGGATTCGAAACTGCGACCTTTGGGTCAATAGTCGAACGTTTTAGCCACTAGACTACCGCGATCTCTGATACTCTTCCATGAATACTTTTTAACATTTTATTTCTCCATTTAATAAAACACGTCGTTCTATGAATGATACTTGAATCCTGGATTCTCGCAGATCAAATTTCCTCGTGAAATCTTTTTCAAATTTCTTAAATTCAATCTCCGCCTCGGTAGGATTTGAACTCGCAACTTGCGTTTCAAAAAGGAGCAAAATAAATAGTTGCAGTCTCATGCTTACGTTTATTAATTTCTTGTCTTATATTATTTTACAAAAATTATAAATATACAGGATGCTCTAAGACTATTCCCATTAAAACTCAAGGGGTGTCTGTGTTCCCTATTACGCGTAAGAAATTGTATAAAAAATGCAAAAGTAATTCTCGCTAGCGGCCGAACTTACGACGAGAGCGATTTCATATTATCACGTTAGGATTACAAATTTTTTACTCGGAAACCATGATGAAGTTTTGATGTGAGGTCAAAACAAATCATGCTTAAAATCGGAGGGCCGATAAGCTATATTTTTTTTTATCAGGAACGGTCTTGTATGCATAAAAATTAAACCAATTACAGATTTCGATCAATTTACGAGTGCTCGTGTCATCGCGACTACGTTTTGGTGTGTTTGAGTGCAGAGAATCATTATCTTAGGCAACAGTTTTTTTTTTGGAAAAAATACCTTTTTATTTTAATATAAATTAGAAATAAATTTACGAAAAACGCATTATTTATTATTTGTTCATAAAAGGGAAAATTCAGTGCTTACAATGTTTCCACCTCGTCAGCACACACTGGTCGCGAGTCTCCTCCTCATGGAATAGCATTAGTTTATGCGCCTCCCGTTTCAGAGTTTAACTTTCCGACAATAGCGTTTAATAACACTAAATATTAAATGTTTAATATAATTAAATATTTTAATAAAACAGTTTCAATTAAAATTAATTATTATAACGCAAACTTTAATATATTACCGTAAATTTGTTACGGGATAACGGGTGGGGGGTTTTTTTTTATTAATATTCTTTATTTATAAACAAAACATACAATTTCTATTTGATTGTTCACTAAACCCTTGCGGGTTTTATCACTCATTTAATATTAAACTTGAATAAATGTAATTATTACTATTATTATTATTATTATTATTTGTTTTAGACAGGTAGATCATGCTGATAAGCCTAAATCTGCGCTTGTATCGTCTCTATCAACTTGTCCAGTCTGTTCTTAAATTCGTTCACATTTTTGGCACTTATCACTGCGCTCGGTAACTTGTTCCATGCATTCACCACTCTGTATCTCATAATTATCTGTACATGGTTTACCGAGTGGTGTACTAGTAGGAGTTACCGAGTGGCACACAAGCAGGAGTTACCGAGTGGCGTATTCGCATGAGTTACCGAGCGGCGTACAAGTAGGAGTATGCGACTGAGTGGTTTGAAAGTTGACAACATTTTCAGCCAATCTGTTCAGAATGCAGTAAAGCAGGTTTTCTTAGAATTAGTTATTTTTTTTATTAGCTAATTAGCTCTTTCATAATAAGATCTAATTTAATGCCAAATTTTGACAATGTTGTGAATTGTGCGTTTGAATAAACGCTCTAAGCGAAGTTGGCCTAATTCTTAATCCAGATAATTATAAGATAAGACGATATCCAGTATTGTTTGGCTCCTATAGAGTATCCCGAGACCATTCATTAATGGGTTGTTTATGTTCTCTATTATGAGTAAGAAATCATATAAAAGAATGTGGAAATAATTCATCTCCATTCATCGATCGGTATCTCGTAACATTGGCCGCGCGCGATCAACGACCTAGACGTCCCGAACGGACGATCGGCTTGCGTACGTATTACAACACATGTTTCATATTATCATGTAGTTTCTTTTTTTTTTCGGTAACCGTGTTGAATTTTAGTATGTCGTCTTCACAGGTCATATTTGAAATTGCAGGGCCAGCTACCGAGAATGGTTTCGGGACATCTGTATATTTATAAAAAAGAGAGTCACAAAATTATTACTTTTGTATGGAGGAATTAACCGGTTGCGACCGCTTTAGAAGTAAACGTCTACTTAACCGCATACAGGATGAAGTCAGAAGTGTCCTTTTAAGGGGTGATTCCATGGCACGCATCTGCACAACTTTTGTTCAACAAGTCTTTATATAGGTAACAAAAAAAACCCGTATAAAAATATAAATCTCTATTAAAAGTATTGTTGTGTTGTGAATTGACCTAGATCAGGGGTGCTCAAACGGTCGATCGCATGCACCGTGCAGAAAGCTAATATCTATATATGCTACGGTACGCCCTACCTAGGTAGGTAGGGTGTATCGTGTATGTACGACAACCCTGCATCACACACACTTGCAGTCTCTCAGAGTCGATCGTAAGTAGTCTAAAAATATTGAGGTAGATCGCCAGCAGTTCAAGTTTGAGCACCCCTGTCCTAGATTATAATATTTGCACGCGGGACCCTACCAGTCGTTTACTGGCTTGTATTTCGTTAAGTGACCGTACTTTAAAATGTTTTTAGGACTCTTTCTTTTACCATTTTATTCCGTTTTTTTTTTGGCTTTATTTACAACGCTGTCGGACAAAAGTTGGTCAATGCATCACTTGCCAAAATGTGACTTTTGCTTTTATAGCTCAGCGGACGTAAACTGTCGACACATATCTAGCAGCGTAGTAATTTTTAACGCTGAGACCGCCGCTGTACAAAGTATAGAAAAAAACTGCGTATTTTTTTCTAAATGTATATTATCGGTTGTTTATTTGCTGTGGTTGCCGAAGGTCAGCATGCACATCCTCAGGCTCTGCTGGCACTCGGAGTAACTTCTGTACGGCGGCACCAGGTTGTCGTCGTACATGTTCATCACCTGAAAACAATTTATATATTTACTACCAGAGATGGCAAAACTACTCTGCGATATGAAGTAACCCGTCGGAGTGTCCGTCCGTCCGTTCGTCTTATAAAAGGATCAACTTAATATAACAAAAGGTTATGAATGATTGTCAATAACCTATATTGTATCCCAAGACCATACCCATAAGAAAAAACAGATAATAGTTCCTGCGACTTCTAGTATTATTTGAGAAAAAAAATTGTAAACGTTACTTAAAAATGGTAATGTAATGTCTTTGTTTGAGCATTCAGCTGTCGCCGTACGCCGTAACGTTGTCGACGCCATTATCGATCGGTGCGATATTAAAATTCACGCTCTGATCGAATTTACACCATTTGTTAAAAAAACGTTATAAATTCAGTGATTTTTTATTGGCATTTTTTTTATATCATTATTTCTTACTCATAATAGGTTACAAAAATCCACTTTTGGTGTTCGGGAATGATCTTCGGACAGCCTGCATAATATTAAATAACTTCGAAAGAAAAAGTCGGGTATTTACTTAATTTATAAAAGTGAACAATTATTTGGATATGGTCGCAATTTTCCATTTTGTCCAACGCCGCCCTACGCTGGCCCGGGTAGCGATTCCATATGAGCCATACGCTCGGTCGCGTCTCCACCATAAATCTTATATCTTGTGTTTGCTTTCAATCGTAATCCTCGTCTCCGCGGACACATTAAAACTCTCAAAACCCATTTCTCTACAATTGCGAGAAAATATTTCTTAACTAACAGAATCGTTGACCTGTAGAATCAACTCCCACAATCAATCATCGCAGCCAGAAATACCAATCAATTTAAAAGTCTACTGGACAACTCGAAAATCAGCTTAAATACAACCAATAATGGCTTTTTAAATATTTAAAAACTTTAAAGGAGACATTTTTTCCTAAATCTATTACCTACATATTAAAAAAAAAATGATTATTAGCCGTCAAATTATACCAAAACTTAGTACACTCGAAAGCATTTTGAAAACACCCGGAACACGACACGGACGCTTTTTATAATGCGTAAAATTTATAAACCTCAATAAACTTGGCCATAGCTTCTTTGTACTTGCATTGGTCCATCAGCTTGTACGCTTCCATCACTAGGGCGTCGGTTTTCTGAAATAACAATAAAAATAATCTCACAAATGTTGTTAACACACTCAGCGGGATGACGGGTTATCCCGTCATTGCTGTATACGCCAGTCACCATGTGCGCTTAAATGAGTTTATTGGTTTACTGCATTTTTATTAATATTTGACGTGGCCTGGAATATATGGTAGATTTTCTGGAGATGAGCGGACTGTACGGTTTGCGCCAGGTGACTTGGCGCACTTCAGGCCGACAATAGTCGATTTGCGGATTGAATTAATTTGCGGAATGGATTGAGAGAGATGCCAAACGGGTTGGTTGGTTGGTTCGGCTGCCGGCGACTCGAAGAGACCTCTCTTTCCAGGTTCGGTGGCTGCGGTGATGCACTGACACTTTGCTCCAAATTTGCTTACCATATTTAATTTGTACATTTAGTTAGCATTTTAATAAATGCAAATCGATCATCAAAATAAATGAATTGTTTTATCTAATTTTTATTAGGCCCGAAATCCTGGCTTTAAGATTGCCAGATGTAATTTTTAATCCAGTACTTAGTTTTGTATGCATACTAATATTCCTCAACAAATTTTTGCTTCTAATATATGAAACTGAGTTCGCTGGAGCGCTCATATTGTATTCGAATTTAAAAATTATGACAGCACAGCTGTTGGAACGTATTATTTATTACTGGCCAGTTAAAATGAATACAAACTCATCTTTGTGCGCAAATAGAAACATGTATAAAAATGTTCAGAGCCACATTATAATTATTATATATATTTTCCAAGGTTATGTCCGTGTTAATTTATTTATTTATAAAATGTAAATTTAATAATAATCGTCTGTCAAATAATCTGTTTGTAAAAACAATTAAACAAATGTATAAAAAAAGTCAACAATATTTTTTTCAGAAACTGGCGAACGACTGAGCTTCATTTGAACCATTTTCAATTAACATTAATCGAACATGGCGACCATTCCGGAAGACGACGACGGCGAATACGGTAATCATTTTTAACCTCCTTGTGTGTGGCGCTACGGCCCGATGCCCTGCCTTACTCCATGTCCTCGAAAACTGATAAATGTCACTTATTCAAGAGAACTAAATATATTACTTATGTTATTGTATGGAGTAAGTAAATGACTGTATTATGTGATGAAATATTTAATATGTTTGCCCACCGCTACTATCCGAAACAGATACTCAAAAATAATATTAATAATTTAAAGAGTTTAATTAAGCAATCAAACTGGTCTAAAACGATAAAAGAATACCAGACCGCGCGACATCACCACGTCGCAACCCAGTACCAACAAATGTATTGACGAAAACGAATGACGGGTAGTTTCCCGCGCATAAATATTGTAATTTAGGTCAATTAAACTTAACCTAACCAGGCAGCGCCCGTACTAAGACAGGTTTAGGATTTTTTATGAAATTATTTCGACTTGAAGACAAAATTAGCACTTAAACCTGAAATAAAAAGTGAATATTTACTCATTTGTAAATTAATATCGTTAAATAAATTATGTGTGCGGGATTGTTTCCTACGAAAACAAAGAATTACATATAGCTCTTCCCAAAAGCGCTCATCTCTGTTTTGCGCGTGGTCCTATATCATTCTATCTCATCTAAACGGCTTTTAAAAACAAAATAAAATGTAGGGAAAAATGCAGACTTTTCGAGACTCTTAACTATTAGCCACAGTCAAAATTTAACTTTTTAATTCTATAAAAGTCTAGATAAAATGATATCCAATATTATGTTTCTTCCATATCTAAAAATAAGGGAATAAGGGAGCAAATCTTGTCCTTATTGGTATAAGATGTCATCGGGTGCTAAAATATCAATTTGTTGAATATAATGCAATAAGCGACTTTTAGTGAAAGTTTACCCGATATCCGGTAACTTGAATTCTCGAGAGAGTTTTCCTGATGGATAGCTGATAATCATTTTCACCAACTTCCGTTTCAGATTCAGACGACAACGAGAAGAGAGAAATTGAAACGGACATGATGGAGGTGAAAGCGCCGGAGATCGCCAAGCTGGCGCCGCCCAAATATGAGATCAGGCCGAATTTATACGAGCGGTGAGTCTTTGTGATTCTTAAATAAATGATCTTGAATAGTTATCCTGACTTCAGGATAATTCCAAATGTAGAACCTTGATAATCCGGAAGGATATAAAGGCACGGCCGGATTTTAGTACGCAAAGTTTTTTCAGACGATACTAAGTTATTCGCTAACCCCTTAATAAGTAGTTCGGAATTACAAAATGACGTGAACAGAATCACGCTATGGACATCTGAATGGTTACTAACCCTGAACGTTGAAAAATGCGTTATTCTGCATATCGGGAAGAAACACCCAACTCAAAATAGTCGTCACAAAAAGATCTCGGTGTAACAATCTCGTCAGATCTTAAGTGGGAACAGCACATCACCTCAATCTCAAAAAAGGCAAACTCCTTACTATTCTTAATAAGAAAGGCTTTCCATAATTTGACGGTGGACGTATTCTTAAAGATCTATAAATCGTACGTAAGACCAATACTGGAATATGCTTATCAAGTATGGAATCCCTACTTCACTAAAGACATCTGGAATATGAAGAAAGGCTAAATATACTTGGACTGACAACATTAAAGCAAAGGCGGCCGAGAGGCGCTCTTATAGAGACCTGCAGGATATTAACCCACTTTTATGATCTTCCAAATTTTGAAACCATAGACAAATTCGCACTTGCGAGGATCTCATTTTAAACTCTCAAGTACAACCTTTACTTCTAATCCGAGGAAGAATTTCATGTCAAACAGAGTGGTGAATGCATGGAATAAGTCACCAAGCGCGGTGATAAGTGCCAAAAATGTGAATGAATTTAAGAACAGACTGGACAAGTTTATCGGAGACGACACAAGTGCAGATTTAGGCTTATCAGCGTGAGCTGCCTGTTTAAAACTAATAATATAAAATTAAAATTATTAAATTTTTATTTTGTAGATTTCAGTCGTTGACCGTACGAGAGATAATATCACAATCGATGCTGGAGCAACTCCACGGTAGCGTCTACAGCGAGAAGAACGCCGAGAAGTGGGTAAAAAGCATAGCGGCCAGGATCAGGGAGAGAGTGAACCTGCTCGACATGAAGAGGTTGGCTTTTACTTTTACTTTTATATTGGTGTAGTCCGGCGCTGGGTCACCTCGACCCATCGCCGCCCCATTCCCTTGCGCAGCGAGAGTACGTACACTGAATCCGCCTTTATACCGTGCCGTAATAATATAAAGTTTAAATAATTTCGATATCTTAAATAAAAAAGTTAAAGTTATAGCAAAATTTCACTTTTCGGAACTCGTCTCCCGTTCTCGCCGCCCTGGTCTGATTTTACCCATTAACGAACTTGATCGAGATTTTGTGCCTTTAAATTTTATGTATCAACTAGCTGACCCGGCCACGCGTTGCTGTGGCTAAAGTTTTAGTTATATTACATTATAGTAAACAATCTAAGAGGAACAATAAGAGAAC
Source organism: Neomicropteryx cornuta (assembly GCA_020383195.1). Classification (NCBI taxonomy): domain Eukaryota; kingdom Metazoa; phylum Arthropoda; class Insecta; order Lepidoptera; family Micropterigidae; genus Neomicropteryx; species Neomicropteryx cornuta. Next base: position 11,537,784 of record JAHKQU010000003.1, read on the forward strand.
ATCAGTCACGGAGTCCACTATGCTTTTTCACACAGATGGTATTTGTAAAAAAATATGCTGATCTCCTTATTTGACTTTCTACTACTATAACCCTTTAGTACAATGAAATTATTTACGAACAAAGACGAAAATGTTGATGTTGGTATACAAATTCACTGGATTGAGATTGATTTGAAGGGGAAGTACGTTGAACACAATTAATTAAAATGTTCTTACACTTGATACTAAGCAGAAATCAATAGGTAAAAAATAAAAATTTATCAGATTTATTATTTCCATTTAATTTTATAACAAATATAAGTATATTACAGTATAATACAGTAAATAACATGTGACGCTTAAACTCATGAATGAGGTAGGCAAGGCAGACAGTCTTAAACTTTTAAACATTAATATCTTTTTTTTGAATTATAAATACTTTCAGTTTCAATTTAATTTAACACCAATCGGTGCACAATGTTTTTGGTTAACCTGTCTTTAGCTAACACAAATAGATTCGACGGTTTCCCAACACGTGAACACGCAACATATAGTTGCCCATGAGAAAAACATGGATTTTCCAAATCTAAACCACAAATGGACATTGTTTGACCTTGAGATTTATTTATAGACATGGCGAAAGCTAAACGAATTGGAAACTGTAGCCTTTTGAAGGGTATGGTAGAATCTGATGGTATCATCGGAATACGTGGCAGCAGGACCACTTTTCCTTTAAACTTCCCAGCCAAAATGGTTGCTTCAAGAATGTTTCAGGTGATCTTTTTGATGACCAAACGCGTACCGTTACATAATTGAGGTGGATTCAAATTACGGAGGAGAATAATAGGGGAACCAATCTTTAATCGAAGATTATGTGGTGGCATTCCAGGGATATCTAATGAATTTAAAAATTCAATCGGAAAATTTACACTTTCATTTTCATCAAATCGATTGATTTAAAAGACATCAGATCGCCTGGTAACAACTGTTGTATCTGGAAGTTAATTTCGTCAACATCAACGTTTTTGGCTGCCAAAATCGCCCGTTGACTAAGCCATTCATGATTCAAATAATTATTCTGTATATCCGGGAAAATACTCTGAATCAATTCAGTTTTATCCTGAACAACAGTGCAAAAATTGTCTGGTAGTTTAATGCATTGCGTATTTGGTTGCAGTTTTATTTTACCGTTCCCAATATCTAGTAGTTGTTCGGAAAATATTAGTGCTGATGGATCATTTTGCAATTGTACTCGCATATTTATGGTCAATCGAAGTGTTTCAACACTTCGCCATAAGAATGATTGTTTCAAACATGCATTAATCTCATCCGCGAAAGTAGAGCGAGGTATAACCGGTAAGGTCTGCCGGAAGTCACCAGACAAAAGTAAGATAGCACCACCGAAAAGTTTATTATTGCTGTTTAAATCTTGCATAGTTCTGTTTAATGCTTCAAGTGAATATTTGTGTGCCATTGTGCACTCATCCCAAATTATTATAGAACTCTTCCGCAACACTGCAGCTATTCCACTATTCTTTTTGATGTTACACATTGCATCTGGTTTATTATGAACGTCCAATGGCAGCATGAATGTTGAATGTGCTGTTCGCCCACCATCCAGTAAAGTAGCCGCAATGCCTGACGATGCTAATGCTAATGCGATGTTTTTGTTGCGACCGTATTTTGGCAAGAATCAACGATATTAAAAATGTCTTACCGGTTCCACCGGGTGCATCCAAGAAAAAAAAACCGCCTTGTTCAGCAGCAACAGCCAGCATAATCCGATCATAAATAATTTTTTGTTCTGCTGTCAGTAATGGTTCACTGTTCATGATAATTGTTGCTAAACTTCCATGGTCATATTGATTTTCTCGTTGTAAATCGGTATTGACTAAGTCGGTGGCTGGACGATTAGGTGATGGCATACCATAATGATTAAGTGGTAAATTTGAAATAAGAACACATAAATCCTCGATCAAGACCAATGCTTCATTGTACATCTCTGGTGTATAATCTATGTTTTGGCATTGATTTGTTTGTCTAATTCGGTGCAATATGTCTTCTGTCATACAATTTTTATATTTTTCCCACAAAGTTTGTGCTTGCGAGGGATAACATGTCGCCAAAATAATTGCAAACAACTGACGAATGTTATTCGGTGTTGATGTCAACGCAGCATCAGCAAGCGTTAAGTCCCAATGGTTATCGTCTTCTAGCAATTGCAGTTCACGACATGCATCCTGGTATGTATTGAATACTCGACCATTAGCTGTTCGTAAAAATTCAAAAGACGTTGGTCCGGGAACATTCACCAATAACAAACGTAAATAGAAGCACTCACGTTGCTTTGGATGTACCGTGTAAAGTCTCCCCAATGTCTTAGCTTTGAATATGCCTGTAATGGAAGGATGTGGTTTTCCTTGTTTCCGTGGCTCCCATTTTTTACTGGATTTGTTCCATGTGAAATAACGTGGAACATCACCATACACCAATGTCTTCGCGAATTGGCCAAAAACATCAGGTTTTTGACACAATGTAAAAAATTCAGTTAGAGTCGTTTTCGGAGCTTCGAACGCTCTTTGGAGAACATTTTCTTCAGTGAAGTATACACGTTGACCGTTTTCAAGATGTATTGCCAGATGTTGGACAGCAGGATCTCTTTCGTGGATGGGAAAGCTGAGAATATGCCAAATAGCTTCATTGCTGCTAATGTATCTGCCCATTTGGTATCGTGCTATTTCGTCATTTTTATTTATGTTTTTTACTTCAAATATGGCCAAATCACTGCCTTTGTTTACATATTTACAAATATACTTAATTGATTTAACAGAACTGCAAAGCTCAACATTGATATGAGCTTTGTAAGTTTTTGAAAGTAGTGGTGAGTATGGTACCACCCACTGATTATCAAACTCAACTTGATTTGGAAAGTTCGGCAGTCGCATTGTAAATGTGTGGCCACCATTCTCAGTACTTCTGCGGCGATACATTGGATAACCATCAATATCCGTGATCGTGTCATTCGTATGCGGCTTTGGGAAGTTTTTTTTACATTTTCCATTTTCCATGCACGGTGAGGTCATGTTGAAAACACCGCATGGCCCATGGATCATGTGTTTGGTGACAATATCAAATAATTCTTGATCAATTAATGGGTCTGGAATTTCGGCTGAAATTATTTGATCGATTTCTTCAGGACGGATTCTATCTTTAAGCCAAACCAAAATGTGGGCATGAGGCAAACCTCGCTTTTGCCACTCTATCGTATACAGCCAACAACGTGTGATACCAAAAATTGTATATTTAACAATAAAATCAATTAAGGATTTCAATTTTTGTTTAAACACACGTGCAGTTAAATCATGACGATGAATGGCTTGTTGTCCTGGCAATAGTAAAGTTTGTATCTCTTCCCAATTCGGATTACATGTGAATGTAATAAATAAATCCGGTCGGCCGTAATGACGTACGTAAGTCATCGCATCTTGTATGTATTCCTGCATGTTCCGTGGACTGCCGATGTAGCTTGAAGGTAAAATGAAAGCATTACCGATGTCATTGGGATTTAAATTTCCATCGATGTTTCCAGCAACAGCATCTCGTAAGTGAATATATTATTCCGATCGTAGTTTTGACGTTTGCGTTTTGACGTTTGCCGCTCGCGTTGTTGAGGTTAGATTTTTTCGGTGGCATTTGACTGAAAATAATAATTTTCTTGTTCTTATGATATTCTCTTGAAGACGTTCGTTACACTGTTCTTGAGATTCTTGTGCATGACCTGCTGTCCTGATTCTTTGAGCTAGATTTCTTGATTCAATTTGTTTTGCCAACTGATGGGCTCTTTTAATACGTTTGCGTCGAATAACTGTCACTGTCAAATAATAACAGACATTAGCGCCATCAACCCAGTCGAAAGGTATCGACATCTGTCAGTTTTATGACTGCCAAATAATAACGGACAAAAAATTAGCGATAAATTAAAATTGCGACTATAATTTGAGATTTAAACTATCCTATCTCTCAAGTGCACATCGAACTGCACATGGTGTTCAAATTTTATTATAATCGGTTAAGTGGTTTAGGAGTCCATTGAGGACAAACATTGTGACACGAGATTTATATATATTAAGATTTGAAAGTGATTGGTGTGAAATGACGGCTGTTATCGTGTCCACAAGAAAGTGATATAGATCTAGGGGATGTGAAACGCGAAGATATATCGATTTTTTTTTACCGTAATGACATGGTACCCATTGCTTTCCTAAGGAAATCTACCTATATTTTTTTTAACTGTTATTAACATTAAATTTCATAGGTATTGCAGGGAATTAAGGCAAACAACACACGCTAATGACATATATGTACACGCTCGCAACTGACGAACAAAATTATATCCAATGATTATAGAGGTATACTCACCTATAGAGATATAAAAACCATAATAACGCTCAAACTGAAAAGATAATGAATTACAGTCGAGATCTACTTCCATTAGTAAATTTTATTTTGTTAATTTATTAAGTTACTTTTTTCATCCGTCTGATACTCTTGTGTTTCAGATACAAAGTGATAGTACAAGTTTTCCTCGGCGAGAACAACGGTGCGGGCGTCAAATCGTGTCTCCGCACCCTGTGGGACTCGGAGAGCGATAACTACATCACCGAGCAGTTCGTTAACGACGAGATCTTCTGCTTCGCGGCCGTCTTTGGATTGTACTTCTATTGATTCGGTTATACGAAAAATAAACATTGCTTATTCGAGCAGTTTTGGAGACGCTTTAGTGACGGATCCGGGCAAGAGCCGTCCCTCGTGATTGGAGCATGGAGTTTAATTTAACTACACAACACTAATGGCAATCATTCACTGAATCCTGAACGAAGATAAGCGCGGTTTTGCCTGGTGTTGGTTCCGATAGAATGGGTCACACATTTACCTGAGTCACCCGTCTCCTAACGGGGGCAGATTTATCATTAGGGGTCGTTCATTTAATACGTCACGCTATTGCAGAGAAGGAATCACAAAAAACGTAACCTTGTGTGACAACGGGAATGGGTGACGACAACACAGTCATAGTGTGACGTACATAAATAGTACACCTGAGTTTTTATTTCAGGGTTGACGTAAATAAAACGTGACATATTAAATGGACGACTCATAAGTTTCGCAGAGTATTATGTATCACTCGGTTTACCTTTTCTTGGCAAAAGTAAGCATGTAAATTTCAGGACAAAATCAGCTGACACATCGTGATGGCAATAAGAAACTGTGGGATTGTTAAAAATCAAATGATTACACGCTTTAAACACACTCGACGCCGATAACGGTATATCCCGTAATCATCGTATACGACAGGTGGTGTTTCCGGTTAAAGCCGTTACTGTCTCAATGCATTTACATTAATATTTAAAAGCATGGCATGTCGCCAATACCTGAACTCATGATGGGCATAGACTAATCGTCGTTTTTTTTAATGTTAGTTACTTATAACAGTTACTTATGTAACTGTTAGCTACGCTAAGGTTTTAATCTATAACAAAACCTAGATCTTAAACATTATTCAATACAAAATGAATTGTCGAGCAGTTTCGGCAACAAAATGACATTTCAGTTTGACATTTTGAGGTTAGAGCACAAACCTAACCCTAAAATGTCGGTATCATTTCATTTATTTTGTTTTGAATGTAATTTTTTGTGTGGCTGATTGCCCTCGCTAAAAAGCATTGCTCGCTATAGTCTAGGAAATTTGTCTACCTAATGTTTTTTAAAAATTAAATAGAAAAAAAAACAGTTGTACAATTTGTTGTATTAAAAAATATCATAAAAGCCTTATTTTGTTTTATAATGTCCTAAATACAACGAGAAAATAAACAAAATAAAACATTGTAAAGGTGTCCTTAAATTAAAGCATTTGTGACAACCCTGAAAAAAAACAATTTGACAGCTGAGAGTTTAGGGTTAGTAAACATGGGGTATTACACGATACGTGTTTTCATTATTGAACATTGGGTTATTGGTTTTTCTTGGCACCGTATCCGCTCAGCGAGCGTCGGCGTTGACGGCAGCTCTGAGAAGAGATTACTTCGTCCGCTTAAAATATTCTTTCATTTTTATTCGCTATTACAAGTATGAAGTTTAATGAAAAATACTAAAATATTTTATAGCTAAATTTGATTACTTACAAAATGTGGTACGAACGCACTCCTAACCTACCGAGCCACGCGTTACACGACCATTTCATTATAACCGCATAAAGTCTACAAGTCATTTTCTTTGAAACCTTGATGATTTTTTGTAGGTATACCGTCTTCACAAATAATATTTGAAATCGCTGTCGTAAAACGTTGAGAGAAAAGAACAGCTGGGCTACTCGAGTGGGTTGTGTGGTTATCGTTTAATTAATTCAGGAATTCCGCCCGCAATATGAATAGTGTAATCTTCAAATGGTATTTCTTTCATTTTGGATAATTTTTGAACCAATCTCTGGATGTAAACGAAGTGTACCTTAATGTCGAGGAGCCCCTTCATGATGTTGGTGTGTTGCCGGCACATGATACATTTCATCATGAAGCTGTCACAAGCGTCGTCGACTTTTAGGATGCTATTGCACGGACCCTTGCTCGTTACTGTGGTGCATCTGCGCAGAAAAAAGACATTTATATGTTTGTATAAAAACATCATATCGATTTAAGGACCGTCGGCTGTCGTCCACCTTCTGCTCAGTCATGTCAGATCGTAGCTATAGTGACAGCGCATGGTTAGTGGTCATTTTAAGCTTATGCATGTGGCCGTTTAAGGGGCCGTAGAGCGTGGTCTTAAATCATTCCGTTTCATCTAACTTTTTTACGGATTACGGATGGAGTATGATCGTGAGATGGTCGCCCATGGTCGCTCGATGCGCATGACGGGTTAATGTTCGTAATTCACTTGTATGGGAGCTAGCAACGTAACATAGTTCAGCAAGACTTATCCTTCATAGAAGAATCAGGTGACGAAAATGTTGCTAGCTCCCGCACTATCACGCCAAACAGCCAGCGAGCAAGTCGCTAGTGACTGGATAGACCCGGTTAGAACGATCCCAAACGGTACCTGAATCGTATGGAGTTCTCGGCCATTCCTTCGTAGGTGGGCCAGTTTTGCTCGCAGGGCAAGCAATGGCAAACGAACCAGTACTGCTGTATCAGCTTGTCTCTCCTCTCCTTGGTGATGTTCCTCGTGAAGAGTGGACCGTAGTTCTCCGATATCTGCTTGCCCTCGCGGATCTTCTTTATTGTGCGGACAACCACCGATGTGCCGTTGAAGTATCTGCAAACGGTTTAAACTCGTACATAAATCTTCACTAATTTTAGAAACGCGGGGCTCCCAAAGAACTATTCTGTAATGGAGTAGGAATTAAGATCAAGAAATCAATGGAAGTAAGTTGAGTGAGTCGAGTAAGATTTAAGGGGTTTTCCGAAGGTGTGAACCTGTCATCTATACCGGAAACCTTAATACTTTACTCAGCAAAAAAATAAATGTTGACAGCAACCACAGCTCATTTTTTGTAATCTTCGGGGTGTCCACAAGACATCCCCAGTTGCTTCCACGACTTTCCTAGAACCTTTGCCTCTGCCTAGCACTCCGTGCGTGCTTCATTGCTATTGTAAGTAAAACGGGGTACAAAGCCTTATCAACGTACTTCTGTGATCTGCGAATCGGAAGGTTTTTTGTGTTTTTCACGAGAATCTGGGTTTTAATACTGAGCTGCTGGTTTTCGAACCAGAGACCTTTGGATCAGAAGCAGGCTTTTACACTATTATGCTGCTAACTCGTGTATTACAAAGTATTTAATGATAAATGAAAAGTCTAAAGATATAATTAACCTGGTAATATCAGGATCGCAGGAATGATTGAAAAGTGCCAGCGTTGGGTACAAGCCGCCTCCGACGAACACCGTCTTCCCCAGATGTTTCTTTGGCTCCTTGCCGTCGTACGGGTCCGGAGTTACGTATTTTAGTTCGAATATCTCGTGGGTGTTAAACTGGAGCACTTGTAAGTTCTTAAGTATCAACCCACCGATGTACTCGACGGTTTGAGCCTTCGCTTCGGTGTCGCTGGACTGTCTGTCAAAGTAGGTCGTTTCCATGAGGAGTTTCAGCAGAAACACAGCCATGTGGGTCCTCTCGAAAAGGTCCTTGTTGTTCCGTTTGGATTCGTGGTCGACCAAGTTGTAGACGTTTCGATAGTCGTCGCTCTCGTACGCTCCCGTGAACTTTTTCCCCAGTTCCGGTTTGATCCTCTCAAAGTAGCCGACTTCCCTTTGGGTGATCATCCTGAGGGCCATGTGGCACGTGATCGAGGTTTGCGACTGCCAGATCTTAGGTAGTATTCCGCACTCGTGCCGGTGGTATGTGCACATTGCCTCGTCGCGGCATTTCTCGCTGCAGAACACGACGTTCGGACAGCCCGAGCACGGAATGAAGCTGAGCGTCCTGTAGATGGCGTTGCTGAACGTGAAAATATTTAATATATATTTATACCACCATTTGACAAATACGACCATAATTATAAAACTTTATACGGATTACAAATCTTTCTAGTTCACATTAGATTAGTATCGATGAAACGGTACAAGTTACATTCGCGAGCCGCACGTTCAGGCAGGAGAATACAAATGCGGTTGCAATCGGATCACCAACAGACCACAAAACAGCTGGTTTGCCAATATGGCGGTGGCACTGATAATATAGTGGTTTTTAGATTGCTCAACTGCCAAGAAAAAAAATGAAACCACTCTTTAGTTAAAGGTGGAAGACTAAGACTAAGACTAAGACTAGACTAAGGTGGAAGTCAATTTTGGCTTGATGGACACATTACCTTATCCAGGACTTAGGGTAAGGCTTGATGAAAATAGCAAACCCTAAAAATGCAAGAACAATATTCATAACTACATACTTTTTGAAGCAATGCTGACAGTGCGTCTTGGAGTACTCCTCGAGGAGAACGCTGCAGTGGGCCGGTTCCACTATTATCGTCGAGCTGGTCTGTATGTCCCGTGTCGCCCTCGCGAACCTGCCCTGGCATTCGTCCTGCGCTACGGTGAACGCGTCGCAGCCCGCCGGGTAAGCTGGGTTTGCGTTGCCCGTCACTCTCGGAGGCGTCCTCGCCTTCTGTTTACGCGGTCGCGATTCCTGGCAATATAAAACAGTGTGAATAATCTTAGTGCCGCGTACATCACATTCTTACAATACAATAATAATAATAATACATAAATGTACTGTTAACAACTAATAAATAATTTTAATAATTATTTATTTTAAAAATATATTGTAGTAATAATACTAAAACTAATATTAAATATGAACTAAAATACTTCATATGAAAAACTGAGTATTCCTGATATTTGTAATTGTAATTACTTTAATAATAAAAAGAAATTATAATGACACTTTTGTCATAGTATGTCATAGTTGCTTAGCTCGCGTACACCGCATCTACGCTTCTACTACTTCTTAGACTGACGACAGATCTGGTTTGTTAATGTGATGCCTTTCTATTAAACGAGAGTAAATCAATCGAACCTACCGCTGGAGGTTCGTTGAGCGCCGTCTGCGTGAATTGTCTCCCGTTGACGAGCAACTTTGTCATGAGCTCCGCGTCCCTGGTTATCTTGTCGCGTTTCTCGAGAGACAGGTCCGTGTCGGCGAGGGACGCTATCATCTCTCTGCAAAAAATACGACCTTTCAAGTACCGACTATTTCTATCCTGACCGTGAAAGATAGGACTACGCCAGATTCAAATACCGTTAACATATGAAGAGTCGTTTAACTTTTCCTCGAGGAAAGTCTGGCCTCTTGAAAAGTTGCCATATTAGGTAGATTTCATCAGGAAATTTTGGACAATTAGAGTTCGCCTATCGCCTACTTTGATCCGGTGAAATTTACCTCCACCTTCCGGCGTGCCGAAAGGGATTTTTTTTAATAATTTGTTACATAAAGCCTTCGGAAAAGGATAATGAAAGTGTCCACTAACTTGAAAGTGTCCATGGCGAGCTGGTTGTCGTGCATTTCCAGCTGGCACCTGGCCCGGCGCTCCAGCACTTTGTAGCGCAGCCTCGCCGGGTAGCCCATTGCCAGGCAGCGCGCCACCTCGGCCAGGCAGCGGCGCATGTCGCCCAGGTGGTACAGGCACGCCGAGCGGTTCGCCACGATTATCGACAGCTCCGCGCCTGCGATGGGAGAACATTGCACGACTGCGACAAAGTGGGGTTGACGCAGCGATCTTTCAAAACGCACAGATACGTCAACTGATCATGCTGAAAGTACATACTTTACCCTTATGAGACGAGTAGGTTTATTTTATATTAAATTATTATCAAATGAGATAAATACAACGGGTTAGGTTAGGATCCGTTTTGCTCGCCGTTGATTAAATCTAAAGAAGCCATGACATTACATACCGATACCGCAGAAATAAATATTAACGGACACAGTAGGAAAGATATAGACAATAAATTGAAGCTTGAACTCACTACCATAGTGAATTATTTTAATATAGCCGTTTAGTATAACATACTCATTAAGGAGATACTTTTGTACCATAACCACTCGGGCATTGATGGCAATGAGAAAGCAGACGAACTGGCAAAGATAGGTGCGAGCATGACTATACCGGCCTGCGGTATGCCCGGACAAAAGCAAGCCAAAGAACTCATAGCAAAAAAGACTCTCGGAGCTATTGAAGTTAAGCCGATACCGAATAAGGATCCTAACCACCAGAACCCTAACTGGCCGCTGCAAGCTGAACAAACACCTGCACAAATTGGGCCTATCGACCGACGACAGGTGCAGGCTCTGCCAAGCGGGCCCAGAAACTCCGTTACACCATCTGGGAGAATGTGGGCCCCTCATGAACAAAAGATACCAGCTTCTAGGCTTCTAGGGAAGATTAGAACCATCGCACCCAAAAAGATACTCAACTTTATCTACAGTACGGGACTGGAGGGCGAGCTATAAGTGGATTTAATAGTACAATAGTTCTGGAAAGGACGCGGTACACGGGGGGCAAACCCCCCGTGTAAAATAAAATAAAAAAAATTGAGTACATTTTTTTCTTCTCATAATGGAACAAATCCGATTGTTAATTTCAGTAGGGAGGTGGATAACTCGGTAGGGTGATAAAATATTTACATAAGACCATTCCCGATTAAAAAAACCGGCTTATTGACCCTGTAATTTCGAACATAATTTATTTTGACCTCGTATCATAATTCATTGTGGTTTCCGAGTAAAAAAAATGCAAACTTTACGAGAGCCTTCGAGCAATAAGGGAATTTACACGAGCGCTTTGATAAAATTAATACATTTGGGCGTGATTTATTTATACAATTACTCGTAATAGGGAACATACCCACCTAAGTCTTCGGGAACGGTCTCGGAACATCCTGTATATTGTAGCGAATTATATTTAAGAAAATAGTGCAGGATAATTAACATAGGGCATATATTTCTCAAAGCCTTTGAAATCTTTTTCTGAAGTCTGTTTGAACAGACTTTTCGATAATATTAAACCGCTGATACGCTCGCCAGCTGATCGCCAGGCTACGAATATCGATCGCGTGTCGCTAGAGTAGCTGTTTCCGATTACTATCATACCTGATTTAGCTACCGTCTGTTCCAAGGTAGACCGTGTTACGTATATCTATATATTATAATATGCATAGCGTGTCGAGACCATTCCCGAAGACTTAATGGGGTGTTTGTGTTTTCTATTATGAGTAGGAAATTATATAAAAAAATGCGAAAATAATTCACTTACGGTCAGTAAGAAATTGTTGCGGATCGATAAGCTTACCTTGACCGCGACATTATTACAAGAACCGTTTAATATTATTACAATTTTTTTTTTCGGAAACCACGATAACGCAGGACCAATTAGTTGGCCTAGTTTTCGGGACAGCCTGTATCCCTGGGGACCTGGGGACCTACTCTGGTCGTGCGGCGCGAAGAGGCAGCTCTGGTTGTAGAGGCGCAGCGCGCGCGGCCAGTCGGCCTTCTGGAAGGCGGCGTTTCCGTCGTTCTTGAACCGCAGCGCCAGCGGAGCGTCCTTGCCGACGCGCCCGCCGGCGTACGGCACGCGCCCGCAGCGCGGCAGCGCAAGGGCGTATGCGACGCGGCCCTCGTTGCTGCTTAGCTTCGCGAAGTGTTTCAGCACGGACGCGTCCAACGTCGTCAGATACTTCTCATGGTAGCTGAAATAAATAAATACTATTCAAAACACCTGTAGCTATCATTTAATATCAACTGCTTCTACACATTGTTTAGTAATAGTAAATTATTTAACCAGAACCTAACGTCTTACAGCTAGGCCCTGCAGTAGAGTTGCCATACGTCCCGGTACACCGGGACATGCCACCGGTTTAGAGCCTCGATCCCGTTTGACCCATGAATAATCATGGTTTTATATGATTGCTATAATTCGTGCGACGACATCAGATCACGTTGGCTGGCGGTGAAAGTGCGAAATACCTTTGTGAGGGGGCTGACGTAGTTCATGGTAATTTAGGATCTAGGCGGTTGAAGGTCTTCGTTGCCGGCCATTGAACGTATTCTGAAAATGTGGGAACCATTGATGATTTCCCTTTACCCTTCCTCCCCTCCTCCTCCTATAACTCCCTTATATTTCCTCCTATTTGACATCAGTCCCGGTCGGAGCCGAACCATTTATGGCAACCCCACCCTGCAGACGTCATTGGCGGAATCTTCCTGACATTTCGTGACATTCTTTCGATTCATCATCAATTTTAATAAACAATCAAAGCTCAAATCGTTTTATTTTAGTATAAATTTATTTAAAATATTTTGAAGCCAAAAAGTATGAGGCAACTCTCGTGATCATTTTGAAAGCATATTTCATATGAAAAATAACAGTTTTTTTTATTAAAAAACCGAGAAAATTAATTTCCATATTTCACAGTAACATTGCGAATCATAAGCATAGACACGGAATTCGCGTCTCGTTGTCTATGAGCCGTTTGTAATTAATTGGAAGCGTTCGACCGACGCCATAACCTCAAAATGCTGGGTTTCCATTGTTTGCGGTGCTGTGATGTGAATTATTTTGGTGAATTTAGACATCTTTAACAATGAGGTAGAGAGGACAAAAACGCGTTTTGCTTAACCTCACTAATTGCAGATCCTGATGTAGTCATGGAAGATGTCCTGGCCGGGACACCAAACCACCAGGTTGTCTAAACTTTCAGTGCAAACGTTTAATGCCTTTATTGTTGTGGTTAATTTTTAGAATTAAAGTTTTCTCCGACGTGGAGATTCGGACATTGATATCGTAGGGAGATTCGGACATTGATATCGTAGGGAGATTCGGACATTGATATCGTAGGGAGATTCGGACATTGATATCGTAGGGAGATTCGGACATTGATATCGTAGGGAGATTCGGACATTGATATCGTAGGGAGATTCGGACAATGATATCGTAGGGAGATTCGGACATTGATATCGTAGGGAGATTCGGACATTGATATCGTAGGGAGATTCGGACATTGATATCGTAGGGAGATTCGGACATTGATATCGTAGGGAGATTCGGACATTGATATCGTAGGGAGATTCGGACATTGATATCGTGGATAAAATAGAAGAAAATAATGATTTAGCCTATCGCCAAAGGCAGGTCGGCGTCAGTTCCCCAGATATTTGCGAATTACCTGCGGGCGAGTTTGGGGGGTAGAGAAAAACGGTTATATTGATACAATTGCGCTTGACACCGTTACGGCGGCAGCCGAGACATTATCACACGATCGTTTCGCTATTTGGACCACCATGATGAATGCGAAGATATTTGTTTATTTATGCACAAAATGAAATCATTATTATAAATCACTTAGTCGTCTAACTATGCGTAGCGTCCGTTCCAAGGTGGACTGTTTGTTCCCGGTTGCGACCCGGGTAAGTTTTCTAGCCACCGTGTCACCCCCTTCGAGCCAAACACTAATAAATTAAATTAAATGAGTTTGACAATTGATTATAATGGCTTTAAATGGATTACCCTTTGAAAGAAGTCTCCGGGGCGCCGTCGGCCATCTCGTGACCTCCGCGTTCCTCTCCTCCGGCGGCACTCCCGCCGCTCCCGTCGGGAGCATTCCCGAGTCCCGGCCGCTCCCGGATCGCGACGCGAACGGATCGAACCGGATCTCGCGAACGGGTCGGGACCCTCCGGGCAAAACGTCGCAACGCGGCGGAATGGTGATTTTTCAGGACGGCAAAAAACAAAAAAAAAAAACATGTTTTCGTACGCAAATCATGAATATACAATTTTCTTCTTTCTTCATTGTTGAATCTAGACGCCAGTACATGATTTTGATATATACAGGGTGTATTTATCTTCACTGATAAGGGTTGATCTATATTAACAATGAAACATTATTTTTTTTAATAATATAATTATTTTAGTAGTTTTTTTTCTTGATACCGGTTTAGTTGTCGATATAGGTCACCCCCCCCCCCCCCATAAGGACCAGTGAATATTAACTTTCCGAGTTTTACTCGCAAGTTAATATATTTTTCGGTTCAATCATTGATACTTTATAATAACGGGATTTACGATGTCAAATTTTAAATTTTACAACAGGATGTTTTGGGATGTTTTGACCGTCCCTCTGGACGTGCTAGGTTATTATTGTTAATTTATTTGTTGTATATAAAAAAACAATAAACACTTCCTAGTTCCGGAATGTATCGAGTGCTACAGGCGGCAAATTCCCGTTTTATTTCTCGGTTCTCCCTGGAAAAAATAACCGGTTGTTAAGAAGACGTTATCATAATAGCTTTGCGTTAATTTGGTTATCTCGTGAGAATTTTTCTTATAATTTTCTATCGGTATAGGATTCCTACACCCAAATACTTCCTTAGATATACCAACTTGAAGTCGTTCAGAAGAAAGCAAGCATTTGAATTAACTTCAATTCTTAATTGGGGGCCGCCGACTAGAAAGCGTTTTGAATTCAGATTATCTTATTTATTTAAGATTATTATTATTATTTAGTAATAGATAAGCCTATATCTTATTCCATATCAAAATTGTTATTATTTTTTATTATATGTTCGTCTAGATTGTTTTTAAATTGGTTGACTGTCTTTGATTGTATGACACTTTCTGACAATCCATTCCATGCTTCCACGACTCTGTTTCTGATGAAGTTCTTCCTGGGGTTGCTTGAGAAGGACGTCCTATCTAACTTCATGTAGTTGGGTGTTTTTATCAAGGGTGAATATTTCTCTGAGGCTTTAATATTTTGTGTGTCTCAATGAGGTTCCCTCTATCTCGCCTCTCCTTTAATGTCTGGAGATTGAGAATTTTTAGTCTCTCCTCATAGGCTTTACTCTTCACTCTTTAGGCCAGTTGGTATTTTCGTAGCTCTTCTTTCTAACTGTCAATGTCCTTCTGAAAGTATTCTGAAAGATTGTAACGGATGAAACTTGTGAAATTGATTCCTAGTGTTATTTGTTAAGAAACTATATTATGGTATTCGAGAAAAAAAATGTTGAAGTTTCTATTCTAATTCGTGTAAAACAGATATTTTTCAATGACTCCTCCCTCCGATAACTACGTCACTGGGTCACTAGGCCGCGGTCAGCCGAGATCGAGGTTAATGACATGCCGCGTTGTTCGAAACGCCCCATTAGGGCGGAGCTAAATGATTGCTGTCAGATGCCACTGGTCTAAGAAGAAGGGGTAACTCCTTTCCCCTTCTCTGGGGTTGTAAGAGGGATGCTATTGGTTTATTACAAAAATAATAAATTTTTCGCATTTTGTTACATAAATTCTTACTCTTAATAGGGAACTTAAACACCCCCTAAAGTTTGTGGGATTGGTCTTGGGACACCCTGTATATCTATACTATTTGACCTGCCTCCGATATGATCTAGACGGCTATGGTTGTTTTTCAATCCACACAAAAAACAATTATGTTCGAGTTGAAAAATGACGGATAAAGGTAAAAAAAAACATCCTGTAGGTATCATTATTATACGCCGCTGTGAACACAATGTTTACCTGTAATGCTGCGTGATAAATAATAACGAAATAAATATTCAATTTTTTTTTTTTAATTGACCTGTCTAACCTCAAAATGTTTTCATTTTTTAATAGACAATGAACGAATCCGCTGAACGATTTGTAATTGTTTCGGTTCACTGATCCGTTCCGCAGTTCGGCTCCGGCAACAGGTTTATAAATAGGTCTATCGAGCGTGCGTTCTGCGCGGATGGCTGGGATGTGGACCCTACTGCTTTAGCGGTGGATGCACCATTTTAGCAGTAGATCCGTCACTTTAGCAGTAGGCACATCTACTGCTTTGGCGATGCGTTCGGGTCCAAAAATCTACTGTTTTATTTACATCTACCGCCTTTTTTAGAGACTCGATAAATTTTAATCTGAATTACGCGGAATTTTGAAAATCCACTTTTTCGCACCCCTACTACCAATGGTTAGTGCTATCAAAAAAGTTTATTTAGATTATTTTCAGGCCCTTATCTAAGCAATAATATTAAGTTTAAATAACATCGATATCTTATATACTAAGAAAGTTATAGCAAAATTTCACTTTTTCGTTCCCGCGCCCCCCTGGTTTTTTGCCCGTAATTTTATGTATCAATTTAAAAGAGAAAAATAAATATCTAAGGCATATTATGAAAGCGCGTGTCAATCATACTTTTCTTTACGGCAAATAAATAACGGTACTTAAAATTAACATGAAAAAAAAACAGACATCCTTATCAGATTCTCCCGATCATGGATCCCATCGGTGTAGGACTTTACCCCGAGAGTCTGATCTATAGATCGTAATAGATCGGATTTTGGAGAGAAATCCACCACGATACAGGTCAAATAAACGATACAAAACAGAGTTTCTAGCTTAATTTGCATTGCATCTTGGCATATGGAACAGAGTAGAGCAGCGGGGCTAGTTTGATGCATTATAGCATTAGACTAGATTAGTGCTCTCTACTCAGTTATGAAAGAGATCGTGTAAAAGTGCCGTAGCTGCTATGGTACGTTGGTGTTTGAGAGTCAGCATATGAAAGCAATTAGCGTCATATGTGTTAAATTCCAGGTGCTCCCATCCACTCTGTTCTTGTACAGATTATATTACGGAGTCCAGTCAGGAGATGCAATGCCTTCTCCTGGCTTCTGCAAAGAAAAACCCGAATTGATCGCAGCCTCTTACTTTGCGTTCAGATAGAATTCCATTTACCTAATTCTACCCGATCTCACGACCCATTTGACTTACCTACTACTCATTGTTGATGTCCTCGCTGCATTTAGACGTCCAAACAGCTGCTTAGGTTCACCAGTATCGATGAACCATCTGGGTACCTTCATTTAGTACATCAATAGATGCTCGAAAACCTTTCGTCGACAGCGCAACGAAAGGTTTTTGGGCACAAATGGTGGGAACAATTTGCTAGCACTTGCCAATCGTGCTGTGCTAACCAACACACCACCAACTTCCATAATATAATGCAAAATAGATACTAATTCTCCAAGGGTAAAGTTAACCATTACCCTCTCACGGGTTTCAAAAATAATACACAGTTTTTTTTATATGGCAATCTCATTTAAGCTATGCCCTGTTGACATACTCGTAGGTAGGACTATGATGAAGAACTATACTGAAATGCTTACTTCTTCGGAACTGCTTAGATGTAAGGATCTCTTCCTCAATTTTCTTCATACATCAACAATGAAAATATTGTATTTAAGAGATATTGTATTCGCTATATTCAAATGCTGAGAGTTAAAAATAATGTTTAGAAGTTGTGGTTTTAAATTGCTCAATTACTAAGAAAAACAAAAAGACTTTAGTAGCTAAAACACAGTGCAGGCGCCGCACCGCTTCCCAAACATTGCAAATTGCTAAAAAGATAATTTTAAAGAATATGTCAATATATTCTGTAAGTTTAAATTGCAAATGAAATACAAAGACGACAAGAAAGTCAGTCGATAACGGGCGAGATTATCATTTCTTTATGTATTCCATAAATTTGCATTTTTTTCTTTTATGTACCAGCTAAGCCCGAGGCTTATCTGCTGGAAACCAGGTGTCTATGCAGATCTCAATATTTGTGAAATATGCTCGCATTATTTGGTTTTGTATTTTGCGCGTCCTTCGCGAGATAAATATAATCTTATCGTTCTAAATTGTAAACTAAAACTTGGACTTTTACGCGGATTGCTTCTTGCCCATCTGAAAACTATTTTAACTGGTTAGCCGCAGTCGCAAAGGTGAAACCCATGCCAGCAGCACGTTGGAGCGGAGATATGCGCGCCTAAATATTTTTAAACACGAGATTTACCGTGGAAGAAATATTTTTGACATAGCTTTTTTATTATTTCAAATCCCAACCCACCCAATCTCATCCCAATGAGTACAACGGGCGCAAAGAAGTATAACTTCAAAAGGTTACCTTTTCCAACACTTGAAATGAATACCTAATTTGGTACAAAAACAAACATTATTTGTATATTTATTTGAATACACCTCAACGTTTTTTATAGTCCAAAGATTTTCTTAACCCACCTTGGGTCCCAATAAAAGGTGTATTAGGTAAATGTTTCGAACCCTTTATATATGGCCTGAGTGCGTCCATTTAGGGAGATAGAAGAATGATAAGGAAATAAAACGAAACTCAAAACAAATATCTAGATATTTTTTATTAAAAATAAACATAATTTACAATAAGTACTAATTAAAAACTATATGTTACATGGATCGCGATCCATTCGTCTGTGAAGGATGTGAACATACTGACGCGGCGATCCACAAATTCACTCTGGATCTCTTTATCTCCGCACCTTTACTCTCCTTTATCACTTTGCGCGAAGCTCGAGTTCGAGGAGAGGTCGAGTAGAAACTATCAAATGGTTAAACCTACTTATTTAAGTAAATTCATTTGAAATGCGATAAATCGGAAAAAAAGTGTTTTTGAATTTAATGATTATTTATTATCTTATATTTTTATTGAATAACAAAATCTCTGATCATACAAACTCTTTTACGATCGTTTTAAAATAAACAGCAGATAAAATAGTGACCAGGAGTCGCGGCGCTGCACTCGGATTGAAGACCTCCAGCGAGCCAAGGTCGCGTCTTGTATCGCGCGAACTTTTCAAGGTCAAACTGGTCTAGAACACTCAACTATTTACTACTAATGTATTTTTTTAGACTCCACCCGAATAAAATCTAAAACCATCGACATATTTAAGAGGCGTGTTTCTGTAAAAAATAATTATTTATGGCCTAGTTAGTGTAGTGAACATTTATTGCCTTCGACGCGTCAGTATGTGCAGACCGCAAGCATTACATATCAACTTCTTACATTTATTATTTATTTCTCAGAAATATTTACACTTATAATTTATATTATAATCTAAACCGAAATTAGAGACGCCAATATGTTACAATGGCGAATGCTAAATAAAAAAAAAAAAACTTATTCCAAGTCCCTAACGTAACTTTTAAGAGTGGTAATATTATTTTATTTTATTTATTACTATTATTATAGGTATTTTAGCGATATGCCGAATGAAATAAAACGTTAAGAATATTTAATAGAGACACAAAATAATGCTACAGTCCAATTCATGGATATTTCTGATAAATATTAAAAAATAACTGTAGATTGATAAATTGTTTACAATTTACAAAAATGATCTTGTTACTGGAGAGCCTTAAAAGATAACCCTAAAAATAAATAACTTCGGCATACCTCTAAAATATTAATTTAGTTTGGTTATTCACAAGAGTCATGTTAAAATATTGCCCTTTTAAGCGATAATACTGATAATATTGAATGCAACAAAATTATTTATTGTTTATTTTAAATTAGTGTAAAATGTTATAGGTGATCTATTTAAAAATCACTATCGTCCTCCTGGGGGTTAATTTATATCAAAAACTGAACCTGAATTACGAAATAAAATGTCCATAGTATACTAAATCAATAACAGGAAATAGGTTTTAAACATTTCGCTCAACAGTCGAGTGCAAAAGAGTCGCTCGCACCGAACGCGATGGCGCTAGTGTCGCTTATGGCATCGAAGAATTATGGCGAAGTGCGGTGCGCAACTATCACCCGCCACGCGATTCCGCATAGATTTACGAGTGGTTGTTGTGCACTCGAGCGTGCATCGCGCCGAGGTGCCTTAAATTGTTTTTTTTTCGTAAGTGCGATGCCAAAAGTCAACTTTTGGGCATTTTAAAAGTGTATTTCATTTGAAAATCGTCGCAAACGGATTACAATGTTTTTATTTTAATTTGTCATTTTAAAAGTTCACACTTATGATCTATTTTTTAATGGTTTTATTTAGTATTTTTATAAATCTACTATAAGGTTGTTATTGTCCGACGCTTAATTTTGAACGTGCATAGTAAATAGTTTACCTATTTTAATAGGAAATAAAATTAATACAGGGTGAACTTAAAGTCAGCACTATCCTTTTAAGGGGTTATTCTGGACAAAAGTTATTCAAATTAATTCCCAGAATGACCCCTTAAAAGAATAGTGCTGACTTGAAATTCCCTCTATATTATACATATATACAGGATGTCCAAAGACCAATCCCACAAGCTTTAGAGGGTGTTTAAGTTCCCTATTAAGAGTAAATTATGTAACAAAATGCGAAAAATGTTCATCGCCACATTTATTATTTTTGTAATAAAATTGGTGTAAATCGAACTTATCAATCGATAAATCAATATTATCTATCGACCAATAGCATCCCTCTTACAACCCCAGAGAAGGGGAAAGGAGTTACCACTTCTTCTTAGACCGACCTCCGTTCGATCAGTGGCATCTGACAGCAATCATTTAGCTCCGCCCTAATAGGGCGTTTCGAACAACGCGGCAGGTCATTAACCTCGATCTTGACTGACCGCGGCCTAGTGACCCAGTGACGTAGTTATCCGAGGGAAGAGCCATTAAAAAAAAACTGTTTTACATGACTTAGAATAGAAACTAACATTTTTTTCTCGAATACCATAATGAATTTTGATATAGTTTCCTAACAAATAACACTAGGAATCGTAACTGTTTTTTTTATTGGGATTGACCTTGGGACACCTGTATATAATTCATATCTTGTGCAAGTTTTTATAGGTTTGATCGGTAAAATGATGTCCTATTGTGAATAAAATAAAATAAAAACAATATTAATCGAGACGGCGCACTGTGGGGCGCGCCCAGCGTTTATTCCCGCTTCACACCTCCTTCCTGAGGACGGAACCGCTGAAGAGGAGTCTGTAGGAAATCCCGGCGCACACGCCGCCCGCGATGGGTCCCACCCAGTAAACCTGCAATCGCAAATATATAGTAAAATTATATAAAAAAAACCATAGTATATTCCTGAACCATAGTATTTAGACCAGTGCTTTATAGCATTTAAGAATTATCTTGTACTTCTTGGGGGCGGTCAAGGGTACCAATATCGATCGCGTTTCGCCTCGCGTAATCAACACAAACGCTTTAATAAAAATAATAAATTTGGGGATGAATTATCTTATTATTTTATCGTAATAAGAAATATAAACAACCCTTAACCCTTCGAAAATGGTCCCGGAACACCCTGTGTATTTCTTTGGCAGCTATCCTTGATGCAGACCATGCATGTTTATGGTTTAGAAAAGCTCATCTCGCCAAATCACTGATGGCAAATAATATAGGGTGATGATTTTAGAGGCGTGGTTTTCAAGAAGAGATAAAACGCATATAATTTGATGTTATGACTAAGAATTTAGTTTTATTATAAAGATAAGGGTTTGCCATTATGTTTTAAAAATGATTTCGGGTAAGTGGCCGCCGCGGCTGACTCGAACAAATTCCAGCCGAGAGGCCCAATTTTCAACCACTTTTTGCAGCAAGTTGGGCCGTATGTCAGCAATAACGCGCCGAATATTCTCTTCCAAGGCGTTAATCGTGTCCGGCTTATCTGCGTAGACAAGCGACTTCACATAACCCCACAAAAAATAGTCCAGCGGTGTTAAATCGCACGATCTTGGAGGCCACGCCACGTTGTTCAGGAGTAAGTCTATTCATTATGAAATGGCAAACCAAACTGAGCATAAATCAAGTGACAGCTGTCAAAAACACCAACTACGAAAAAAGTAGTGCCAGATTGAAAACCACGCCTCTAAAAAAAACACCTATAGTATGATGGGTTACATCCTGGAATTGGAGTAATTATCTCCAAGTTTACGAGAAAATTGGTATGTTATTGTTGGTAGTATCGAAAAAGCCGTTACCCAGTGATCGTCCCATATGTTCATGATGGCCGCCGGGCCAAAACTCCTCGCCGGGTTCATACTCGCCCCGGTCATATGCATCTGAAATATGAAGCGAAAACTACTCAATTCTCCCGGTTTAAAAAAATACAAAATACCAACAAATTATCTTACTACAGTTAGGCGAGAAATGTTCTAAAAAAAACATAAAGATGGCATTTAAACATGGCATACGATGTGTAGATCGCCGAATAAAAAAATCAAGAACGGGAGAACATCACATCTGAGCATCCTCGCGGGTTTAGCCGAATGAGCATGTTGCTTCAGATTCATTCGTTGCCCAGAAAAGGTGAAGGTTTCACAATAGGTACAGAAGTCAGTTTACACAACTCAAGCGTAGGTATACGGTATAATATATTGTTACGATGCGGCCGATACGAGTAGTGAGAGCAGAGCGGACCATGGAGAGAGAGAGAGAGAGACCGGGCACCTGCACAGCCAAAAGAGTGGACCAGAGTTTGAAGGGGCTGAGCTAGAGAGAGAGAGAGAGAGACCGGGCACCTGCACAGCTAAAAGAGTGGACCAGAGTTGGAAGGGGCTGAGCTAGAGAGAGAGAGAGAGAGACCGGGCACCTGCACAGCCAAAAGAGTGGACCAGAGTTGGAAGGGGCTGAGCTAGAGAGAGAGAGAGAGAGACCGGGCACCTGCACAGCCAAAAGAGTGGACCAGAGTTGGAAGGGGCTGAGCTAGAGAGAGAGAGAGAGAGAGACCGGGCACCTGCACAGCCAAAAGAGTGGACCAGAGTTGGAAGGGGCTGAGCTAGAGAGAGAGAGAGAGAGACCGGGCACCTGCACAGCCAAAAGAGTGGACCAGAGTTGGAAGGGGCTGAGCTAGAGAGAGAGAGTGCGGGTGTGTAACGGGCGTCAGCCGAGGAGTGGTATATTATTGTTGTCTTGGGCGCGGGCTGAGACGGTTCCCGCTATGGATGTGATTGTGTGTTGTAAGAAAAAATAAATCTTGTGTGAAAATAAAATCATCTCTTAATAATATATTTTTTTTTACTCACAACGGCCATGTGTGCGCCGGCGATCCATAGTCCGATAGCCAGCGGCGCCGACCCTCCTATGTCCGTGCGGCCCGAATCGCAGACGGCGCACACGACGCCGACGAGGACGAATGTCACTAGGGCCTCTAGGATCATCGCCTGAAAACATGACGAAAAGTGTGCGCTCAAAGACGGCATAAACGTGCCCGGAACATTTCGTGGATATAATCTCAGCTGAAAGATATTGAAAGCGACTGAAAAATACTTAAAATTCTTCCAAACGTGACACCAATTACTTCCGCAATTTCTAGATCTACTAGTATAGTTCATATATCTAATATATAAACTACAAAAGGATGTATTCTCCGTCAATCAGTGTCTAACGCTTTTTGACAGCGATTCGAAAACAATTGAGGGCGGTTGACACATTATCGCACGCCAAAGGCACCTTTAAAATCGTCTGCATGGACTAAATAATCATCCCGAGTGCCACAGGCACGAGTCGTCGCCAGCCGAAGGCGCCTACATAGCCGTCTGCAGGGCCTAGCTGAAATCTGGGGCGAAGTCCGGAGTTGAACAGCTAGTTACTTAGGTTTACTGAGATTAATCTCATCGTAAAACTAAAATTTCTTAGCATGTCTGGATACGTATTTTAATAGTTAATATATATATTTGGGGGACATTAGGTAATTAGTTATTATTGTCTTCGCTTTGAAATATTTACCGTTCATTTTCTGTGGGGGCCACAGGGTCACGTACCGTCCACGTCCCAGGGTTGCTGGCATCAGCAGCGCGCGATGTCACGCCACATCGCAACACGCCATCCGTCCTCAGTCAGCAGATCGAGAATGACGTCAAACGGCCGCGCCTAATGCATCACGTCCGAGGTAGAGGGTTTCCCCTCCAGCGCAGACTATAAGAGCGGAGGTCGACCCTACCGCGAGGCCTATTCCATCAGAGTCTCGTGCCGTGAATACCTACTCGCCTGCCGGTCGACACGCGCGCCCTGCGCGCTCTATGGACACTATATTAATTGCCGAAGTTATATTGTAACGGGCGAATCGAATTAACCTCTTCATACCGTATCATTAATGGCCGTTAGAACTCAATATCTACCATAAGCAGAGTGATTCCTCGGGCGAGCAAAGTCCTAACCTCAACTGGAGAAGTCTTCAATGCATTCGACTCCTCACCTAGCAGCTTACTTGAATATTGGCAGTCTGTCGTAACACTTTCAAAGTCTGCAAGTCCTGACGATTGACACGATTCAGTGAAGGATGTGAGTACCTTCGTTTTGACATTGGTACAAGGAATACACATCTTCAATGAGGTCGGACTCGGTTTTCGAATAAATGATAAGGAAGGACTCTGCGTATGAGTGTATTTTTAGGCTTTAGCACTGAACTCTTACCTCAGGCGCGGAGAGTCCCTCCGTGACAGTTGTCATTCCCAAAGATCCCAGGTTGGTTTCCGGAACCAATGCCTGGAAAAAATAATGCGGGTTATTGAGTGCAATCCTCACACCTTAATTACAAAATGGACCTCTGTACTGTATTCTAGAATTTTACCGTTATGGATTGTCTGGTCCATATGTTACATAATTACGCACACATATTTTTATACAACTTTTTACGCCCATTTTGTACGGTTATCATCGTGATAATGTTTCCGATCGAACTTTTATATTTGCGTACCTTCCTATCTTATTTAGGTACATAAATCCGTATAAATAAATGTTGTTTATAATTTAGTTGGGTTGTGATACTCATTCGTTAAGCAGCATGCCTTTACAATCATATAAACTCGAATTCAATGCTCATTCTTACTTGAGGTGTTCGTTAAGTATCGATATTAAATTGTAGGCGATTTCAAAGACTACCCGCAAGGTTGAGAGATCAAATAGAAGAGTGCAGCAATTTCTGTCAGCACTTCGCGCGGCGCGGACGTCTCAACTGTTAACGTCATCCCATTGCAATTGTTTTCACAACTGGCAGTCACAAATCGCAATTTAAAATACAGGATGATTGGATTGCTTCGATTAATGGTTAATCGTAAAAGGTATCATAATGATTTTACACATAGGGTCAAATTTGTTCCAAAAAAAAAGCTTGAAAAAGGTTATGGTAGGGAAAGTGTCACCTTGATGAGGGCTGCTCCCGCGACTGCCCCCACCATCTGGGCCACGACGTAGCAGAGAACCCTCAGCAGGCCGATGTGGCCCGCGGCCAGCAGGCCCAAGCTCACGGCCGGGTTGATGTGACCTCCGCTCACGTGACCAATCATCTGCGGGAAATACCAATAATTACCTAAAACATAGCATTTATAACTTCAATTGATAGAATCAGAATCGGACGACATTTTCATTTCATTCCACGCTTTTTTCCACGCACTTAGGGTTGACTTAAATCTCTAAGGGCAAAGCGGTTCTTTAAACCTTCATTCGAGCATAATCTATGAGTTGGTTAACTGGTAGATATTACCTTTAAGGTAATAAGTCGCCAAATATGCATCACAAAATATGTAATTCAGTATTAAAGTGTATATAAACAAATAAATTAACAAATTTAATTTTAAAAATTATTTTGTATGAGGGCATATTTTACGCACCAGAATGACAGCGCCGGCGGTGAGGCCAAAAGTCAGGCCAATGGTGACGGCCGTGCCGGGCATCCGGATGATGACGATGCTCGCGACGCCGATGGCGACCAGCAGGAAGGTGCCCAGCACCTCGGCCAGCAGCTGCCTCCACAGGATCTGATTCGTCATCTCCGACACGCCCAGGAGATTGTCGCGGCCTGCAAAGCGCACAAACCACCATTCCTCATCAGCCTGATCGCGATGTTCTCACATTTGTAACCCTCGAAATTATGCGATCGTTTCAAGTTGTGTGCAAAGAGGAAGGATTAAAGATCTCACGTTTGACAAAACGCCAAATTATAGCGCTGGTCATAATGGTGGACTAACTAAACAATGTGCCTAATTGTATATAAAAATAAAGGGATTGTTTTTAACGAAACAACTGCTAATTCATCTAATTATACAATATTTACGAATTAGGAATATAAAATTATAATATAACAGTAACATTACGGGTAACGGGGGGAGTAAACTACTATAAAATACATACTTAAGTTGATGTGTCTAATGGTCAAAAATATATATATATTTACGACTAGACTATACGAATACTTAATGATTTTAAGGCCTAAGGTGCCTACACTTATATGTTGCCAGACTAAATGATGATTTCTCCAAAAGCAGACCAAATGTCAATATTTGAGCACGAAAATAATGGCCATTGTTCAAAATATGTTTTCATTACTAATAACAAACGTCGTTACTGTTAAACAAATGCTAAAGCATAACAATTCGAATGGAATTGTAAACAATGCATTATGTTTAAACTGAGGCCAATGTTTAACTTCTTGGCGGTATCTTACCATCGACCTCTCTTACCATAAACACTGTTTTTGATCATGCTAATGTCGACCGAGTTCACCGTTTATAGAACTATAGTGTATCTATAGTTATGTTGCGTTTAGGATATCTATCAAAAAAATAACGTTTTTATTTGTCAACGAATTATTATTTTGTTCGAGAATTATTTCTACAGTTTTATAATATACAAGATTCTTATTTATATGCCGATAAAAACACAGCGAAAAACTATCATGACTTGAATACGAATGTGTGACTGTGTCTGGATGCACAGTCGAAGATATGACATAAGTACGTCACAATCCAACGTCGCTTGCAGGCCGGTGTCTTTGGTATTTTGGCCAGTACGGGCATTTGTTAATTTTAAACTTTATACAGCTTCACTATAACTATTCGTGCGTATACAGGGTGTCCCAAGGTCAATCCAATAAAAAAAACAGTTAATAGGTCCTACGATTCCTAGGTTATTTGTTAAGAAACTATATTAAAATTCATTATGGTATTCGAGAAATTTTTTTCCGAGTACGAACCGTAAAACTTAGTGTAATAACATAATCCAAATGCAAAACATAAATAACATAAAAAGCGCGGTGCAGTATATATTCAATAAATTAAAATTTGAAAAACGAGTATTAAAATAAAAAAAAAAACTACTTGCAACTGAAAATAAACACTGAAGAAATATATAAATAATATCTTGTGGCAATGCAATATATGTTTTCAGTAATTACATTTACAATAATGAATATATATATATATATATACACTGACACGCGAGATGACGTCAAGTTTGTTTTCATTTCACCGAGTGACTTGTTGCCAATTTTTTCAGCTTGATAATCTTTATTGCTATAATTTTGGTTTATTGGACACGAGGAGGTCGCTGAGCCCTTCGGGCAGTACCACCGTCTTCCCGTTCATTAGTTTCTTCTTTGGTCTTATCGGAATCATTCACACCACAAGGCAAAGTATGCATACTCTCGCGGACTCTCTGACATTCGAAGTCCGTCATTAGAGTTGGCTCACAGCTTTTAGTAGATCACTCTATTCTGCCCGCTTGGCAGCTATGACTCTCATGGCTCTCGTGACTCCTACCCTCGGGGCAATCTTTTTGGGTTGGTTTTCGGTTTACAATTTCGCATTCTCTCGACGAAACTATGGTTCGAATGTTACCACATTCAACTATATGGGGCGAAATTGACTCTCGGTTGATTTTTTTCTCTGAACTACCGCAGACTTCAAGGGTGAACTTGTGATTGGGCGTGAACTTGTAGTGTCCTTTGACTTGCGAACGATTTTATGTTTCATTTAGTGGCACAGAATTTTCTCGATTTTTGACTTTGAATTCTGAGGACGCAACCTTCTGAAGGTTTGCTATTATTTCATCTTTTCCGATCTTAGATACAATTTTTGCCGGAGTATTAGCACGGACAGTTTCATGATATTGATATTTAGCTCTATTAAATAAGTGAATATTATCTTCTACTAAACTATCATTCTTACCTATTTTGAAAATGTCATCAATACTATAACTATCTATCGAATGTTTCCTTTTGTGTTTATGGTCATCCTCACATGGTTTAATTTTTAAACACATCGATTTACATATGTCATCCTTCGAAATTGAGGAACCATGCCTTCCTATTTCTCTATGGTTGCTGAGCGTGTTTCTGGTACTTTCTTGACTAATTGAGATAAAATCAAAGTGTTTAATCGATTGTGTTGAACGAAAATAATTAGTATCGTAATCGCTTTCAGCTATAAAACAGTTGAGAAATATTAAACCTTTTACTATAACAGAATTAATTGTAAAAATTATACTTTTTGACTAATCATTTTAGCTTTAAAGTTATGTTGGCAATTTTGTAAATTAAATAAAGTGGTTTAAAAATACGCAATATGTGTAGATACTTAAATATGAAAAAAAAACGTATGTATAAATTATGTTTCTAAATGAAATACTGTCACTTTTTGAAAGGTTAGTGTTATATTAAAAAAAAAGCAAGGTTTTTGTTGTAAGCTATTAAAAACTCGTTATTCTCATTAGATAGATTTTTGAGGTAGTTTTGAACTCGAAGCCCAAACATTGAATGCAAGGCTAACCTTCATCATCATCATCATTGTGGAAACAGACCTTGAGCGTGTCCAGAGACCTGATTGTGGTCAACGCGGAGATGACCTGTAAGTGTGTAACGGCGGGTGTGACGTGTAACTTATTTCATATTGTCCTGAATGTTATTAAATCTTAGTTCCATAAAATGCAAACTTCCATTGCTTAAAATTAACTAAATAGCGGAAAAAAGAAAAAAGAAGCGTTGAATTCAACTATAACTATATAAAACAAGCAAGCGACAGTTAGTTTCTTACTCGTAGAAATAATAAAAAACATGCATAAGGTGAGTAAAATATGTTAGTAATTTAGTAATACAATTATTTTTCCTATAATGAAATTAGGTGCACTAAAAATCGTGAATTCTAGTTTTAGAAAGGAGTTAAAGTTAGTTAAAATAGAGAACCTTCATTTAATTCAGCTAAAATAAATAAAAATCTTGTTAATTTATTGAATAATATAATATTTGGCCATCAATTAATCGTTCCGAGTTATGTTCAAGATCGGGTTCTTAATGCATTGTAAAAATAAAAGAGATTGCTAGATCTTTCTAGATCTTGCTAGATCTTTCATTCGGTGTCCAAAATTAAACGAAGAAATAAAGTAGATAAAAAAAGTTGTATCTATTGTTTGCAAAACAGAAAAGATCCACCCAAAGTAACTTTAAGAGCAGAATCCATGCAGATTTCTTAGGTCCATTTAACAATAAGATGTTTCTGGTTCTAATAGATGCATATTTCAAATGGCCAGAAGAATTTGAAATAAAAATATATTCTGTTTGTAAGCAAGAAATTATATAGCTTACAACAAAAATATTTTGCTATAGATAAGGAAGGACTATAACATTTGGAATAGCGAAGTTTTATGAGTATGAATATGGTAGAAATCCTAAGAATTCAGCTTTAATAAGAATTTTTGAATGGCAATGATCCCCATAACAAAGACTAAAATGGTATATATTAAATTGAGCTTCAAAAATATTACAAATTATGTAAAAAAAAGTTTCGGACGCGATTAGAATGAGTTTTTTATGTGTAATATGAGAAAGTGTAAAGTAAAGATTTAATTATACCACGCTAGGATACAGTAATTCTAATGTTTGGTCTAAGAAAAAAAATAAAATATGAACAAGAATCTATCCTTGAATGACACCAAACTGAGGGCAGCGTTCTTCAACCCTTCCATGCAAAATCCGCTCTAAGAGAAAATCAATAAATTTATTGCAAACAGAATAGCTAACAGTATTCGAAGATTAATACTTAATAGTTCCGATGACAATGCATTTTTATGGTGAGCATGACCTGATTCCACGCCCAGGAATGGCTCCAGATGAAGGAACTCCTCAACGGTCAACAGCACAGACAATTTTGTATACGCATTCGAGCACCCGAATAAAAGACGACGGATAATTGATAATTACTCACGCCTAAAGAAGTTGCTCAGGTCGGCGATCATGGCGTCGGAGAGTGGACAGTAAAGCGGGTGACTTTTCCCGGTCAGGCGAACTCAGTCGACGGTGCTGAGTCGCTGCGCTCATACATATCTCCCGACCACACTGTATGTCGGATTCGTTAGGAGATGGTAAACCAATTAATGAAAATTCACGCACATTTAGGTGTAGTAGTAAATTATAGTGAAACGGTCTCAATGATTTCTCCAGGCCCGGATCTAGGGGGCAAAACTCGACACTGGCGCCCTCTCTTTCCGACATCGGCGTTTGGGATTAACTTTATATTAATAATGAATTCACACTATGTTCCCACTACGCGAAAATTCGGTGCCTAATAATGAGTATTTATTGGTGGAAAATCTTTCTTTATTTATTTATTTATTAAAATACCCAATATAAACTTAATATTATTACATATGTTAATGCTTCATAGCATTTTAATGATTTTCTAGAGAAAAAAGTACAGTTTGTGTGGATTAGTAACACCTCACAAGGCAAATGCCTGTTTCGAGGTGTTACTATTATTAATATAATAGTTTATACATTACACATACTATGATTAGATAGAACGAATCGCTCTGTATAATAAGCGTTTTAATAAAACATTTGCGCCCCCTTAAATTAGCGCCCGGAGCTGTTGCCCCGGTTTGCCCCTCCCTAGGTCCGGGACTGGACTCCACCGCTGGAATCTCCCACCCAGAGCACTACCAACTTCTGTTGAGTTGCTTCATTTCCTATCTCCACTTGTGCCAGCGGCACTTTTGGATGGCCACAGAGGCGACAGTGGGTTAATTTTTAGGTCTGACTAGATTAATAAAAAAAAAATAGTTTATTTTTATAAATTTTGATGCGCGGCTAGTAATGAAACAACGCGGACAGAATATTTCAATTAATAATTATTATTATATGGCACTGAACATTCTTTTATATGTTTACATAGATGTGTTTGTACCTATTAATTTTAACTGGCCAGTAATAAAAAATACATTCAATCAGCCGTGCTGTAATATTTTTGAAATTCGACGAGGATATTTCCGTTTTCTATCGAATGTCAATGTTTCATTTATTAGTACTGAATATTTGTTAAATAACTATATTATCTGACCAGCTTTCGATGTGACCTAAATGGTAATGGTTGTTTGCCAAAACCATCAATCTACACACAATAAATCCAACTCTTTCGAATTTGTACTTTTCGAGTTGAATGTAAATTTATTTTTTTTTTGTTTCGTCAAAATCCTACGGTTTGATTTGTTTTTTTTTTTAATTTCCTTTATTAAACCGTTAGAATTGTCCAACGCAAACAGTAGTACCTCCCAAAAGCGCAATTTTGATGTTGCATAGTCAATAATATCAGCGACGATACTGAAACTATAAAGCATCCTGAAAAATATTGCACCAACAAGTTGGCAATTTTTCAGGGCGGCACCGCTTTTAGTTTAGAAAATATTTCTATTTTTTTTATTTCATTGACATTAGAATGAGTCGTTTTTAATATACAGGATGCTGCATTTTTGGTTATTATTCATTTCAGGGACCAGAAATTATAAACAAAATAGAATATGTTATTAATTTTTTGTTTTTTTTTTCTATGATTCGTGTGCGAAATTTATGGTCGAACCGCGGGCCTTGCACATATAATTGGTCACGATTGGACGTTTAAAACATCAGTTAACTTTTATTTTACCGTTAAATTTGACAGTTTGTAATTATTATCGTAAAGCCTCGACCGCACTGGGCGACGCGGAAGCGATCCTACGAAGAAAAACGGCTGGTACTGCGGGCTTAAGGAAACGTCAGACAAAAAGTTTTGCATTTTTACGCACGTCGCCATATTTGCTAGTCCGTTGAGAAACGGAATGTCACGTTTCATTATTGTATTCTTGTATAGCGATATTATTACAAGTAAAAAAGAACGGACTCGTGGCGTAGTGCTATAAGCGCCCGCGTCTAAATCCAGAGGTCCCTCCCGGGTTCGAATGCCCAGTGGGTCGAAACCGGCCGGGTCATTTTTGAATTTGGTTGGTGCTATCAGAAATATTTATTTAGATAAATTTTAGGCCCTTATCTGAGGAATTAAGATATCTTAAATAAAAAGATATAGCTAAATTTGACTTTTTCGAAAACCCGTCCATCTATTTCCGCCCCCATGGTCTAATTTTGCCCATTAACGAACTCGACCGAGATTTTGTGCTCTTAAATTTTATGATCAATTTGAAAGTGATTGGTGTGCAATGACGGCAGTTATCGTGTCCACAAAAAAGTGATATACCTAGATAGATATATACAGATATAAACTTTTTAACTGAGGGTGGTTTTGGATTCGAAGGGGTTTGAAACGCAAAGATTTGTCTAAATTTTCTGGATTCAGAAAAATAAAATACTGATTAGTACATAGGATAAATATCATAAATACAAAACATACGTATATAGTTTACATAATATTATATATTATAGGTCAACTAGCTGACCCGGCCACGCGTTGCTGTGGCTAAAGTTTTTGTTATATTACATTATAGTAAACAATCTAAGAGGAACAATAAGAGAACATCAGTCACGGAGTCCACTATGCTTTTTCACACAGATGGTATTTGTAAAAAAATATGGTGATCTCCTTATTTGACTTTCTACTACTATAACCCTTTAGTACAATGAAATTATTTACGAACAAAGACGAAAATGTTGATGTTGGTATACAAATTCACTGGATTGAGATTTGAAGGGGAAGTACGTTGAACACAATTAATTAAAATGTTCTTACACTTGATACTAAGCAGAAATCAATAGGTAAAAAATAAAAATTTATCAGATTTATTATTTCCATTTAATTTTATAACAAATATAAGTATATTACAGTATAATACAGTAAATTACATGTGACGCTTAAACTCATGAATGAGGTAGGCAAGGCAGACAGTCTTAAACTTTTAAACATTAATATCTTTTTTTTGAATTATAAATACTTTCAATTTCAATTTAATTTAACACCAATCGGTGCACAATGTTTTTGGTTAACCTGTCTTTAGCTAACACAAATAGATTCGACGGTTTCCCAACACGTGAACACGCAACATATAGTTGCCCATGAGAAAAACATGGATTTTCCAAATCTAAACCACAAATGGACATTGTTTGACCTTGAGATTTATTTATAGACATGGCGAAAGCTAAACGAATTGGAAACTGTAGCCTTTTGAAGGGTATGGTAGAATCTGATGGTATCATCGGAATACGTGGCAGCAGGACCACTTTTCCTTTAAACTTCCCAGCCAAAATGGTTGCTTCAAGAA
This sequence comes from Neomicropteryx cornuta, assembly GCA_020383195.1. Classification (NCBI taxonomy): domain Eukaryota; kingdom Metazoa; phylum Arthropoda; class Insecta; order Lepidoptera; family Micropterigidae; genus Neomicropteryx; species Neomicropteryx cornuta. The sequence continues at coordinate 11,571,371 of JAHKQU010000003.1, forward strand.
TGTTTCCGGTGATCTTTTTGATGACCAAACGCGTACCGTTACATAATTGAGGTGGATTCAAATTACGGAGGAGAATAAAAGGGGAACCAATCTTTAATCGAAGATTATGTGGTGGCATTCCAGGGATATCTAATGAATTTAAAAATTCAATCGGAAAATTTACACTTTCATTTTCATCAACAACAGTATCGATTGATTTAAAAGACATCAGATCGCCTGGTAACAACTGTTGTATCTGGAAGTTAATTTCGTCAACATCAACGTTTTTGGCTGCCAAAATCGCCCGTTGACTAAGCCATTCATGATTCAAATAATTATTCTGTATATCCGGGAAAATACTCTGAATCAATTCAGTTTTATCCTGAACAACAGTGCAAAAATTGTCTGGTAGTTTAATGCATTGCGTATTTGGTTGCAGTTTTATTTTACCGTTCCCAATATCTAGTAGTTGTTCGGAAAATATTAGTGCTGATGGATCATTTTGCAATTGTACTCGCATATTTATGGTCAATCGAAGTGTTTCAACACTTCGCCATAAGAATGATTGTTTCAAACATGCATTAATCTCATCCGCGAAAGTAGAGCGAGGTATAACCGGTAAGGTCTGCCGGAAGTCACCAGACAAAAGTAAGATAGCACCACCGAAAAGTTTATTATTGCTGTTTAAATCTTGCATAGTTCTGTTTAATGCTTCAAGTGAATATTTGTGTGCCATTGTGCACTCATCCCAAATTATTATAGAACTCTTCCGCAACACTGCAGCTATTCCACTATTCTTTTTGATGTTACACATTGCATCTGGTTTATTATGAACGACCAATGGCAGCTTGAATGTTGAATGTGCTGTTCGCCCACCATCCAGTAAAGTAGCCGCAATGCCTGACGATGCTAATGCTAATGCGATGTTTTTGTTGCGACCGTATTTTGGCAAGAATCAACGATATTAAAAATGTCTTACCGGTTCCACCGGGTGCATCCAAGAAAAAAAAACCGCCTTGTTCAGCAGCAACAGCCAGCATAATCCGATCATAAATAATTTTTTGTTCTGCTGTCAGTAATGGTTCACTGTTCATGATAATTGTTGCTAAACTTCCATGGTCATATTGATTTTCTCGTTGTAAATCGGTATTGACTAAGTCGGTGGCTGGACGATTAGGTGATGGCATACCATAATGATTAAGTGGTAAATTTGAAATAAGAACACATAAATCCTCGATCAAGACCAATGCTTCATTGTACATCTCTGGCTTGCGAGGGATAACATGTCGCCAAAATAATTGCAAACAACTGACGAATGTTATTCGGTGTTGATGTCAACGCAGCATCAGCAAGCGTTAAGTCCCAATGGTTATCGTCTTCTAGCAATTGCAGTTCACGACATGCATCCTGGTATGTATTGAATACTCGACCATTAGCTGTTCGTAAAAATTCAAAAGACGTTGGTCCGGGAACATTCACCAATAACAAACGTAAATAGAAGCACTCACGTTGCTTTGGATGTACCGTGTAAAGTCTCCCCAATGTCTTAGCTTTGAATATGCCTGTAATGGAAGGATGTGGTTTTCCTTGTTTCCGTGGCTCCCATTTTTTACTGGATTTGTTCCATGTGAAATAACGTGGAACATCACCATACACCAATGTCTTCGCGAATTGGCCAAAAACATCAGGTTTTTGACACAATGTAAAAAATTCAGTTAGAGTCGTTTTCGGAGCTTCGAACGCTCTTTGGAGAACATTTTCTTCAGTGAAGTATACACGTTGACCGTTTTCAAGATGTATTGCCAGATGTTGGACAGCAGGATCTCTTTCGTGGATGGGAAAGCTGAGAATATGCCAAATAGCTTCATTGCTGCTAATGTATCTGCCCATTTGGTATCGTGCTATTTCGTCATTTTTATTTATGTTTTTTACTTCAAATATGGCCAAATCACTGCCTTTGTTTACATATTTACAAATATACTTAATTGATTTAACAGAACTGCAAAGCTCAACATTGATATGAGCTTTGTAAGTTTTTGAAAGTAGTGGTGAGTATGGTACCACCCACTGATTATCAAACTCAACTTGATTTGGAAAGTTCGGCAGTCGCATTGTAAATGTGTGGCCACCATTCTCAGTACTTCTGCGGCGATACATTGGATAACCATCAATATCCGTGATCGTGTCATTCGTATGCGGCTTTGGGAAGTTTTTTTTACATTTTCCATTTTCCATGCACGGTGACGTCATGTTGAAAACACCGCATGGCCCATGGATCATGTGTTTGGTGACAATATCAAATAATTCTTGATCAATTAATGGGTCTGGAATTTCGGCTGAAATTATTTGATCGATTTCTTCAGGACGGATTCTATCTTTAAGCCAAACCAAAATGTGGGCATGAGGCAAACCTCGCTTTTGCCACTCTATCGTATACAGCCAACAACGTGTGATACCAAAAATTGTATATTTAACAATAAAATCAATTAAGGATTTCAATTTTTGTTTAAACACACGTGCAGTTAAATCATGACGATGAATGGCTTGTTGTCCTGGCAATAGTAAAGTTTGTATCTCTTCCCAATTCGGATTACATGTGAATGTAATAAATAAATCCGGTCGGCCGTAATGACGTACGTAAGTCATCGCATCTTGTATGCATGCATGTTCCGTGCCGTTCCGTATCGACATCTGTCAGTTTTATGACTGAATCTACCAGCATGTTCACCTAATGGTACTTTGTCGGCTTTTATGACGATTTGATAATTGTCATTTTGCAGTCGTGGCGAAACTCTTTTGATCAATTGAATTAGTTGATTGTGATCTTCTAAAAAATTTTCCAATAATATCACAATTGCTCTTTCCTCTGCTTGTTCAATAAAATTATACTGGCACCGAGTCGTGACGCGCTCTTCACAATCGCCCATAAAATAAAAAGGTATCGACATCTGTCAGTTTTATGACTGCCAAATAATAACGGACAAAAAATTAGCGATAAATTAAAATTGCGACTATAATTTGAGATTTAAACTATCCTATCTCTCAAGTGCACATCGAACTGCACATGGTGTTCAAATTTTATTATTAGTCCATTATTTTATTATTAGTCCATTGAGGACAAACATTGTGACACGAGATTTATATATATTAAGATTAAGAAGTCCCGTAGTTTGCGTCAAAATCCTAAACTAGATCTAATTATAAATGATTGGCGTCTCCTTGGAACAGCTCACTGTTTTATATTATAAGAGTGCATGTAAATGACGGTAAAATAAATAAATAGTTTATATTTATTATCTATGCGTTATGGTATTATATATTATTAGATTACCCTTCAAGAGTTTACTAGCTAAAAGCGATCTACAGACATACACCCTGAGCGATAGTTGGGTTTCGTAGTTGTAGGGTAAAAAAGGGTAAAAGGGTTGATGATCACTCAACTAGACCTTAATCTGTTCTAGGGTGACCACCGTTTTGTTCCAGTGAATCGTATGATTCTATTCTGTGGTTATACTCTAAATGCATAGAAATTTATATGACTAATTGTATTAATTAATACCATTACTATTGCAATTATTTTTTACGGTGTTTATTTCCCAAATTGATAAACCACGCGAGTCGTATGAGATCAAAGGCCAAATCTGCCAAAATTATTATTTTTAAGTAGTTTTGTAACAGCAATCTGACCCTATGAAACCCGTTTAAAAGATGTTAGGTTGGAATCAAAACAAGCAAACAGAATTACTTATATTATGAATGCTTACCCCCACGTCCGTGGTTTTTTGGGACAAAATTAGTAGCAGTTGGGAACATAAACAGCATTCAAAAATACCAGGAATAAAATATATTGACGATATTACCACAAAACACGTTCACTGCAGATTGCTGCTTTTGATCCGATACGACTCATTAAGAGATCTTTTTTTTATTAATACCTACTCTATGAATTGAGATACAGTTCAGATACCAGAGAGAAAGTAAAAGCTCCTCATTTTATCCAACCTCGACTCGTCCCCAAGACGTGCCCTCCTGGAGACCAGTGCTCCAGGAGGATAAGAACTGAATCCTAAGACATTTCTCGCATATTAGAGAGTGAAACAGTTGGTGGTGCGACTCACCCTGGCCGCGCCCCTCGCCCTGCATGCCGCGGCAGACGGTGGACGTTCCGCGACTCGTCCAGACCTCCTCGAGGTCACTTCAACCGACTCTGTACTTTATTTGACCTCAAAGCACAGGACGAAAGTCCTCTTGGCTCGTTTGACGTTTCGTCGTCCGCGTTCGAAATATTATTGGGCGATGGTAGCGTCACAAATGCATCTTTTTAGTATCTGGATTTTTGCGGGGGTTCCGTAGATTTATTAACCTGTCAATATATCGTATTGACAGGTTAATAAATCTACGGAATATATATGTATGTATTGACGACAATGAATGGCGGTTAAAAAATATATAAAATAAATGGAGAAATGACGGATAAATGAAAAATATTACGGCCACGTTAAAATAATTATGAAAAAAAAAACAATATTACATACAAATCGAGCGTGGATTCAAATAAAGCCATGATTTGTGAAGATGAGATACCAAAATTCATCATGGTGTCCGAGAAAAAAGATCTGTAAACTTTATCTGATCGTTTGCTCGTAACGCGTAGGTCAGTGACCGGGCTCGGTCAAGGATTATAAATATCGATCGCGTTTTGTCGCACAATGGTAATATATATTTTTTTTACTCGTAATAGGGAACTTAAACACCCCCTTGAGTCTTTAGGTTAGTCATTTTTTTTCTCCACGCCTAACTAAAACATTTAATTACAAACATATAGCAAACTTTTAGGCAAATCTACGGAACATCCCAGCTAATCCATAAACAAAAGCTGGTTTGGCCAGTTAAACGCGTAATTATAATTTACGCGTTATTAATTATAAAATACGCGTAGACCGGGAGCCATACACAATTATGGGTCGCTTCACTTCTCATCTCGCGTCTGATAAATCCACTGCAGACATTAAAATGTATTATAAATATATACAAATGTATCTGTTTATTTAATTTCATAGTTAATATAACGTATGAGTAATCATTGTATTTATTGAAGTGACACTTCAATACGCTCGGTTAAGCGGTTAGGATTCGTGCGAATGAAGTAGCGTGTAACAAAACGCTGCTCCCCGCTCCTCGAACCTTTGAGTTTGCGTGCGGCGTTGGTGAGGAATCGCTGCGTTTATCGTTACATAATAACGTGGTTTAGTATTAAATAGATTAGTTATTACCGTTTTTCATACCATAGTGCTCATAAGCCAATTTTTTTATCTGGAATATACAGGATGTTCCGAGCTAATTGGCCCTGCGATTTCAAACATGATTTGTGAAGTTGACATCAAAAGTAAATATTATGTGATAATAAACCGTTATTATCATACTCAGCCGGCTGATCATTCGCGCTCGGTCAAGGCTACGAAATCGCGTTTTGTCACGTGAAGGCAATTTATAATAAACCTTTAATAAAAATGATGATTTATTTTCGTATTTTTTATACTGGTTTAAAATAGTAAAAGTGTCCTGAAAACATTTTAAAGTGTGGTCACCTAACAAAATACCAGACCGCGCGGCATCGCGAGACCCAGTGACCGTGCCTACAAAAGTATTGACGGGTAGTTTCACGCGCATAAATATTGTAATGTAGGAATGACCCCTCAAAAGGATACTGCTGACTTTAAGTTCCTGCTCGTAGTAGGGAACATAAACACGTGAAACATATGAAAACGTCTTTATAATAAATGGAAATATTCAATTTAGAACGAGTGCGATCTTCGGTTGGCTCTCGGACTGAACTTGTTGCGGGCGCGCGCGAGCGGGACGCCGCCATATCCCGTTATTCCCGTTTCGCTCGGCCGGGAAATGCGTCCGGCCGCGACGTGAAAACGGTATCATCGGGGAAATAAATATATCGCCGAAGCCAGTCACAATTATCATTGGATGCAGCATTTTCTAACTTATCACACGATTTGTTGATAAAATAAAAATCTTTGACAAATTTAGTAAATGTTCACTTATTATTTTTTTAAACCATTTTCAGAAAACCATAGCAATTGTACGGTTAGGTTTTAAGAGGACTCAACCCGGTTTTTTTTTCATATAGATGGGCTGTCTCGTATATAGAATTAAACAGATTTAGAGTGCGGTGTTCCACAGGGTAGTATACTAATTCCCTTACTCTTTCTTATCTACATTGATCCTCTTTGTAAACATTTGCCGACGATACTATAGTATTGTGTGGGGGTGACTCATGGCCAGACTTGTATGAAAACGTTTCGAAGGGAAGAAGTATCACCGAAAATTGGCTGGACCTGAATCTCTTGACATTGAAAACAAAATATCTGGTAGCATAACGGCAGCTGGGCAGTCCAAACAGTATCCAAATTTGATTATTCACGACTGCTCTCGTTTGTCAGTACGAGTATGTAGTTGTAATGAATTGAAAAAAGTCAAATTTATTAATTATAGTACAATAAAAATAGTTTATTTTGCCCTGTGTCAATCCCTTCTATGTTATGGCATAACGGGTTGGGGGGAGCTTCAAAAAGAGTTCTCGCGCCGTTAAGGATAAGCCAAAATGGAATATTAAAATTAGCTTTAAAGAACCCTGGAGATACCCTGGATTTTTTAAAGCATCTTTATGAACAGGAACCCCTAAATAGATTGGTAAATACTCGATATACGGAGAAAGGTTATTTTTGCAACCAAGAATGAAAACAATTTTTGGCCAAAAACATATTGTTTATTTGGACCCAACTTTTTAACATTTTGACAATGGAACTCTACACACCTAGATATACAAAAAAAAAAGATATTTTACAGGTTAATTAGTAAAGGCATAAACGAGTCTGAAAAAATGATTGGTAAAATGAAAAATGAAAAATGAAATGTCCTAAAATGAAAAATTCTTAGTAAGCAAATAAGTTTTTAAATTTATTTTTCTTTATACTGTATCATATACAAAATGGGAACTTAACATATATTTCAAAATATGTACTTATTACACTAATTTACAGCCATATTCGATGCATATATTATTTTATCTATAATTATTGTTGTAAATAGAACACTTTTTAACACACACATCACACATCGATACACACGCAGCCTCAAATTATTTAATCTCTTGCTCTCGCACAATATTTATACAGCCTGTATAATTATTTGTATAAATTCAAGTCAATAGCGGGCCTCTAGGATAATTTTCTGTCGCACATTTTGTTATTTTTTTTTTTTATTATGAAAATATTTGTCCCTTTAGTTTATGAATTGAAACGGATTACATCACCTTAAAAGAGCAGTTAAGAAGGCGCTATAAAGGTGATGTAAAATTAAATGTATTGTTTTTTTATAAAAAATAATAAATAAATGAAACGAAACAAGAATAGCCATGACAACTGTTGCTATCATTTAATAACTACTTCTATACATATTGAACAGAAGCTGACGTCTTATAAGATCACTCATGCCTGTGGTTTCAACTTGTGATGGGTTGCTTCATTTCCTATCACCACTTTTAAACACTCTTTCAATTCAACATAAAATTTAACAAAGTTTTAGTTTTTTTTTCTTTGAGAATTTCGAATTAAATAACCCCGACCTATTCCCCCTATTTATTAAATTTGTGATTTATTCTATAATAGTTAACTTTGTATAAAGCTTTTGTATACTCGAAAACACAATCGAGGAAAGTAAGATCGATGGTGGACAAATCTCGCATCATGATTCTCTTTTGAGAGGGCTATTTTTTTATTTGACTGTACATGCCTTAAGTGCAACCAAACCTACGTGTTTCTGATTTGTTCAAAACTGTATTTTTATCGAAACACTTAAAAGTTTTGTTCAAGACTGTATTTCCAAAGACAACCTTTTTTTTTAAGTTTATAGTTATTTTACTTCGCAATGGTTCGAGAGAAAAGATCCATCCCAATTATCGTTGCTAAGCCTGGGGCTTTAGAAGACAAGCCAAAGAACGCCGAAGGCCTGGGATGAGACGCAATATCCACTTAAGGACTTCCTAATGACGGCAATTTCCCTTTGACCACTTCTACCTAACAATCAGCAATCAACGGAGTGGTTGCGGGCCGATACGCGAACATCGGTCATTTTGCGAGGCGACTGGCTTTTCTCTAAAATGTCCCGCGGTGTGTTATGCCAAAAAAAAAGACGCTATTAATAATATTATATTATAAAATTAACAAAATGATCTACCCTCTTGTCAATAAACCAATCGGTGAAGCTGTCATCGATAATCTCCTAGTACAAATGTGTGTTTCTTTTTGAAGCATTATAACTCAGAAACTACTGGGCCGATTTGTCTACTTTTTTTTTAAAGTTCGTAATAGTTTAAAGATTGTTTATAAAGAAAGAAAAATTGCCCGGAAAAACTGAACATCGGCGGTACAGTCGTCAAAGTCGCCTCGATAGAATAGGACGGCAGGTGCGCAATGGCTCTAAAAGCCTAGAGATGTAGAGCGAAGTGACCCATCCTGAGTGCTGCAAGCACGGGCTGTCGTGCGTCGGAGTCGCCTTTAAAGCCACCTGCAGAGACTAGCTGCGAAGCCCGGGGTTGAACAGCTAGTTATTAAATACTATTTCTATGGATATGGACATAGAAGGTGTTAGAGGCGTTGATATATGTAATAATTTAGTGTTTCTAGTATATTTAAATGAATCCATTTGATTTCTGTTTGTATAATAACGGTTTCCGGTGACCGGGCAGGCGGCAAACTCGCGACCCGCCTGCGATGTCGCAGTCAAGCGAAACGACCAGCTTTCGAGCGAAATGACCGAGAGATGTCTTCGGTCAGTTGCATTCGAATCCGATGATTTTCTTTCCTCAATTATCTCGCAATTATCGAAAACTCTTTCCGTCGCGCGGCGCTAATTGACAACGGAATCGACGACATTATTGTATTGAGCAATCTACGAAAAAGTAGGGTTCCGTAAAACTTACATAACTGAAAGTTATGCGTGTTAAAGTGAGACCACCCTAACCTCCGTAGGCGAATTTTTTTTGAGGTACCACTTAGTGGTACGTTTTAACCTACTACCTAAGTATAGATTTGCATACCACATCTTTACCAGCCCGGTATTTCCTTAGGCGGACATTTTGTATGTAAAGGTTTAGTACATCGAAGTATAAAAAAAAATAAAACCGACCTAAAAATAAATTTACAGGCTAAAAAAGTAACAAAAAAATATTACAATAACTTCCACGTTTTTAAGGTCTGTTAACAATTATGTTTTTACACCGAAGGCCCTATATGCATAGTCGTTCGGCAGCGAACTAACGCGACTATGCGCGAATCACTATAACTATCGCAGCGTTCGCTTACTAGACTCGTGCGGAGCGCTGCGGGCAATTGTTACTAGCATTTTGGGCGCATGAATGTGTATAATGTACTAAAAACATTCGCTGCGATTATAGTTACATTTCTATGGTTCTAGGGGTAGAATTAAAATAACTGCGCCCCTAGGTAGTCAATTAAAATGTGTGCAAGCCTAGACTTTGTATCGAGTCGAAATCTGTTGGGATAAGTGTCTGAAACTCAATTACTTGGTGACGCTGATCTGAACTAGAGATAGATCTCTATCCTACCGAGAGATCTCCATTTAGCGTTACAGTCGTATTGTTGGTATGGATACGGCGATGTGAGCTGCTCGCTCTGTTTCGCTCGCACGCGTCGCCGTCTCGCTCTAATGTACCTGCCTACAGCTTATATTGTTGTCTTACTGGAAAGGAATGCTGACCTTCTGAGTTCCTTCATCCGGAGCCATTCCTGGCTGTGAAATCAAGTCATGCTTACCATAAAAAGGCATTGTCATCGGAACTAAACGAACATATCAAATATCAGCTTCGCGTCGCGTCAAATCGTAACGCCACACCCATACCATGCGCGCGATGCGATATAATAGCGCGTGTGTCGTGTAATATGTTGCGAACTCGACCTTTGATAGCGTTCGCTTCGGTCTACCTCCATTATGTTACAGATACATAACTATTTTATGACGTGCATAATATTATATAAATGTGTTTCTGTTATGTAAATACGGCTAATTGTAATAATCTTCCCGCGTTCGACAAATCTCCAACCTCTAATTATGGGGGCACAGGTCGACGCACGTCGCGGCGGCCAAAGCAGGCTTCACACTGGCGGACGATGACTTTAATTTAACCGTAATTCATCATTATTATAGTTAAAACATTATTGGGGTTCTTATACCTCTATGATAATTACATATATATATATATTAATTTTGTTCTTAACACCCTGCAAAACCCATGAAATTTAAAATTTAATGTTTGAAAAAAAGTACAGCCGTTTTTTGTAATTATTTTTTGATACAATTCATTTTATTTAATTAAAAATGATATTAGACATTAATAGAAGAATAAGATGGCATTAATAATTATTTTTGCATTACATTGACAAACTATTGAAAACAAAACATTTGAAATCATACAAAATTCACAGTTCGAAACTCAGCTGTCAGTAGTACGAACGTTCTATTTAATTTAATTTGTAATACATATTATAGATAAATTTTAGCTTTCTGCACTTCTTCTCTATATAAACGTGTACTATACTTAACTACGTGTTATTTTTTGAAAAATCACATTTTTCCACCCCTAGTTAGTCCTACCAAAAAACCTTTAGGCCCTTATATAGGATGTTTTTTTCAGAGGCGTGGTTTTCAATCTGACACTACTTTTTTCGTAGTTGGTGTTTTTGACAGCTGTCACTTGATTTATGCTCAGTTTGGTTTGCCATTTCATAATGAATAGACTTACTCCTGAACAACGTGGCGTGGCCTCCAAGATCGTGCGATTTAACACCGCTGGACTATTTTTTGTGGGGTTATGTGAAGTCGCTTGTCTACGCAGATAAGCCGGACACGATTAACGCCTTGGAAGAGAATATTCGGCGCGTTATTGCTGACATACGGCCCAACTTGCTGCAAAAAGTGGTTGAAAATTGGGCCTCTCGGCTGGAATTTGTTCGAGTCAGCCGCGGCGGCCACTTACCCGAAATCATTTTTAAAACATAATGGCAAACCCTTATCTTTATAATAAAACTAAATTCTTAGCCATAACATCAAATTATATGCGTTTTATCTCTTCTTGAAAACCACGCCTCTAAAAACATCACCTTTATAAGGAATAAAATACAATTTAAATGATTCGGTAACTTATGTACTAAGAAAGTTATAGCAAAATTTCACTTTTTCGATAAACCCCCCCCCCGTCTTATTCTCATTTTTGTGTGCCTAAATTTTATGAATAAATTTGTAAGTAATTGGTGTGAAATACCGGTAGAAATCGCGTCCACAAGAAAGTGATATAGTTAGATAGATAGATAAACTTTTAAATTGAGGGTGGTTTTGGGTTCTAGGGGATGTGAAACGCGAAGATATGTGGAAATTTTCTCAAAGTCAAACATAGTACCCATTGCGATAGGTAGATTTCTAAAGAATTCTACCTAAACGCTATAGCTAAGATATAAATAATGTTTCCTCCCGTGCGAAACCGCCTTAAGAATATTCGAAGTGTCTGCATTTTGAATAATTCAAGCGCGATTCAAATCAATTGACATTAACATAATGAACCTTTTGTAGCCCACATAATGGCCACAATCGCTTGCGCAATGCTCAATGTGTCTCACAGCACGGCCTTTGCTATGACTCGCGCGACGCGTTTAATTATATAAATATAAATTATTTATTTACTAACTTATATATTTATATCTGTAGTATTAGCAAACACCACAGACTTGCGGCATGTTGTTTGACCGTAATGAACGGCCTCGCATCATGAAAACAACAATAAGACTGTCGGAACTGCGCCCAATAGCGCCTCCCCGACAACACAAGCCATACGAATGAAGAATTTATTTAAATAATCATGGAATGGGATGTAATTTTGTGACAAAACTTAATGCGATTTTCTTAGAGAGCAATTTTAATTCATTGGAATTTTCGGCCACATGCATACACGAGTTTCGGGTTTGTGATAGCTGTGGCACGATGTCGACTCTGTAGTTAACCTGTCCTTTGACGCAATCACCCTCTAGCAAGTCGCACAAACTGCTAAGGTGCGAGCGCATCTTCTCGCATCGGACACAAACGACGTTATCGACTTATCGAACCGTAAAATAAATTCATCTCACCAGAGAGCGTCGGTTTATGTGTCCGATTGTTAACCGGAGGTGCTGAGTTCGAATCTCAGCGGTCATTTTTCGATCTCAACCGCGCTTCTCTCAGCACTGTCGCCTGAGTCGAGTGCGAGACGCGCGCATGTTGCCTTTTGATGAATGTCAGTCGGAAACAGCGCCTCTCCGACAATACCATACTATAAATAGATCAATTCAAAACTTTAAAGTCTAATATAAACTAAATTAGGGTAGTTTTTTTTTTACTTTATTTTTGAAAGAAATAAAAATGCAGTCAGATAACAAATTAGATTTTTTTTTTATTCACTTAATCATTAAAAAATATATTTTTATTAAAAACAACTAAAGAGCGCTTTTGTTCGACGCACGAAACATGCGGCGAAGTCGCGTGACGAGCGTGTGCGGATGAGTGCTCAATAATTGCTACAAATTTGCTTTTTTTTTAATGAAAAAAGCGTAAATAATAATTTCAAAATACAGAGTGAATGTGATTTCGGTAAAATTTACTTAAATTACTCAATTACGCGTGAAAATTATAAATATTTCTACGGATATTATCTAGAATTAACTAAACTGTAATTTTAATGAAACTAAAAAAACGTTTTTAATCATATTTATTATTCTAAATCGTATTAAAATGTGGTTTTGAGCGTTTTTGCTAACTTCCTGGCATAATTAATCGCGAATATTGAAATGTAGGTGGATTTATTTAATATATATTTTATTTAAATATAGCTATTTGTCATTATAATTTAGTGCATTCCACAGCAGCGTTACTTAAAAATTGTTATTCTTTAAACTTGTTTTATTTTAAAATTAACATTTAAACAGTATCGTTTGTGAATGGAAAATAGCAAAACATCTTAGAATATTAATGTTAGGTTATTATATATAAGTAGCTATATTGTATATAATCAAGGAAAAACAACGCGTTTTTTTTCCATAATTTACTACCAAAAATGGCTTAGAAAAGCCCTATAAATATAAATATAGAAACCGCGATATTATTTTTTTTACTCAGCACACAGAATAAATTTACAAAAAATAGCCAGGAATGGTTCGGTGTATTTAATTTATTTATTTTTATTTTTGTAATCATCATCACTTCCGAGAAATCCTTTATCTAAAAAGTAAAAAAAAACGTCAGCTTACGACTATGTCCTTGAAGCGCTTACTATGATTTTCAACTTCTACCGAAAAGTACTGAAAATAATGCGTACTTTCGATTAAGGCGCCACCAGTCCCTAAAACGTGTTTTGTAACGCATTTTGGGGCATTTTGTTGAAGTTATTCCCAACAAATGGCTAAAATTAAAAATACCACAATATTCTACATATATTAATTTAGTCCTTTGCTTAAAAAAAAAACGAAATAAACCTTATTATAGTAAAGAAAATAAATAAATAAGAAAGTGTTGTTTTTTTTTTTTTGCAACGATTTTCTTTTAAGTTGTGTAAGTGACGCGAACCTAATTTTTCTTTCTAAAGATAGACAATATAATAATCTAGGACATTACTTAAAAAAAAACATTTTTTTCAAATGATAATAATTATTTAAATACAAAAAACATGTTTCATCGATACCAAATGAGTCGGCGAGTATATCCATCTCTTTTCCACACGTCAATGTTCGAATAAAGCCTACTCTTTCTAATCTCAGGGACAAATGCGTCCCGGGGCGCCTTAAAAGCAAACAAATGTGGGCGGGCAGGAATTAAAGTGGGAAAGACAATATAACCCTCTCTTTCCCGCCCGCCTTCTGGGCAGAAGGACCTCGAAAATGCGAGCCGCGAAGACCATGTCACGTCCAAACGGTCTTGACCCGTGCAATACAAAAATATAATTTTAAACTGAGGTTCAATGTTTTGTAATAAATAAACTGAAAATAATAAAAAAAAACAAAAAAATACGAAACAAAATCCTTCATAATTTTATTAAAAAAAGTCGATTAAGTAATATTTTTTATCTTTTTTGAATTATTCAATTTATTTATTGAGAATTTTCTTCCATCCTACATATGTTTTAGAAACGTGCAATATTTGTAAGCTTAATTTGAACACACCCTGTATAATAAAATAAAAAATAGTTACCCATTTCGCTAAGGCATCGATGTCATCGAATTTTGGAATTAATTGTATTTCATAGTGCGTTCTAAAAAATAGAATTATCGATCAATATTTAACACCAATAAATGAAACAAAAAAATCATTAAAGATTTTTCAAATAACTATGCAGCGATATTACATTCTCTAAGGATAATCAAAGTGCGACAACCCGTATGATGGCTCAGAATGATATTATGATGGTGGTGAATTAGGCTAATAACAAAATACATACTAATCCAATAGCATCTACCGTCTACTCTAACGATACGCAAAAATACTAAATATTTATAAAGGCGGCTTCGTATTGCTTTTAGACGAGCCGGAGGCACGCGACAAGCGGGCGCGCCGATGAGGCAAAATCAAAATGTTCTATAATTGCTACTGACACTTAAGGATTTTCTTTTTCTAAAATGACGGTTTTTTTTTTGTATTTCGTAAACATTTTTAAAAATAAGTTTTTATTTAAGTTCATGAATGCGTATGCCATGTTTCGTGTCTGTGCCGTTGACCGTTGAGGAGTTCCTTTATCTGGAGCCGTTCCTGGCTGTGGAATCAGATCATGATTACCATAAAAACGCATTGTCATCAGAACTATACCATGTCAAACTTGTAAAAACGAGAAATTACACTTTTTCAGCGATTCAGCGCTCGACTTACAAGTTACGATATTGACGAGTTATCCCTGCCGTCGAAGGCGCGTTGATATATATAGTATACAGGGTGTTCCAAGACCATTCTTCTATTGCGCGTAAGAAATTGTATTGAAACAATGCGAAAATATTTCATGCCCTGATTTATAAATCTTATCAAAGCGCTCGTGTATATTTCCTTTTTCCTCGCAGGCGCTCGGCCAAGAGTTTTCTAATTTTTACTCGGAAACCATGATGAATTTTGATATGGCGTCAACACAAATCATGTTTGAAATTGCAGGGCAAATAAGATTTTTTTTTTATCTTGGAATACGGTGTTAAGGGCGGTTTTTATTAACTTTTTATTTATAAATCGTAACACTGTCAAAAAACATAGTTTTTAAGTTTGTGAGAGGTGCCATAATATTGCACCCGACAGCGAAGAAACTGATAGTTTGGCTATTTGAAGGCGACATTTCACCATCTTCATAAATGAACAAAATCTTTTATCCTTCCTCCACTTTATTGTTCGGTTAATATTAACTAAAATAATCTAACTAAATAATCAAAATTTTTAGAAGTAATTCGCTAAAAATAAGGCGGATTTCGATTGCACCTGTTAGGAACCGTTTTGAGCATTGTCGACTGAGTCTAGAGATTTAAGTGACATAATCCCTTCTTGTGTTGTGGAATCGTACAAAGATAACAGTAATGAGCATTGCAAGGAAGATCCAATTACGCTAATAAGGTGTTTCATTACTTTTTCATTAATTTTCAACCACTTTTTAGTAACGGAAACGCAACGCAATGCAAATGCCAAGCGTCCCAATTTAGTACGCTTTCATAACCTCAATGAAATATCAGCGCCATCTGTTGACGAGTAAGATTATCATTCGTTAAGTCTGACTTCTAAGCGGTTTGGACTTACACTGGGAAAAATATCGATCTCTGAGTTAACCGACAAGTTTAGTATATACAACAGAAGTGTACAGTCTGTTTGATAGACTGTACACATTCCTGTACTCCTGTAGATTGATAATTCATTCACCTAACAAAACTTTCTTGTAGAACTCTAATGAAAAGTCGTGCGCACATTACAATACTGTTTTGTTAAGTCTATCAAACAATCAGTGTACTGTATTATGGTAGATATGCTTTTCTGACCGGACGGAGACGGGAACATAGTATGCTCTCGTCTCCGTGCGATCTAGAAGATCTCAGCGCTCCAGAGGGCTCTGAGAGTGATCACCTGACCTTCGACTCCTCGCCGCCGCCCGCGCAGGATCTCGATGGTCACAGACTCCGGGGATTTCCTCATCTCAGCTCGGCGCGACAATTTACTTTCCACTTACCTGCAATTTAGAAAAATTACACATTTAGAATGTTGCGACGCGTTGCGAATTTGACATGTGACAGATGACTTCTTTTTCCTGTTTTATGGGTGTCATGTCATGACTTCACATATCGACATATCATATGACATGTTCGACATATCTTCGCGTTTCACATCCCCTAGATTTATATCACTTTCTTGTGGACACGATAAGTCCCGTAATTATACAGCAATCACTACATAAAATTCAAGGGCACAAAATCTCGGTCAAAACGCACATCGAATGGGCTAAAAGCGCCGTTAATGCCGTTAATGGCGCCCGTAGAGCCTAGCTGTAAGACGACAGGTTCCGGTTAAATAATTTACTACTACTAAACGATGTATAGAAGCAGCTGATATTTAATGATAGCTACAGGTGTCATAGCCATTCGTGTATTTTATGCATATAATCGATTAGATTACATACAAATGTTGGTTTTGACTTTTTAAGATTTTCTCATTTTC
Source organism: Neomicropteryx cornuta (assembly GCA_020383195.1). Classification (NCBI taxonomy): domain Eukaryota; kingdom Metazoa; phylum Arthropoda; class Insecta; order Lepidoptera; family Micropterigidae; genus Neomicropteryx; species Neomicropteryx cornuta. The sequence continues at coordinate 11,588,132 of JAHKQU010000003.1, forward strand.
CACGTATTTTTAGCTTTGAATTAAAAAAAAATGTCATGAGTTAATTAATTGTTTATTTTTTGATCGCTAGATTATTTAATTTTAATTTCCAAGTTATGTAAAATAAATAAAAAATATATTAAACCTCGCGAAATAATGCAAATTATTGTTAAAAGAATGCAAATTGCTGGTAAAAGAAAACCATACTGCTTACTGAAACCTTTAATTGAACTTCGCGAGAAAGAGATAGCTGCAGTGGCCGCTGGCGAGTGCGACGCGTGCGGAAGATTCGGTCGGGTATTATCTGACATTCGTCGCGTTGACTACTCTATTTTTGTTTCTAACGCGTTTACCATTGATAGAGAAGATGGAAAATAGATGGAGTTCTCTCGGAGGCGCGAGCGAGACGGAGCTATTAGAAGGGAAGGGAATCTGTGTCAACGCGCCTTTAGAGGCGTTCACTGTGCGTGCTCCTCAAAAACTCACAAAAGAGCGAGCTTATTAACGCAAGGCAATATCCACCAGCTAACACAGAGAGTTGCGTAATATTACGTCTGATGACAAATATTTCTGGTTGACTATACAGGCCGTTTTTAAATTAAGGGCAATCCTTTTAGAATGTTGATCTATATCGACAATCAAACATTAATCAGCAAAAAATATAAGTTAATTAACTATATTCTAAGTTATATAAAAATCGTTTTAATGTTTGAGAACGCGGTTGAAAGCTTGGTCAGAGAACTCCAAGCGCGAGGCTCTCGTGGTTTCCAACCTTCCAAACCAACCTTCTAAAAGGAGTGACCCGAATTTAAAAACACTCTGTATAATTATTTCAGGTGATTTTTTTACGTAAGACAACTAAAAACAAAAAGTCAAAATTGTGCTAAACAGATATGTCACACGAAAAACCAAATGATTCTGATCGAACATTGTCATTGCTAGCGTATAGTGCAACAGCTTAACGCAGTGCACCTGATTTTATAGAGCCGTCATCATCTAATGTAAACAATAAGGCAGTCGGAACAGCGCTTAATATCGCCTCCCCGACAACACGAGCCAAACGCCGATAGCTTTAAGGTTGTGATTCTGGGCAGTAACCTAAATAACTTTTGTCCAACAAGTTTTCATATAGCTAAAAAAAAACTTATATTATAAATTCTCTATTGAAGGTTTTATTACGTTTCTGACCTTTCCAATTGGCCTATATTACAATACGATATATAGTACGGTACGATATTTTGTTAGGTTGCACATACTTTAAAATGTTTTAGGACTCTTTATTTTGTTATTTTAGGGGTGATTTATGTCCAGAATCACCCCTTAAAAGGATACTGCTGACTTTAAGTTCACCCTGTATACTTGTTAATAAGAACCGGTGTAGCTAGTTTGGTAAATGCATGTTTTTTTTTTGTATAAATTTGCAAATATATATTTTATTCGAGTTATGACATGTAATGGCCGTATTCTCATTGCCTCGCGTGGGTTTTTAATTTAGAAGCAAAACTTGTCTATGGTTTTGAGTGCATTCGGTCGCTTATTGCGGCGTGGGTCTCGAAAATAATTGAGAATTGAACGTAACCATAGATTTAGGTGACATATTTCAACACTTCGAAATTATAATACGTTTAATATGCATTAAATTTTATTTATTTTTTTTAGAAGTGGCGCTCTAATATCATATATCGTAAAAAACTCACCTTCATTTATTATTAATTTATTATTAATAAATATATGTATTTATTTGTGATTTATGTATTTATTTGTACGTGGATTTTTCGAAAGCTTTCGACTCGGCAACGAGATTTTAAGTAATAGACAAAATGTCTTCCTTAAATCAGACAAGAGCCCAGTTTTCTTTCGTTCTACCTACTATACCTTTTATATATTCGTTCTGCCTACTATACCTTTTATATATTCGTTCTGCCTACTATACCTTTTATATATTCGTTCTGCCTACTATACCTTTTATATATTCGTTCTGCCTACTATACCTTTTATATATTCGTTCTGCCTACTATACCTTTTATATATTCGTTCTACCTACTATACCTTTTATATATTCGTTCTACCTACTATACCTTTTATATATTCGTTCTACCTACTATACCTTTTATATATTCGTTCTGCCTACTATACCTTTTATATATTCGTTCTACCTACTATACCTTTTATATATTCGTTCTGCCTACTATGCCTTTTATATATTCGTTCTGCCTACTATACCTTTTATATATTCGTTCTGCCTACTATACATTTTATATATTCGTTGTGCCTACTATACCTTTTATATATTCGTTCTGCCTACTATACCTTTTATATATTCGTTCTGCCTACTATACCTTTTATATATTCGTTCTACCTACTATACCTTTTATATATTCGTTGTGCCTACTATACCTTTCATATATTCGTTCTGCCTACTATGCCTTTTATATATTCGTTCTGCCTACTATACCTTTTATATATTCGTTCTGCCTACTATAACTTTTATATATTCGTTCTGCCTACTATACCTTTTATATATTCGTTCTGCCTACTATACCTTTTATATATTCGTTCTGCCTACTATACCTTTTATATATTCGTTCTGCCTACTATACCTTTTATATATTCGTTCTGCCTACTATACCTTTTATATATTCGTTCTGCCTACTATACCTTTTATATATTCGTTCTACCTACTATACCTTTTATATATTCGTTCTACCTACTATACCTTTTATATATTCGTTCTACCTACTATACCTTTTATATATTCGTTCTGCCTACTATACCTTTTATATATTCGTTCTACCTACTATACCTTTTATATATTCGTTCTGCCTACTATGCCTTTTATATATTCGTTCTGCCTACTATACCTTTTATATATTCGTTCTGCCTACTATACAATTTATATATTCGTTCTGCCTACTATACCTTTTATATATTCGTTCTACCTACTATACCTTTTATATATTCGTTGTGCCTACTATACCTTTCATATATTCGTTCTGCCTACTATGCCTTTTATATATTCGTTCTGCCTACTATACCTTTTATATATTCGTTCTGCCTACTATACATTTTATATATTCGTTGTGCCTACTATACCTTTTATATATTCGTTCTACCTACTATACCTTTTATATATTCGTTCTGCCTACTATACCTTTTATATATTCGTTCTACCTACTATACCTTTTATATATTCGTTGTGCCTACTATACCTTTCATATATTCGTTCTGCCTACTATGCCTTTTATATATTCGTTCTGCCTACTATACCTTTTATATATTCGTTCTGCCTACTATACATTTTTTATATTCGTTCTGCCTACTATACCTTTTATATATTCGTTCTACCTACTATACCTTTTATATATTCGTTCTACCTACTATACCTTTTATATATTCGTTCTACCTACTATACCTTTTATATATTCGTTCTGCCTACTATACCTTTTATATATTCGTTCTACCTACTATACCTTTTATATATTCGTTGTGCCTACTATACCTTTTATATATTCGTTGTGCCTACTATACCTTTTATATATTCGTTCTACCTACTATACCTTTTATATATTCGTTGTGCCTACTATACCTTTCATATATTCGTTCTGCCTACTATGCCTTTTATATATTCGTTCTGCCTACTATACCTTTTATATATTCGTTCTACCTACTATACCTTTTATATATTCGTTCTGCCTACTATACCTTTTATATATTCGTTCTACCTACTATACCTTTTATATATTCGTTGTGCCTACTATACCTTTTATATATTCGTTCTGCCTACTATACCTTTTATATATTCGTTTTGCCTACTATACCTTTTATATATTCGTTCTGCCTACTATACCTTTTATATATTCGTTCTACCTACTATACCTTTTATATATTCGTTCTGCCTACTATACCTTTTATATATTCGTTCTACCTACTATACCTTTTATATATTCGTTGTGCCTACTATACCTTTCATATATTCGTTCTGCCTACTATGCCTTTTATATATTCGTTCTGCCTACTATACCTTTTATATATTCGTTCTGCCTACTATACATTTTATATATTCGTTGTGCCTACTATACCTTTTATATATTCTTTCTACCTACTATACCTTTTATATATTCGTTGTGCCTACTATACCTTTCATATATTCGTTCTGCCTACTATGCCTTTTATATATTCGTTTTGCCTACTATATCTTTTATATATTCGTTCTGCCTACTATACCTTTTATATATTCGTTCTACCTACTATACCTTTTATATATTCGTTGTGCCTACTATACCTTTTATATATTCGTTGTGCCTACTATACCTTTTATATATTCGTTCTACCTACTATACCTTTTATATATTCGTTGTGCCTACTATACCTTTCATATATTCGTTCTGCCTACTATGCCTTTTATATATTCGTTCTGCCTACTATACCTTTTATATATTCGTTCTACCTACTATACCTTTTATATATTCGTTCTGCCTACTATACCTTTTATATATTCGTTCTACCTACTATACCTTTTATATATTCGTTGTGCCTACTATACCTTTTATATATTCGTTCTGCCTACTATACCTTTTATATATTCGTTTTGCCTACTATACCTTTTATATATTCGTTCTGCCTACTATACCTTTTATATATTCGTTCTACCTACTATACCTTTTATATATTCGTTCTGCCTACTATACCTTTTATATATTCGTTCTACCTACTATACCTTTTATATATTCGTTGTGCCTACTATACCTTTCATATATTCGTTCTGCCTACTATGCCTTTTATATATTCGTTCTGCCTACTATACCTTTTATATATTCGTTCTGCCTACTATACATTTTATATATTCGTTGTGCCTACTATACCTTTTATATATTCGTTCTACCTACTATACCTTTTATATATTCGTTCTGCCTACTATACCTTTTATATATTCGTTCTACCTACTATACCTTTTATATATTCGTTGTGCCTACTATACCTTTCATATATTCGTTCTGCCTACTATGCCTTTTATATATTCGTTCTGCCTACTATACCTTTTATATATTCGTTCTGCCTACTATACATTTTTTATATTCGTTCTGCCTACTATACCTTTTATATATTCGTTCTACCTACTATACCTTTTATATATTCGTTCTACCTACTATACCTTTTATATATTCGTTCTACCTACTATACCTTTTATATATATTCGTTCTACCTACTATACCTTTTATATATTCGTTCTACCTACTATACCTTTTATATATATTCGTTCTACCTACTATACCTTTTATATATTCGTTCTACCTACTATACCTTTTATATATTCGTTGTGCCTACTATACCTTTTATATATTCGTTGTGCCTACTATACCTTTTATATATTCGTTCTACCTACTATACCTTTTATATATTCGTTCTACCTACTATACCTTTTATATATTCGTTCTACCTACTATACCTTTCATATATTCGTTCTGCCTACTATACCTTTTATATATTCGTTCTACCTACTATACCTTTTATATATTCGTTCTACCTACTATACCTTTCATATATTCGTTCTGCCTACTATGCCTTTTATATATTCGTTCTACCTACTATACCTTTACAAAATGCGCAGGAACTGAACAAATAAATAATTAATGTTTTGAAAGTCTCTGAAATTTAAAAAAGTTAAAATTCAAACGTGCTAATTTTGAGTTATTCAAAAGGCTTGGGTATTAATTACTATCCCTTTTACTATATACTTTCGATATAACTTTTATTCAGCTCGCATTGTCTGATATTTTATTAGGTGACATTATGTAGCAGTTTGTTTTTTTTACCCGTTGAAATTATTTTTTCCCAAGTCTTGGTGAATTTTAGTATTCTTGCAACCCCAAATTAAAATTGTTTAAATTAAAATGTTTTGAATCATTTTTATGTTTCATTTAGAAGTTGAATTAAATTAATTGTTTATTTCCTTTGTTCGTTTCATAAAAAAAAAAAAATATTTCACTTTATGAATTGCATTAGTAATTTTTCTTCTTTTTCGAAATTTGACAGCCAAACCTATCGCCCTGTCAGTCGAGTGGTCGCATTTGTTGAAAGGTTATAAAAGGCCCATCGCCTTTATGAACTTTCTTTTCCCACTGGACCTTGGGGACACAAACGAGTGTTTTCTTTTAATATCGCCTTATTCTCGCCTCGATTAAATGTTCGTTCCAGTACAGTTCCAGTTTCTCTTTTTTGGTTATTTCTGTTGTGCGATTGAAGCCACTTTAACCTGGGTGGTAAGTTTTGGTTTTTTTCTTTTCTTGGGGGTAGCTTTTTGCGAGTGCCTCGGGGTAATAATTGTTTCTTTTTTACAACAGGCTTCTTCTTCTTGGATTCTTCCTTTGTGGATTAGAAACTTGGGAAACAGCGGCTGACTCAACAGTTTTTATTCTTTTGGGAACATTCGAGGAACTGGCAGTGCCAAAACGTCCACGAGTTGTCACCACACACGTTTTTTTTCCACCTTCTCACTCGGATAACACGCCACGTGTCGGACCATTGGCGATCACCGGTGTAAAGTTTTAAAGGTGATGTAATCATTTAAATTCACCATATCTATTAAATTTTCATCTCTCGGAAGCGACTGAGATCCAGCATCGCACATATACCTGGAGCAGTTTTTTATTTAGATTAATTCTCGTCTCTAATTTTTTTTCAAAATTGTTTTTGTGTTTTTTTAACCTTTGCGTGTTACCATTCTAACAAAGGTTTTGTATTTTTAGTATTTTATTTGAGGACATTAACAAAGAAAAGTTACGCTTATTGTAATTAAAGTAAAATATATTTTTTATTGGCCCATGCCAATTTAATAGGCAACCATTTGCCTATTATATTTTTTGTTTCATAGGTTTTAAATTGGCTTCCAAATTGTTTTTTTAATGTAGACTTTGGTTGCAGTCTAAATTGTTCTAAATTGTTTTTTATTATTGTTTAAATTTTTATATCTTTACATTTTTTATTTTGATTGGCAATTGCCTATATCTAGAACGAGGGAGTTTTTTTGTCAGTTCATTAAAAGAACTGTTTTATATTTTATATAGATTTTGATGGTTTTATTGGCAACTGCCCCAACATATATTTTTTTTGTATTGTGTGGGAGTTTTTTGGAATACAAGAAAAGATTTTATAAACCTGCAAAAAACTGGTTTTTTGTTTCTGCGAGCGGCGCAAAGAGCGTTGGTAGTTCTCACCCATCCCTGATATTTTTATATGAGCATATTTTTTTATTATTCATGATTCATTTTTTTATTTTATTCTCTTTATTATTTCTAAATTTTCAGGCGCCCAGCAAATTTTAAATTCATTTAGTTTTTTATTTATTTTGTAACTTCTTGTTACAATTAATTTAAAATGTATTTTGGACTCTTTCTTTTGTCATTTTACCCCAATTTTTTGCTCTATTTACACGAGTTGTTTAGTTTTGCGCCCAGAATGACCCCTTAAAAGGATACTGCCGACTTAAGTTCAACCTATTTCGGAGTGTATCGAAGCCCGCCGCGCGGCCTTGACAGACAGCGGACGGTGCACTGCGCCTCAGAGCGCGGATGAAAGGTTGTCTCCGTGACGACATTTAATTATGCCGCTAGTAAAAGGCTCATCGGACACAGAGCAATAACCTAAAGAATGCTTTTTTTTTAATTTTTCTATAACCTTCCTAACCAGGTAAGAGTTACCTGTTCTAAGGAAGGTTATATATGAGGTGTTACAGTGAGCATACAAGAGACCAGCGATAAACCCTGTGAAAATATAAAAATTAACTAAGCCACAAATATACACACACATTTCCAGGCTATCGCACACTATACAGACGAAAAAAAAGTCTTGATCTTTACCGAGCGCCTGCGAGCAAAAAGAGAATCTACACGAGCGCTTTGATAAAATTAATAAATTTGGGTGGCGAATTATTTTCGTATTTTTTTTATACAATTTCTCACACGAAATAGGGAACTTATGCATCCCCTTAAGTCTCCGGGAATGGTCTGGAACACTCTTTCAAGGAAATAAACTATTTTCTAATTTTAATCCATAATTAGGGATCGTGGTAGTCTAGTGGTTAAGGCGTTGGACTATTGGCACAAATATCGCGGTTTCGAACCCTCACATGTCATAACCATCTCCCCTAACCGTAGCACAGGCACATTTGGTCTAGTGGAGTAGGGTCCAAAATAATTTTATATGAACCAGGTCATAGCAATTACCTAAAAAAAAAGTGTTAGTACAATTATGACAATTAAAAGTGTTTGATCTTTAATTGGATATAAATAAAATAAAACTTCATTTGGCGCGGTATTTGCGAATTGGTGTCAAACTAAAAGCGACTGATTGATCGTTCGAGTCTTTTGAGACCTCAATTTGTACAGAAAACCCACTCAGGTTGATAGATGAAGGTACGCTCGCTCAGTCGCCCGTCACAGGCGAGATTCGCCTCTGTTTTGTGAATTTCGCGAATCAAAAAATGCAATCTAATCACGTTTTAGCTTCTATACACACATTCGTGTATAGGAACCTACTGTATAGGAACCTACTGTATAGGAACCTACTGTATAGGAACCTACTGTATAGGAACCTACTGTATAGGAACCTACTGTATAGGAACCTACTGTATAGGAACCTACTGTATAGGAACCTACTGTATAGGAACCTACTGTATAGGAACCTACTGTATAGGAACCTACTGTATAGGAACCTACTATCCCGTCCTTTGGGCGTCTGTCATCTTTCAAACGCTATAGTAGTAAACTTAAGCAAAAATGACTTCAAAAACTAATAAGGAAAAAAATTTTGTTTTTTTCACATTCAAATTCAAAGTTTTATTAAATAAAATCTTTAATTTATTTCTCTATTTTCTATATATTTATATATTGTATTTTATTGAAGTTATACTTCTTTGCGCGCGTTACCTTTTTATACGTTCTCTACCAAACATAACCCAAGAGTCTCGGTGGGTCAGTGGTTAACGCACTCGTCTCCCGCGCTAGAGTCCCTGGTTCAATTCCCGGCTGGGATTTTTTTTTTCACAAATTATACGAAAGTATACGAACTTACTAATGATAATAATGAAGTTTCATTTATATATCCTGTCTGTTTGGGTGTGTGCGAACGGCTAAAGAAGTATAACTTCCGCCGTATGGTCCGACGCACTCATTTTTTTTTTAATATTTAGTGTGAATCTCAATATTATGTTGCCGATACCTTTACAGTTATATGTCCATATTATCCGAGTTATATTCCCAGTTATATTCATCGCAAACTTTAGGTTAATACATAATTTTATTTTATAATAGTAAAAACAAATGAAAACCACAATTCAACTAAAAGTGATAAAGATAAAGTGACTAAGTGTGACCGATTTTTTTCGTTTTTCACTTCGTGCGGTTGTTGGATATATATATATATATATATATAGTATACTCAAATATGAGCGGTTTATTGCCCGTTCCGAAATAGTATTTAACAAAACAAAACAAAACACTTCCTACATAAAAAGTCGGCGTTTTGTTCAATCGAGCCTTTCAATTCGATTGTTGGCGACAATCGAGTGGATTAGCCCAGATCGGTCACGTGGCCGATGACGTCACGCGCCCCACGTGATGATGGACCCTCGGCCTGAACTCCTCGTTTCAGGGCTGCCGAAATTCGTAAGTCAAATCGATCCGAATCATCTTTATTTCATAAAGTTGAATCCTCAGCTGAGAGAAGGTCTAAAGCTGATGCTGTATGCATACAGAATAATCTCAGGTGCAGTTAAGTGCAGCTCTCAGCTTGAGCCGATGCGTCTCAGGGTACCTTCAACAACCATAATTGGTTCAGGGAACCAATTATGGGCAAAACGAACCCATTTCTTCCCAGATATTGATGTATTCAATGTTAATTTAGTGGCGTTCAAAAGGCTTATAAAAAATGAAACGTTAACGTGAGATTCCCCTTTCCTCTTCCTCCCCTTTTCCTCATTCCTTCATCTTGCATCATCCCAGGTTAAGCACTAATTCTATGCTCACTCGGTGGAAATATTTAATTGGTTTTATTTTATACTCATAAGTTGGTACCATTGCTTTCATTCTTTTTATTTATATGGTTGTATATGTACTATCTGTATATATATTTTTTTTCGTGTAACTGTTTTATTTCTCTAATAAAGATAAATTAAAATTAAAATACCGTTTATTTTATACTAAAACTACAGAAGTTAAACTTATTTTTTCTTAAATTCAAAAGCATTTTGACAGTTGACCTTGTAATTTGGCGCTATATTTTTATAGGGCGTCAGGTTTTAATCTTTGCGCGGTCAGTAAACAATTGTTTTTATTTAATTATAGCTTCATTATATTAAAAAAAAATAAAAAAACAAATTTTCCATATTTTAGACCCTTCGTTTGCCTTTCATTTAATATTTTTCCCAAGGCCCTAATATCTTTATAAGAGAGCAATTTAACTAAAAAAGAAATATTTAAATTTAAAAATCTGCTTTTTTATGATTTGACATAACATCAAGATATCTAAACATATTTTTTATGATTAAATATCCAATTTATCCTTTGACTTTTACGAATTTCTTTTTAAAGTTTCTTACGAATCAGATTAGTTTATGAGATAATTATTGAATATTTCGATTTATAGGTAATCAAAAGTTTCGAAAAAGACAAATTGACAGATGATAAAATCGGCGCTGATTCGAATCCGCACATTTTTAACGTCTTGTTTCCTGACTCTAGCACGAGCAAGTTTAACTAAGCTAGTTAAGGCCCAAAACAACTATATACAGCGAAGTATCTACTGAATAGTCAGATAATAAGATTGTTACGGAACCCTCTGTGTGTATTACAAGTTGGCAGCCCTGTGGTCGGAGATATTCTTAAAATTTGCCCAGCCACAATGACGGCGGATTAGTAAAGAAGTCCGAATGAGCGCTCTTCTGCCAACGGCGACGTGCTGTGCTGAGTGCCTTAACTCCCACGAGGGCCCTCGAGGGTTGCGCAACTCGGCGAGGATCGAGAGCTACTCTAATCTCGGGAGCGGATTTATTTCTCCAATCCCACCTTAAGCCTTAGCTAACAATAGAGCGCCTTTGCTCAACTCATCCTCAGATACGAGTACTGTTCGCATTTGTACTTTTCGAGTTGAAGGATGAATGTTTAGAAGTTAAAAGTAATCTTTGTGCATATTTTGTTCATAAAAACCCTATTTTGATGAGTATCCATTTATACCGGGACAAGAGGAACGACGGGGTTGAGTGAACGACGATTTGGTAACGGAAGTAGGGACTTATCTCGCAGAGAAGGAGATTAGTGGACTGAAAGGAGAGGCTGGTATTTAATTACTTAGTAACCGATATTTATTAATTGGAATCAATGTTCAATTGCATTCACAGACAATGCGACTGTGAGTCCCGGCACATTTTTTGTGATTTCTCTTCTGCTAAATCGTCTCTCGGCTAGTATCGATAAATAAGGGTGTTTTTTTTAGAGGCGTGCTTTTCAATCTGGCACTACTTTTTTCGTAGTTGGTGTTTTTGACAGCTGTCACTTGATTTATGCTCAGTTTGGTTTGCCATTTCATAATGAATAGACTTACTCCTGAACAACGTGGCGTGGCCTCCAAGATCGTGCGATTTAACACCGCTGGACTATTTTTTGTGGGGTTATGTGAAGTCGCTTGTCTACGCAGATAAGCCGGACACGATTAACGCCTTGGAAGAGAATATTCGGCGCGTTATTGCTGACATACGGCCCAACTTGCTGCAAAAAGTGGTTGAAAATTGGGCCTCTCGGCTGGAATTTGTTCGAGTCAGCCGCGGCGGCCACTTACCCGAAATCATTTTTAAAACATAATGGCAAACCCTTATCTTTATAATAAAACTAAATTCTTAGCCATAACATCGAATTATATGCGTTTTATCTCTTCTTGAAAACCACGCCTCTAAAAACATCACCCTATACATAAATTAATTAGCTATTAGTATTTATAGTATCAGGTAAGCACCATAATTTTTGGTTGCTTCTAACATAATAAATACTAGCTATCGCTACAGTAATTTTTGCAAACTATCAGCTGTTCAGTCAAACCGCCATTTTGATTTGAATGACCGCAAATTTAAATGGTAACAACCACCAAACACCAAAATGTTGTGTTTATGGTTGCTGCTACCAAATTTTCAGCTATACTCTATGCTTTATTAGCAAATTTCTTGCTGTGGGTGAAAGTTTTTAAACATTTTTAAACATACCTATATTCTTCCCTTCATTCTTCTTGTGCACGCTAATATTTGTAATAATATTTGTAGTTGAGATATCAGAATTAAAGGTCGCGACAACGACATTGAAATCAAACTACAAATAATATTTGAATATCTTGTTGTTCATAACCGCGAATGATATTGCATATTTTAATATGATCAAACGATTTGCATAATTGAAGAAGTGCGATGCGATCGTTAGCAAGTGTCGAGTCAGCGTGACAACCACCGGAGCGTGACGGAGCGTGACAGACATGTCACAGTTAGCCACTGCTCAGTAGCAGTCACAGTCACGGCTGTGACATTGACCATCGCCACGTCACAGCCACATCTTCACGTGCGTGACGGCGATTTTAACCGATTTCAGAAAAGTACGATAATTCAAATAATTAATGAATTTCATTTGAATACCTTCCAACCTTCGAACCTTCCAACCTTCCAACCTTCCAACCTAGCAATATGTGATGCGGATCCCATATTTGGGACCCAAATTCAAGTTGACTTCGGACGAATGACAAGTATAGGGTCTTGAAACAAAAAAATGGATTAAATTACTTATCTTCCTTGTAAATAAAATTAACGATTAACTTTGCAAGTAGATATATTTATAGGATAGCAAATTTTAAGGTCGTCAGCATTTGATAAGTCTTGAGCATGATGAAAACAATTATTAATCAACTATAATCATTAATATAAAATAAAATAATAGCATTAATGACTCCTCACCAGGCAAATGCCTGATCGAGGTGTTGCCAGTTTGAAATATGCAAATATGTCCAAGACCCGATAAAATACCAGCCTATTGGCCCTGCGATATCCAACATGATTTGTTTTGACCTCATATCAAAATTCATGATGGTTTCAGAGTAAAAAAATTGTAAACTTCACATGATAATATAAAATCGCTCTCGTCGTAAGTTCGGTCGCTAGCGAGGTCTCGCCGCACCGGATCATTGAAGGGTTTTACCAACGCCTGCAGCAAAAAGAGAATTTATATGAACGCCTTGACAAAATTAATAAATTTGGGCATTTTCTTTATACAATTTCTTGCATGGAATAGGGAACATTAAACGCCCCCCTAAGTCTGCGAGAATGGTCTTGGAATAATCTGTATATTAGAGATTTGACTCATTATTTCGAAAGGTTGAAGCGATTTCAATGATTTTTTTTTTTTATTTGCATATAGGAGGTCCCATTTTATTGTCTTTAAAAGTAAAAATTTAATTCATACTTCAGAAGTAATAATTAAGAAATAATAGTTACCATAAACGTATTATTGTTTAAACATTGAAAAATGTAGTGTAATTGCGTTAAATAGTTTTGAAATTTACGAACATTTAATTAATTAATAGTGTGTGTGTGTGTGTGTTAAACCACGCAATGCATATATGAAGAAAATCGACGTGACAGCTGGGCGCAGCCGAATGAGTGTGTTGCGTTTAGATTCATTCGCTACATAGGACAAATAGTGTCAGGTGCGCTCAAAGAAGTTTTACGTCTGAAAGTGGCAAAAGTGCCGATGCGAAATGGAGTTTGTCGCAATGTGTCACGCTACCTATAAAATGATCCGGCCGTGACAGTGACAGTGGCAGTGGCAGTGACAGTGGCAGTGACAGTGACAGTGGGATCGGCTGTCGGCCAATCATTGTTTACATAACACCTGAATGCCGACCGCCTCATCGAAGCGCTCGATTGCGCCACTAGGGATGCCACCGCAAACAACCGATTATTTATCGATTATAAATTTACTTTCATGACTTTCTTATTGTCGTGAGCAGAGAAAGTGGACATTCGTAAAGTAATTCTTAGTTAGGACAGACATTTATTTATTTTCTTTTATTTATTTTATTTAGTCTAATTAGGGAGATCGCGAAAAGACGTTGCAGTGGTACTAACGGATACAATCATTTTTAATTTTTTTGCTAATCAATTAATTCTGCACTCAGACGTGTAAAATTTGTTATTTCAGTATATTTCAAACTCTACAGTAACTAATTTTAGGAAAAATATTGTTACAGGTGCACGAATGTTGAATATACGCTGGTTATACCTTCGTCCAAGGCAGACACAATGATAGTAATTTTTAAAACTGCCCGCAGCAGCGGCTACCCAGTAATTTATTTAGGCGTTTCGTCGAAAAAATGAAACGTCTCTGTAATCTAAAAGCTTATTAACACATCTGAATTAATAATTAATTGAGACTCATAATGCACATAATCATAATAACTCATAATGACCAAAGTAAAATAATTAAAAAAGTGCAGTGGTGATACGTAAATCAAAACGAGAATAGCTACGAGACGTGTAGCTATCATATAATGTCAACTACTTCTATACCAATGTATAGTAGTAGTAGTAGTACTCAGAAGATGTATAGAAGTGTTCAGTAGTAGTTCTTATAAATATATTTAATTGTAATGTAACGAATTCGCGGTCGGCGAGTTCGTTACATTTGGAATCGATGAAACATGTTTTTGTATTTAAATAATTATTATCATTTGAAAAAAATGTTTTTTTTTTAAGTAATGTCCTAGATTATTATATTGTCTATCTTTAGAAAGAAAAATTAGGTTCGCGTCACTTACACAACTTAAAAGAAAATCGTTGCAAGAAAAAAACAACACTTTCTTATTTATTTATTTTCATTACTATAATAAGGTGTATTTCGTTTTTTTTTTAAGCAAAGCACTAAATTAATATATGTAGAATAATGTGGTATTTTTAGTTTTAGCCATTTGTTGGGAATAACTTCAACAAAATGCACCAAAATACGTTACAAAACACGTTTTAGGGACTGGTGGCGCCTTAAACTAGAGGTATTATACCTAACATGTCGAACGAACTCGTTAAGTTCGAGCGGGCACACAGGTGGCGTCAAAAGCGAGCGTTTCGATAGTAAGCAAACATCTGTCGGCTGCGAACGGCCATAGTTCGTTTGTTTGCCATACAGGATTAGACATCTTTCTTTACACCTTTGTGAGATCAGCGTGAAATGGTTATTTGTTATTGTTCGCTTGGAAGCATTTTTTTACAATTAAAGACAGTTACTTTGTATTTTTCTTGATTAATTGCGGTCATTGTTTTAATATTTTTTTTATGAATTAAATGCGTACATGGGCAACCTGTTAAATAAATAAATAATCGACTGACAATAGTGTTGACAAACGACCTCTACTTTCGTCTTTCGTGAAACAATACATCATTGCAAAAACCCTCGTTGATTTATGAATAAATTGGCTGGCATTATCGATATGTTTTTTTAATTAAAATGTTACCTCGTGGCCTTTGGAACGGTCGAGTTTGCGGCGGCCATTTGCCTGACAAATAATCGCCTTCAACTTCAAACCGCGACGTATAAATAATCGTATAATTTAATGTGCCTTTGTTCGGATTTGTTTATCGACTCCGTAATACGACAATCGATAGGATCGCGTGGCGTCACTAGCGAAACGAGCGCGTTATGAGTAATTACGGCGCGTTTAAACGATGCGCCGATTAAAGGCGTTCGCTTTTATGGAGGAAAAAATAATATAAATAACTATTATGAAACGGTTAAATATTGTGCATTTGTCACAGATTGAAATAGTCTTACCATAAAATAAAAGTTATCTCGAAATCTTGAGCAACCTTAGGCAATATATGTAGGATTTTTTTTGTTATAGCTTTCCTTTTAGCATAAGGATAATCGTCAGTAGGAATCATTGCTACACAGGATGAACTTGAAGACAGTAGTATCCTTTTAAGGGGTGATTCTATCTAGCCACGAATCTTGTACAACTTTTGTTCAACAAGTTTTCGTATATCTAACAAAAAAAAACCATATCAAAATATAAAGTTGAACGTTTGGTGATCCCGACCTATCCAATTGACCTACATTACGATATTTGTTTATTTTTTCTTATTTATTCTTATTTATTAAAACTATTATAGCCTTATAAGTAGGCAAATGTCCTAAATATTGCCTCAAAGGCAATCTGCCACTAAATCAACTCTAGATTGCACACTATTAGTTTGTAAAACACAAGCAAATTTAATTATAGAAACTAACCCAAGCTGATAAACTGGTGTGATGATATCTGACGAGATAAGATTGAGAGCAAAAAGCGGGTCTGAAGATAAATAATAGAGAAGTAATGAATGTTTTTCTGTGTAAAGATTTAAATATGGCGGCCTCGATGGACCCGCGAAGGAAGATGTGCTGTGCGGGTAATCTTATAGTATTAAATTCTTTGAACTGCCTTCTTTGGGACAGACATTTAGTCTAGTTAAGAAAGAAGGCAGCGAACAGAGGTCGCAGTGGTTGCAAACGCTCGCGGATACAATACTACTATTAAATTATAATATGAACACACGAATCTGTAACCTGTAAAAAAAAATAGATAAAAAAATTTGTTTCGACGAATATGGCGGCAAATATTGTCATCGGAAGCAAGTTTGTATACAAAGTTCAGCGAGATTGGACTTTGGGAAGTGGTTTTAAATTCGGTTACAAGATTTGACTTGACTCATACGAAAACATGAGCGCAGTAAAAAAATAGCGAAGCGACCAATTGAAAGTGTCGGAGGCGCGCAGTTCAGAGTGACGTTTCGAAAAAAGCCCCCCCCCCTCCCCCATTCACGCCCCCTGGTCTAATTTTGACCGAGATTTAGTACCTTTGAATTTTATGTATCGATTTGATAGTGATTGGTGTGAAATTAGGGTAGTTATCGTGTCCAAAAGACACTGGGTTTTGAGTTCTAGGGGATGTGAAACGCGGAGAAATGTCGATATTTTCCGGAAGTCATTTTATTTATTTATTGTTATTTTCACAGAAAAAACTTACAGCTAGACATACAATTATTACAAAAAAAACATTTTATCTATAAACATACAAAGAGAAATTGTGATACATCTCCTCTCATCTAAATTCGCCTTTAGTGGCATGTCAGAAACCTCACCGTGTCCATCTAACCAGGTGCTGAAGACCTGTCCTAAGATAGACTGTCTTCTGTTTCCAATAAAAATGACTTGAATGCGAAGTATGAGGAGCAGAAAAGGCAGTAATCTAAGGTTCCTAATATCTTCCTAATAAAAAGAAGAGAGAGAGAAAAAATGAACATAAAAGGAGATATCTAACGCTAATAAAATAAATACAGTGTTGTTATTGTGTAGAATAGTAAAAAATGTAGTCTGTAGTTTAGCGTAAAGTAGTGTAGTAAAAACATTTTTATGTATTTTAAAATTTTAATGAGAGAAAGGGTACTTATGAGGGCGCGCTGTGGAAGTGAAGAGAGAGATAGAGATAGGGTTGTAATGAGATTATATAAAAGGAAAAAGAAACTATATTTGTAAGTCGCAATAGAGCATGATTACACAAATGATGAAGATTGACTTAAACCGGCCACTCTTTTATCATCAATTTTAACTTGCTGGTTCATTTTGTTAAATTCCAATCCCGGTTTAATTTATTGTAAATATGAGGCGCTGGGTATAACAAAAATCTTTTTGTTTGTCTTTGGTATTGCTACGTGCTTAGAAGTATTTGCTCTAGTAAGCTTTGAGTGTGGTAATAGTAAATTCAACTCATTGCAATAGTAAATTCCTTCTACTTGATGTGAATATAGTCACAGGTGGGAGCGAGGAATAGAAAGTTTATGACCGCGCCCGCGACCCGTGGGCGCGACATTTCGTTACGTTGCAACGCTAAAATTAAAAGTTTGCATATTTTTTACGAGTCGAGTCGAGTGTAAAAGGAAATAAGAAATATTTAAGCCGAGACGAATAAATTGTATCTTTCATAATAGTTATTATGCGCGTCATACGTTTCAAATACGGACGAGGCGATACATTGTTATTGACTCAATTTTCGGAATGAAATATCAAATCAACGTCGTTCCAGATTTTTTTACGATCATCGAAAGCAAATGTTTCTCGGGTTCCATAAAAGATGCCGTTTTAGTTATAATTAGAGCGAAGCGAGCGTAGCGAGCGAAGCTCTCATAAGATGACTCCAATTAGAACTTTGTCACGGGCTAACTTGGTCATTCCTTGACCGATTTGAAAAATTTTTGATTTTGAGAGAATCTACATGAAAAAGTGAAGGTCGTGACGGAGCTTGATTTTAAATATTGTCAAAAATAAAATTTTTGGGGTCAAAAGAAAATTGTCTATGGGAATATCCATTATAAAAAAGTCACGCGCTTTTTTGAAAATTTTTTATTCGAAAATAATTAAGCGAATTTTATTTTAAATTATTTAATTTGATATTAATTTAATACAATTTAACAATAATAAATCGTTTTTAACAATAAATAAAAATACAAAAAATAATTAGGTAAGTTTCACGCATAAAAATAGTAAAAAAAAACAAAATTCGCTCGAAGGTCACGTCACTTTTTTTCTTAGCGATTTATTCTAATTTCGTTTTAATTTTCTAAATTAAGCATTAATTTTGAATAATTTATCAAGATTTTTATTTTTAAAAACCATCTCTATGGTCGTAGTTATAAAGAGAAAATAGCATTCATCCAAATTATAAAGTAGTTAACTTGTGATGAGCGAACATGTCTTTTACTATGGCTTAATCTGCTTATGTTTTTTTAACATCTAGAATAAGAGCAATGCCTCCCCTCCCATAAGAAGGCGACAATTCGGTCGCAGGACAAATGACGTAAAAAGTTATTGTCACAGACTAAATTTTATTTAGAAAATTTTAGTAAATCGCTTCGCTCTAATATGTGCTGCAGCGAAGCAAAATGCGAGCGACTGCGGCGACCTAGTATCGTACCTAATCCGGATGCACTAACGCAATCTGTTATGAACGAAATCATATCCTAATTTTCTAGTTTCTAATTACGCCTAATTTTTTTTCTCAATACGTCATTCCACCTCGCAGGCTAATTAATGACTCGTACATTACACCGATAAAGCATTTATTTATAGCATCAGCCAAAGCACGCAATCACACCAAATGTCGACGCAACAGTGTCAGTTGCAAATGGCCGTTGTGTAGTTTTTTATATTTTGAAATTTAGTACCGATTAGGAATCGCTGGAGCGAAGTTTGAACAAATAAATGTTAAATATTTCTTATTTACTGTTTATTAATATACCAATATTGAAATTGGCTCATAACCTCAAAATGGAAGAAACGTCACTTTGACAGCAGTCGGATGGGACGGAATTAAATTCTAACTTCTTCTCGGCCGGTGTTAATTAAACAAAATAAAAATATTTCAATTTGCGTGTGTTTAGACATTTTAAAAATTACATTTACGCCTCAAAAAATCCTCCGATTTCAGACCGGCGCGATACTGTTAGTGTATTAATGTTAATAAATTGTTGACACAGCTTATCGGCTCGCTGCGAGCGGTCGTCACTATGTTTGCGTCCTTATTTGTCGAGCGTTTTATGTCGCGGCTGCGCGCGCAAACAAACATTGCTGCGATAATAACTTCATTGTGGACTTCTGTTTAAATGAGAAAGTCAAATATTTAATGTGATTTCAGCGCCGGAGAGTCCTAAACTTAATACTAATCACAGGCGTGCCGTAAATATGATAAGAATCTTTATAACTCGTACCTATTTTTTTGTTTCTAAGTTATCATTATTTAAAAAAAAAAACATTTTAATTATAACCCATGAATGATATGAAATTTACAGAAATGATGCCTCGATTTTGCACAGTTCAGTTGTGTGTTTTACTATTTGTGCGAAGGGGAATATTTTTTTTTATATTTCAATTAACCCTCAATAGAAAAAGTCATTTGGGGTTGAGTTCATTCATCATCGAGTCATTTCGTGTTGTCTCTCTCATTCGCCTTTAATAGTGAAGTGTGTGAGTGAGAAGCAGCGATGTTTTGATTGTAAATCTATACAAAAATGTTTTATTTGTTTGTTATTGTTCACAAGTATTATAATACGAGGATTTTACCACTAAAATACATGCATTTCAATAATAATTTATAGATTGGCAGCAATGGACTCGGAATTTTATGGATATTAGTATCGATGGGACAAATCCACTTTTGACCTAATAAAATTAGGTTGATGCGCTTACTCGCTTAGAAGCATCGCTGCAGCAATCGTTACAAAAATATTCGCTGGGTTTATCGTTACAATAGTGACAATAGTTATTGATTATAACATAATACCATATTTTGTGTTCAAGAGCATGTCGAGTAAATAGGTTTGTGGAGTAAAAAAAGTCCACGAATGCGTTTACAAAATGATGCGCCTGCGCCGTTGACCGTCGAGGAGTTCTTTCGGGAGGCATTCCCGGGCTTGGAATCGGGTCATGCTGACCATAAAAATGCGCTGTCATCGGGATTGAATAAATCTATTAACGCTATAAACGCTAAAGCAGTGATGGTATTTTGATAACAGAGTACCTGCGCGCGCACATTCTTCACAATCGCCGTTCATGGTATTGTAATTCGTTACATTGTATTAAATGTAACGAATTGCGACACGCGATCGATTGCGCAAGAAATGTGCTTCCAAGCCGCACAATAGCAGCTATTAGCACACAGCCTGCCCTGCACACACGGGCGCGGAGAAGTTGCACGTGTGTTCCGACTTAAATGTCCCATTATTCGAAACATGTCCCCCAGATTAAATTAACACAATTAGCAGCAATAACTATAATAATATTCCTTGATTTTTTAACGCGCGAACTCTTAAAATATCTAATCCGTATAAAGGCGAGTCATTTCATAACGCGTCACAAGCGCGTGCGGATGAGATAATTGAGGCTCAATACTTGCTGCAGAGACCTTCGGATTTACGTAATATTCACGAGATTTGCTTTAAATATATAAAAAAAAAATCCTTTCGGCACACCGGAGGAGGAGGTAAATTATACCGGAAGTGGTAAAACATTTTGGTCGTCCCTTATCATAAGGGTTGCTCGTATCTAAAATTGTTTTAAATGAAAGTCGTAGGGGAATTATAGGCCAATAATTAATATTGTGAACGGATTTGATGCTGTGCTTATTAAGTGAGGTATGATTTTTTTTAATTTTGAAAAATCAATTTTTCCCACGCCTAGCCTAATGATTGATGCAATCCCTTAGATAAGTTTTAGGCCTCTTTCTAAGAAATAATATAAAATTTATATCCGGTGTTTTTTTTACCGGGATTTGTAAGAATATTAATAATAAATTAATTAATTGAGTTTGTGTTCGAGGTTTTTGATTAAATTGTGAACTAATTTCGGGTTTTAGGCAGAAATATAGATAAATTCTAGCTCGTGACACGCGACTATGCATTCGCGCTCATTTCGTACGGCGGTCAATACTAGCAGATAAAAACTACTTTGCCTTTGAAATGCCTCTTTTAAAATAAAAACTGCTTTGCCTTTGAAATGCCTCTTTCAAAATAAAAACTACTTTGCCTTTGAAATGCCTCTTTTAAAATAAAAACTACTTTGCCTTTGAAATGCCTCTTTTAAAATAAAAACTACTTTGCCTTTGAAATGCCTCTTTTAAAGTCACCAATCCATCACTTTGTCTATTTGACACTTTTATTTTAGGTTCCAATTTCCAATGTTATTATTTGATAATTAAACCCCTGGAATTGATTCCAAGATTTTACGGGTTTTATTTGCAAGGCATAATCTACGTATTGTAAAATATTTCACTCTTGCAAATGTTAGAAAAATAATGTTATAATGCAAAATATCTTGCCTAAGTAGGTTATCGCCTGTTCTAAGGAAGACATTGTACCAATTAATTAAAATAAATAATAATTACATATTAATCTTAGATACTCAAATACTTACTAAAATAACTTTTTAAACTCACTTAACTCAGTAATAATGTTTATATCAACAGAGACCTCTCATCATTACTTAGATTAGACCATCTTTGCCCATTTTATAGTCACTAACGTGCACTATACCGGGCCAAAGTCACTCTCGTGGAAATGTTTACAGATTTACGACGGTGGCAAATTTAAAGTTTTTGCATATTAGTGGCTTTGGCATGTTTTTGTATGTTTGTAAATATTTTAATGAAGTATGCGACATTAGGTTATAAACGAGACACCTAGTATCAAAGGCAGCTAACTCCCATTTATATGAAAATTGACAGAATTCACCTGATAGATAGATTATATGGTTAGAAAATTAGGGTTAGTATCAATATCAGCAAGCGCGCGAGCTTGTGAGTTTATTTGTTTTTTTTTTAATTAATTGTGAATAATAGTTATAAATAAAAATGGATACTCGATCACGTGACGCCAAGAATGAAAAATATGCCATAGAACCTTAGAAATAAACAGAAAACTATCAAATTCAATACCAAGATAGCTTGGTTTGAAATTTATTTGAAAATTACTTAGAAAATACAAGTTTTTACGTAATTATAGTAATTTAATAGATTGATCTAAATGATACATTATTCGGTTTTTCGAAATCCTTTGATACCAGAAGAAAGTTAGCGTTAGAAAGGACGGCTTTGAATGCGAATCGTGTGGACGCGCCTTAAATCCGCGGCACTTTCTCCTCTCGAAACTTCACGAAATATATAAAGGCTCATAACAGCGAAGTGATTTATTTCTCCGAGATTCGAAAGCGAATCGCTCGCGGGTCCGTCCGTCCGGATGAGGCGAAAAATCGTATCAAACGCGACATTTGACCGCGTCTAGTAGCCGATAGGCCGAGAGCCGACGACAGTTTCGTCTTATTCGATCCTTTGGCTTTCGTCGTTTCAACTCCTAACAAATTCGGACGATAAGAAGACGGTGGCATCGTTCCTTTAAAATATTGACGAAATAAAAAAACTGAAGTCAAAAATGCAAACATTTCACTTTTTATTTGCGTTTCTCGTTTATTTCCCCCCCCCCCATACCCTTTCCCTTTTCAGGGAACCTACCCTTTCAGTTCAGTTGTTAAACAGCGGTTTCATCTACTTGGCCAAATTAATAACTATGTATTTGCTGTTATATAAATTAAGTTACGCTGTATGTTTTCTTAAAATATATTAAATAAATGAATTAATTAATTACAATTTCCGCAGCGTAATTATACGTTATTCATTTCAGAATGTTGTAATTTACAACAATATTTTTATGTATTACTTTTAAGTGTACTAATTAAGTGACTTCAATAAGATCTGTGGATTTTGTGGTCTTAAAAAAAAAATAGTGCTTCAAATACTCAATTTCCATTGCTCTTGGGTTAATAGTTTAGAAAAACAATTGTTTTATCCATTAAAACATTAACAAACACCGTTTAAAAAAAAAATAATTTCCCATTATTTAACTAAATCTTATACCACTTACAAGAAAATTATCAATTTTATTATAAATATAGCCGAATTACATTCATATAACGTAAGAAGGTATATATGACGAATGTAAAGATTTTTCGATAATGTTGTAATAAATTTTATACTTTCTGGGCTACAATAATAGATGGGTATAGTACTTAATTGATTATGCAATCACGTGCAAGCGTTTTGAATAAAAGCTACAAAACCCTAAAAGTATAAAAAATAGTACGGGCTCATTAAAGTGGGTCTTAAACGATATCGCTGGCTCCCGGTCTAAGAGGAGTTCCACATTTGAGCGGAATTGGTCTAAGAGCATCGGCTATTAGTAGGGAAGTCGATATCGGAGTCGATCGATAGTTGCTAACGAAAAACTCACACCATAGATATTTTCGATTGATATTTTTAGTGGGTTTTGGAATTATTCATTAAATTAAAATACAAAAAAACTTAAAACTTTGTCATTTTTTTAATAAGATTATAAAAATGCCTATAAAGCAGGAGTTTTTTTAATTCGCATTGTCAAATATATTCAAGATGTATTTAAAATTTAAAATCATGACCGTCCTTCCAGGAGTCAAACGTTGATAAGAATGGCTTTGATATCATTTAATATCAATTGCATCCATGCATTGTTTAGTAGTAGTTAATTATTTAACCAGAACCTGATGTCCTACAGCTAGGCCATACAGGCGTCATAAAGGCAACTCGTGATGGGTTTCTATCTTCATAGAGGAGAAAGTGGGATATTTATTAGGTTTGAGTAGATTAAATTAAAAAAACATAAAATGGTATCATGGTATTCTTTCAGATCATTATAAATTTTAACACCGTTCAACTTTTTTTTTTTATTGCGCGGCTACTAATGAAAAAACACGAACATAATATTTCAATTTATGATGTGGCGTTGAACATTCTTTTATGTTTCCATTTGAGTTTGTATTAATTTTAACTGGCCAGTAATAAATAATAAATCCAGCAGCCGCGATTCGAATATGATATCGAACTGTGAATGTTTCATTAATTAGTACTAACAATTTGTTAACTTTATGTTGTTTTTGTTACTTTTCTGTAAATTAGAAAATTTTAATAAACGATGGCTATACCTTGTTCGGGCAGATATAAAGATTTTAATATTTTTAACTGCCCGCAACAGCGGCTAGTCAACCTAACTTTATGTTATATGTTATATTGTCTTACCCTCCCCCGGTGTGATCTAAACGTCTATAGTTTTTCAAGAGCATCAATCTATACACAAAAATTCAACTCTTTCGTAAAAAAATATTAGAAAAAAATGTTCAATGGGCAGTATTGTCTCTGGCCCATAATATCCGATATGGCACACGTGTTATCGATATTTTTCGATTGAACAAATCGACGTTCTCGAATCGATAGCTTCGAAGCCTTAAAGGCCTCCCTAGCGCTTAGGCCGAGTGCTGATGCAAACGAGCGCGACCGCGGTCAAGCGCCGAAACCGCGCCAATTCCACTTTCGGCTAAATTGCTAAAAACTGCATTTATTGTTACATTTTTGAAGTGAAACTTCTTTACGCCCGGTTTAGTGGCATGCGATTGAACAGGTATCGAAACGCCATCTAGGAAGGCATCGCTGCGGCTATCGTTACAGGACAATTATGCCAAATAGCGTGTAAAAATGAATACGTTCGAAATAGACTAAATAAATAACCCGCGTCTGATAATCTCAAAATTGTCGCGTTAAAAATTTTACGACACAGTTTTATACCGAATTAATTAGAAATATTTTTTTTTAACCAATAATTGAATGAACTGAAACTCACTTAGGTTTAATTTTAGCAGAATAGCAATTCATTCTCACCTGTAACAAAAAAATAAAACACTTTTATTAATTCATCGGATACATAGGCAACAACATGACAGTCAGACCTGCGTTGACTGCCGCCGAAATTGCGAAACTTTACCTCAGTACGCGCAATTATTTAATAATATTTTGAATGCGATATTTCTATGAAAGTAAACTAATCGATTATTTTTAAATTGAATAAAAACATATAAAAAATGAGAACAAATAAAAAAAACAACTGTTTGTCATATATTCCATTGGTATTTTAAAAATAATATTGGATAATCAATCCATAAATATTCTAATTAGGTGTAATTCTGATTAAATAAAATAAATACACTTTACTGAAATAAGGCATATTTAAACCTTAGTTTTTCTGACCGACTAAGCAAAGCAGATATCTTAGTCTCAAGTCCCTAACATAAACATAGATTTTCTTAATATTAATGAGAAATTGCAATATATTTCGTTTGTTAAAACTACAAATCAATGAGGTAGAAAAATACTATCTTTAAATATGCAAGATTTTCGTTTATAAACTGTAAAAAAATGTTATATATGACTTCTATATGGTTTGCGTCTGGCCTATCTGCTAACGAAACGTTAATAAGAATAATAATTGGTCAGCAAAAAAAAAATAGCTCATAATTTCTTGGAAATCCTACTTATTGTATAATAAGGCGTTGGGTCATTGACCTAAACGTCCCGGGTTCGAATCCGCACATGGTCTAACCATTTTTAACGTTCATTACCACCGTCTCCCCTGAATCATTAAACCTAGTTGAGTAGGGCCCAAAAAATTGAAAAAAAAATATATTTTCATTAAATTCACATTCAAAATTTGTCGGAGTAAACCATAGTTTATAAAATTGGGGATATTTTCGATTAAATTAATAAACCGTTGGTCTGAATTATGCAAAGCAAGGTTTAGAAATCTTTAATGTAATATAATAATTTAATTATATTACATTACTCTGTTGTAAAACATTATTTTAGGTATATGGAAATTTCACAATTATTATGACTACAGATAAATATTGTATTATTATAGCTAACCGGAATTGATAAGTGTATTTTTGAATGAAAGTATGTATATATATATGTTTGTTTGTGTTGTTTTGTAAGTGTTTATATACATATTGTGTGTATGAGTTATATATATATTAAATGTTTTTATCTATACATATATATTTATCACAGATCTCTAATATGGACCTCGCGCTATACCCTTACTTGTATATTTCAAATAGGTAACACCTCGACACGGGCATTTGCCTAGTGAGGTCTTACTAATCCACACAATCTGTACATTTCTTCTCTGGAAAATCCATAAAATGCTATAAAGTATTACACATTTAATAATAGTAATTTGTATGGATATTTTAATAAATAAATAAATTATTTAATAAAATATGGAAATGTCTCATTTTGATCCTAACGTTTTGGCCTAGTCAGATTCGCAATCCGGTGCGCCAACTGCGCGCACATTTCGCAAACCAATCAACACTTCGTCTAAATTGAAAGTTTCGCTCATTCGGCTGAGGTTAGGTTCATTCCGTTTATTTTCAGGAACACGTGACGTGACGTCAGGTCATGGGCGAGGATTCGAACTGTGCGACCTCTCGCTAAGGGCACTCAGTCCTCAGTCCTCAGTCCTCGGCTGAGGTTTTTTTGCATTTTGGACAAAGGATTTCTCGGAAGCGTTGAGCGCAAGCATAAAAATACGTCGAACCTTTGTCAGGTTGGATTCCCGGCATTTTTTTTTTTTTAGTTATTCTGTGTGCCGAGAAAAACAAATAATATTGAAGTGTCCATATTTATATTTATAGGGTTTTTTGAGCCATTTCTGGAGGTAGATTATTTGAAAAAAATTGGGTCTGCGTCGGATGAAACGGTGGAAGTTATACTTCATTAGCCGTTCGCACACACACAGACAGGATATATAAATGAAAAATAGGACATTTTTCTCTGTTTTTCGATATATTATTATGAGTCACTTCATACACCTATATTAAGTTCGTATATTCGTATAATCTGTGAAAAAAAACACAGACAACTAGCTTCAAATTTCGGAAGGGACTCTACAACTTGACAGACGTAAAAATTACTCCTAACGCGTGACGCGGATTCTCGACCAACATCCCATCCCAATGAGTACGCAAAGAAATAAACTTCAAAAAGAACCTCGCTTGGAGATAAAGGTATCAAAGTTCCATTGCTGATGTTTTGTCGGCTATTATCTGACATTCGCCTTGAGTAGAATTTATTTTTGACTTTATGCATGTAGATTTCATAATTTAGGAAATTAGGGAATCTAACAGCTTTCTAAATAAATTGCACTAAAATGACAGAAGAAAGAGTCCTAAATACATTTTAATTATGGTCACCCAACAATATTCCAGACCGTGCGGCTTCACGGCACAGTAACCATAACTAAAAATGGATAGACGAAAGTGACTGACAGGTAGTTTCCCGCGCGCAAATATTGCAATGTAGGTCAATTGGATAGGTCAGAAACACAGCAATGGAGTATTTATATTTTAGATAGTTTTTTTTGTTAGCTATATGAAAGCGGTAGAAAGCAAACGCGACAAGAAATCTCGTTGAGATAAAATTATCGTTCTTTTGACTTTCCGCCGACATCACAGATTCATCTGACGTTCATCGACGAGGCACGGCGATTAGATTAAATAGATCATCTCAGCTGATCCAGAGATTGTTTCTATCTCTTTATAAACAAGAATGATGTAACACCCTGTAGATGTTTATTTTAGTTATCTTTATTGAAAACAGTAACATACAAAAAAGACATTTGATTTAACAATAAAAGCTTATTTAAGACTAAAAATAGGTTACTACTAACAAAAAATATGAAATATTACAAAACCATTTGCAATATTTGTAATTAAAATAAAAAAACTAATTTGTGGTGTTAAAAAGCATGACTCGTGTATCATCATCTGCCCCAGTTATTACTAATGGCTTCGAGACACTCTGGATATTTTAAATAGTTTTTATAACAGCTAAACATATGTTATGTTATGTATGTTAGTGGATGTGGGGGGTTTGCCCCCCGTGTACCAAGTCCTTTCCAGAACTATTGTACTTTTAAACCCACTTATAGTTCGCCCTCTAGTCCCGTACTGTAGATGAAGTTAAGTATCTTTTTGGGTGCGATGGTTCTAATCTCCTCTCGCTTGAGGAGATGGTTGCTGGTACCTTTTGTGGATGAGTGGCATTTCTGGGGTTTCTGCACCTGTCGACGGTCGTTAGGTTGAATGTGTGCAGACAAATAAATCTACGGAGATGACGAGGGCATTCGGCGCCGGGCGCGAGTGAGGTTACGCGTGATTAATATCACCTTATAATGGCCGAAAAGGACCTTAACATATCATGAATGCGACAGGTTCACACCTCCGAACGAACCGCGGTCGTGCGGATGCCAAGGCAGGCCTTAATACGTTTTGGCAATACCCAGCCCGTCTGCAATAGGCAAGATTTTGGCGCGCCTGCGGCTAGAATTGTAACGGGTTTGCGGGGCCCGCGACAGATCGTACCACCGCTCGAACACAGTCTAAAAACCTTAGTACAAAAATATAGAGTGCTAAAAACCATTTAAGGTCATTTTATCGTGGGCTACTTAAGCGTACCTCATTTATTTATTTGTATGAGAAATGCTTACAGCTATACATAATGACAGTTACATAGAAATAGATAAATAACAACTTAAGCCAACTACAGGCATCTCCAATTTAACATATTATGTTTTACAGAACGAACTATGATCTAATTTATAGTGATAACATTGCATGAGTGTATTAATGTGTATGTATAATATATATATATATATATATATATATATATTTCGACAAAAACTATCTTTCAATAAATTAATATTGTAAAAATTTCACCAACTTTTAGAAAAGTCTTCAGCTTTTCTCCCTTCTGAAGTTCGTGAGCCGGTGCTCGACTCGCGTTGCGCAATTCAATTCAATTCAAACCGGGGGGGGGGCTCTGCTGTCAACCCCCTCCCCCCTCCCCCCTGCCCCCCTGCCCCCCCCCGCGAGACGGATAATTTCAGTCGCTGAATATTCGACGCGTCCGAACTGCGCCGACGTTGATTTCAGTGTTAAGTTGAGAGTCGACCTATTTAAGGAGTTTCCTGAAAACGGGTCGACAATATCTTAGACCAGCCGCTGCTGAGGGCTGTTTGGACGCCATTCGACCGACACATTGTTGCCGGCGAAAAGAAGCCTTGCGCGGTGAACGCAAAGATGCAAACTCTATGACGGGCATGACGGCGCTTATGGCACAAATCGCGCCCACATTTCGCATGAAATATTTAGTTGTTTGGGACATGTTTTTTAATCCATTTTTTTTAAATAATAATAAAAAACGAATATTTTTATAAATTATCATTTTCATATTTAAAAACTAAAACAAATGTCCAATTTAGGCAAATTTTGTTATTTTATTTCTATGTTTTACCAAAATCAAATCGCTTAGATAAAGCCCTCCTATTTATTTATTCTCATCGTAAAACTATATTTTTTTGTTGTTTCTGGTTTCAGACTTCAAAAAATACTATTTCATGGTTGTTTTATTTTTTTTTAAATGTTTGCATAATGTTTAAAGAAATTTCTTTAGGTAATTCCCTAAAATAATAAATTATCTTTAATTTAAATAAACTATATTATTCATATCTTTTATGAATATCTCTCCTGACATTTTGATAGCATTCAGGAATGCAGGCGACCGAAATGGTATAGCGTTTGGTATCACTGCGACCTCTACTTTACCGACCGCTGCCTTCTTAATTAGACTAAATGTCTGTCCTAAAGAAGGCAGTTCAATCTCTTCTTATTTTTTCAATATTTGGCAACAACCAATAAATGAAGTTATTTGATTGTATATAACATAGCAGTACAGGGTGAACCTAAAGTCAACAATATCCTTTTGAGGGGTCATTCTGATTCGAAATTGTTTTTTTCGTTCCCCCTCGTTCCGGCACACCCTGTACAGCGAGAGCGACGTGTGTGCGCGCTCTAAATACTAGCCGCGGCTAGTGAGCGACCATGGCATACAAAATGAGTCAAAGCGACGGAACCAGTCCTGCTCGACGCTCACACACACTCACACACTCACACACTCACACACGCGCGCCCAACGTGTGAACCGATTTAACACACTATCTAATGCACGCCTAATTACTACATACATTATGGACCAGTATTCATTTGGAACGGAATTGACGAAGTGAAACTTCTTTAGCCTTTTTTCCTCGCGACGCGCTCATTCGGTTAATCTCCCCCCCCCCCCCCTCTCTTCATCTCGCTTAGTCGTTTTTATTTCCCGAAAAAAGATAGATAAATAAATAAATAGGCGGAATTATGGTTGAATTTATATTACAATCATACAGGGTGATGATTTTGAAATATAATATGACAAATCTAATTATTTTTCCTACAGAAGTTTCACTTTTATAGTGTTTTGCATATTTTTTTTTATTTTAGCCTTGTAAGTTTAGGCGCAAAATTGGTATCGACGTGTCTATGGTTCGTATCGCTGCAGAGGCGTCTATCGGCGCAGTTCCGACGCCTTGTTTTCGACTTAACTTAACGACGGAGTAGGTTATAGAAGGGGTTATTTGCAACAATAAAGTTTCAGTCAATATTTATTCGATTCTCAACCGTTTTGGAGTAATGACGTTTTTTATATAGGGTGATGATTTTAGAGGCGTGGTTTTCAAGAAGAGATAAAACGCATATAATTTGATGTTATGGCTAAGAATTTAGTTTTATTATAAAGATAAGGGTTTGCCATTATGTTTTAAAAATGATTTCGGGTAAGTGGCCGCCGCGGCTGACTCGAACAAATTCCAGCCGAGAGGCCCAATTTTCAACCACTTTTTGCAGCAAGTATGTCAGCAATAACGCGCCGAATATTCTCTTCCAAGGCGTTAATCGTGTCCGGCTTATCTGCGTAGACAAGCGACTTCACATAACCCCACAAAAAATAGTCCAGCGGTGTTAAATCGCACGATCTTGGAGGCCACGCCACGTTGTTCAGGAGTAAGTCTATTCATTATGAAATGGCAAACCAAACTGAGCATAAATCAAGTGACAGCTGTCAAAAACACCAACTACGAAAAAAGTAGTGCCAGATTGAAAACCACGCCTCTAAAAAAAACACTATATATATATACTAGTAACTGGGCTTTATAATTTAATAGTAACTACATTTTAACATCTATACATTCGCGTATAATATTATATTCATTATAAATATTAAACATACGTAAGTATATTTTGTTATATTTAATTTATTATATCGCTAATAATATGTAGGTTTATATACTTGATTTTTTAATTTGTTTTTTTCAACCATATTCATATTTAGTACATTTTTTTGGCTATGTAAATATAGTATTAGAGAATTATCTTATTGTATCGTTGTATTGAGCTTTCATAAATAAATAAATAAATAAGAAATTACTTTGTCCGTCCGTTGCAATGTAATAAGAGTATGGACCAAAAATTCAGTGATGCCAACGAAACTCCACGCGAGTTATTCCGATCTGTTGTTTAACTTAACAAAATAGTGTAACGAACGCTGCGCATGTCGCCAACGCTTCGCAGCCCAACGCGAGCTGCCCGTAACGTTCGCTGCAATTGCTGCCGACGGAAATGTTTCGTTGGCCATCTTGTTTCAGGCGCGCCTTTTTTTTCATATAATTAAACGAAATTATTTAGTTGGCCGCTCGGCAAAAGTACAGTTGCTAACAAAACGGTACAGTCGCGTGCAGTTTTGCATTCTAAAAGATTAAACCAAACGAATGTTTATGCAAACATCGCACGAATGTTTTAAATTCGCATTTGGGGACATGTCGGAAAGGATTGGAATATTTATTTATTTATTTAATATATTTTAGAGAAATATCCAGCGTAACTTAGTTTGTAAAACAACAAATATACTCGTATAGTTAATAATTTGGCTAATTATATGAATCCACTTCAATTGAAAGGTAGGTTGAGCTAGAACTGATTACACAAAAGAAAAGTTTAGTTTTTGCATATTTACACTAATAAAAATATGTATTCATGGTTTTTTTTTGTAATGGATCTAAAAAAGATCTATTTTTTTAAAAAACGATCATTTTTTTATACAAAATGGTAGGCCGCGGTTTGTGTTATAAGCGCCGTTAGCCCGTCATAGAGTTGACACCTTTCCGTTCATCGCGCAGGGCTCATTTTCGCAGGCAATATGTACGTCAGAATCCTTCAAATCGAATTCGAACCCGCCACCTCAGGATCAATAGTCAAATGCCATGATAAATACACCACTACGCTCTCTAGAATATTTCCCGTATGCAGAAAAACGTCAATAAATAAAATAGTCAATTATTTATTGTCTATTGAATTCACAGAACGAATTGCGAATTAGCGGGCGTGTCCATAATTAATGCAACATTCATATTTCCTATAAGGATTACAATACGCTATAATAACAATTAAGGCTTTTTAACAATTAAGGCAATTTATACTAATGTTTTTTTTATGTAACATTTGATAGTATAATTGGCTAATGTCAAAAGTGACACATGCTCAACTCAACTGAACTCAACTCGACTGCGTACCCTAAAGTTGTCTATGGATTTTCTCAAGGTAAGGGGGGGAGGGGGGGTTACTTCGCATCTCTCCCGACACATGTTAAAATCTCCATCTATTTAATAAATTATATTAATTAAATAGGTCAAGTGAATTTCAAAATAAATTATTAATATTCATTGCTATGTTTTGAAGGGCTATATTAAAAAAAAAACCGAAGTCAAACGCGCTTATTTTAAGTAATTATATTTTTTCCCAGGACCATTCCTTATATATAAAAAAAAGATAATTACTGGTCCTGTGAATTTTAACACGTATTTGTTAAGAATTTCATGACGGTTTTCGGAAAAAAAATGTGAAAATAGTAAAAGAATCATGTAATAAAGGTCGTTGTTGTGAGTGCGCAGCTGTTGCCCTACGCCGTAACGATGTCAAGGCCACTACCGATCGGTGCGACGTCATAGTTCGCGCGCCGACCGAATTGACGCCATCTGTTAAGAAATATAATAAATTTGGGGATCATGTTTTCGTATTATTTCTTACTCATAATACAGCATAACGCAACACCCCCTTAAGTCTTTGGACACCCTGTATATTAGTGCCTGCTGATATTAGGAAAAAAAAAGGATATTTAATAAATAAGGACCTTGGAAAGTGTCAATTAATGACGAGGAATTAATTAGTA
This sequence comes from Neomicropteryx cornuta, assembly GCA_020383195.1. NCBI lineage: Eukaryota > Metazoa > Arthropoda > Insecta > Lepidoptera > Micropterigidae > Neomicropteryx > Neomicropteryx cornuta. Next base: position 11,621,729 of record JAHKQU010000003.1, read on the forward strand.
TTGCAATACACGAATCGATCTTTCATTTTGGAGCAATCGATACATCGATAAATGCAACGTGACGGCCCGAATGATTAAAACCCTTCGCATTATACAGGATGAGCCTAAAGTCATCAGTATCTTTTTAAGGAGTGTTTCTCGACATGAAATTTCGTAAATAAAGCGGAAAAACTTGTCCTAAAATCATTTTAAGTATGGTCACCCGACAGAATACGCGACCCAGTAACCGGCAATAGTAACAGAAAAGAATAGTTGGCGGTATAACTGCGAGTTTTCCGTATTATTTGAAAAAAAAAATCAAAATGGTAAACATCTGCTTAAACCGTAAAACTTTGTCCTAAGGTATCTATCAAGGTGCGCATCGACCTCCCAAACACCCTGTATCACAACCTTCCCGCGACATAAGGCAAGGAATTGTAATCCATTAAAAATAACTATAAAATTATAGTATTTTGACGCGAAAGCGATTCGCTAATATTTGCGAAATCGGTATATTTTTAAATGCGACGCGCGCAGAAGTTTTGCAAAAAATACGAATGTTTTTAATTAATGGACGCGTTTTACAGTTTTTTGTTTTTCAATTAATTATATTAAAATATGTGCATAATTGGCATTTATGGGTGACTAGTTTCGTTCGTTGCGTAACACATATATATACAGGGTGTCCCAAGACCAGTCCCACAAGCTTTAGGGGGTGTTTAAGTTCCCTATTAAGAGTAAGAAATTATATAACAAAATCCGAAATTGTAATAAAATTGGTGTAAATTGATCTTATCAATATTATCTGTCGACCAATAGCATCCCTCTTACAACCCCAGAGAAGGGGAAAGGACTTACCCCTTCTTCTTAGACCGACCTCTGTCCGACCGGTGGCATCTGAGAGCGATCATTTAGCTCCGCCCTAATGGGGCGTTTCGAACAACGCGGCAGGTCATTAAACTCGATCTTGACTGACCTCTTCCTAGTGACCCAGTGCCGTAGTTATCCGAGAGTGGAGCCATTGAAAAATATCCGTTTTACACGATTTAGAATAGAAACTTCAACATTTTTTTTCTCGAATACCATAATGAATTTTGATATAGTTTCTTAACAAATAACACTAGGAATCGTAGGATTAGCTGTTTCTTTTATTGGGATCGACCTTGGACACCCTGTATATATAAATATAATGCGACGTTTTATTTAATTTAATTTACCTCGGATATTTTTTGCTTCAGAATAAAAAGTTTTGCACAAAAAAACTCATATTTCTGTGCTAATAAGCCCAAATCAATTTCTATGCAAATTTGTCGAACAGAGATACATAAAGTTTAATGTATTTGTTGACACGAAATATTTATTTAAACAAAGCGAGCGCAAAATCAGTTCTCAATCGAAAATGGTAGATGGTATGCAAAATTCCATTGACAGAAAACCTAAAATAAAAGTGAATGTGCCAACAACTTTGTCCTAATCTAAGTATGGCTAATTATGTTCTAAATGACGTCTTCTATCGGCTCCTAAAAGGTTCGCAACACCCTGTATGCAAAAACGCAAAAATAAACATAAATTTTTCAAAAAACAATGGTTTTTTATTTATTTTTCTGGAGGGTAATACGGGAAGTGTACGAATGAAGGTACCGTTAAATGTGTTAGTCGAAATTGCATTTCATTCGGACGAAATATTGAAATGCCTTCCTTATAACAGCGCGTTATCGACGCAAAACTCCATTAGCAAACGTCGAGATAAGAGATTAGACGAGTACACTCGACGAAATAAGTTGAGGGCTTCGCCAACGACCTGCATTTCAATAAAATATGAAAAAAGACCCTTGAAAAATGCAAATTTATTTATTTATTAACGTCACTTGCATGCTACAGTACTATACTAAATTATGCCTATAAAAAAATATAATTATTTAAATTATACCAGTTTGATATATTATACACTATCAATTACTTCATTTATCTGTTTATTATATTACATATTTTTAATTTGTTATTATTTGTGGTAGTAATGTAGTTATTTTAATATCTAGAGCATAGTGCAATAAATAAATATGTTTATTTATATTTATGTATATATTTATATGTATATGGAATATGTGTATATATTGAGTGCCTCGAATATTTATCACTTCGATACAGGCATTACGCCTGGTGAAGTGATTATAATCCAATATGCCTGAACCGCTTTTCTATAGCTAATTATATTTAGGACCTTGAAATTTATATATATATAAAAAAAAAGAATTATGTACTTATGAACTATGAACTTATATACTTAGAATTATGAACTTTGTGCATACTGTATTTTACTACTATGGATAAATAAAATAAATAAATAAAAAGTTCAAATTTTTAATTTTTTTTTTAGATAAAACGCTCGTTTATTGTTAAATGGCAAATATTAAAAAATAAGAACAAATTGGACTGCCTTCCTTAGGACAGACATTCAGAAAGCAGGGAACAGAGGTCGCAGTAATACCAATACAATATACGATTCTGTAACCTTACAAAATGAGTAATTGTTTCAATAAATAAATAAATAAATGTGACACACATTTATTACACAATCGAACATAATTACACGCTTGCAATATAACATAAGCATATTTTAGAATTATCAAAAAGGACAATATAAACACTTTAAAAACAAATAAATTAGTAAAAATATATTTTTAAATGGGCTTTTAAATGCGTATACAAAATTGCGCGTCTGTGCCGTTGACCGTTGAGGAGTTCTTTTGTCTGGAGACGGTCCTGGGCGTGGAGTCAGGTCATGATTACCATAAAAAGGCATTGTCATCGAAGCTGAAGCGACAGGTCGAACTTCAACCCCGTAGGATTCTAATTCAGCTTGCAAGATGTGACCTAGACTTTTTTTTGACCTAGATCATAAGCAATTATTTTAGGCCAAATGTGCCTTCTTAGAGTCAGGGGAAATGGTGGCAATGAAGCATTAAAAATGGCGTGGCCATATGCGGATTCGAACCCGCGGCCTTACGGTCATTAGTGCAATGCCTTAACCACTAGCCTACCATGATCTGAGTATATTTGAGGCGCGCGAGAAGCAAGAACCGCTCGGCCCGCCGCGAGTGGTTGTTCCCATTATAGCTCCACGTCATTTCTAACGCGGGTCCTTTGCCAAAGGTACTTTATCAGCGCTTCGACGAATCGCTACCTTATTCTCGTATCGATGTCAATTTGTCAATTTACCAATTTATAATCGATTCATTGATTATAGATTAGTCGTGGCGTTTTTAGATTACCGCTGATGGATGGATTTGAACGCTAATTGCCTTGATATCCGATTTTATACAAATAAAAAATAATCACGATGTGTTAGTAAATGTCTATAGGTATATTAATACGTGAGGCGTGTGAGGTTTGTGCCATTCTTTAAGCACATGCGCGCGCGGAGGAGGGTGACATTTGGCATAGTTAATTATCTATAATATGTGTTATAAATACAATAAATAAAACGTGCGTACTACTGACAGCTGATTGACTGAATGAGTTTCGAACTGTGACTTCAAATGTCAAGAAGAAATCATTTTTAATGCCATCTTATACTTAAAAAAAATACACATAAAATCTGTAATTATGTTTTTATATTGACTTTTACTGACATTAAATTTCATAAGTATTGCAGGGAATAAAGGCAAACAACACACGCTAATGACGTACCTATTTGTAGACCCTTGCAAAGACTATAGAGGTAATTTCGACCTCTGGGTCACATAGACAAACAGGGCTTTTGACCGAAATGTCAAATACTGGCTGATATCAGACGAACCTGATAACAAATTATGGTTATTGCTTAAATGATAGTCAATCAGACCCATATGAAGTGACCACAATCCTAACCTTAACCAAATTCGATTCCTGACCCTTCAATTTACTTGAATTTCGGTAAGCAGCCGTATTACTCTGAAGTGACCTTAAAATAAAAAACCTTTTAGGCACACCGGATGGCCGAGGTAAATTTAAGGGGATCAAAACGGTGAAACCTTTTGGTCATCCCATACCGTAAGGGTTGCTCATATCAAAAATTGTTTCAAACAAAAGTTGTGGGGAAATTACAGGCCTTTAATTAACCTTTTGAACGGATTTGTTGCAGTGCCTAATAAAGGGCGAAAGAATTTTTTAATTTTGAAAAATCAATTCTTCCTACCCCCTAGGTTTGTGCTATCAAAAAAGTCCCCTGAGATAAATTTTGGGCATTTATCTAAGGAATAAAATAACAACTCTTTTGTGAAATTCTTCCTAAAAAAAAAGTTAAGGACTAATCTCCATGCCTGGTTAGTGTCAACTCTAAAACTCCAATTGCGAAAGAGTTTATTTTCTGTTTGTAGATTGATGCTCTCGAAAAACAGCTATAGCCGTTTCGATCACATCGAAGGCTGGTCGGATAATTTAGATATATAAAATATAAGAGCAAATAAAGAAAAATATAACTCTCTGCCGTTGGAACATATTATTTAATACTGGCCAGTTAAAATTAATTCAAACTCATCTATGTCCGCAAATAGAAACATGTAAAAGAATGTTCAGTGCCACATTATAATTATTATAAATCAAAATCTTATGTCCGCGTCGTTTCATTGCTATTATTTCAAAATTTATAAAATAAATCTAAAATGGTGTTAAAATTTATAATGAACTAAAAGATTGTCAGACCTAATAAATAACCCATTGTCGCCTTTATGAAGTAACGCATCACAAGTTACCTTTGATGACGCCCGTAGGGCCTAGCTGTAAGACGTCAGGTTCTGATTAAATAATTTACTACTACTAAATAGTGTATAGAAGCAGTTGATATTGAATGATAGCTACAGGTGTCATAGCCATTCTTGTTTCCGATTATTGAGTCGAAGATTTTTCCGTTAACTTTTTTTTAGTTGCTAAAATTATTTGTTATTGTTTTTTGTTAGTTTGTTATTTTATTTCTAAGTTGGTATACCATATGTTTCAAATCATTTAGGCAAATTCCTCCCCCACTTTATTGTCATCACAAAACTATATTTATTTTATATGTGATGTTTCTGGTTTCGGAAGCGAGTGGCCTAAAAAAATGCTATTTCAAAAACATGGTGGTTTTGTTTATATTTTTTATCTTTTTTGCATAATGTTTGAAGTAATTTCTTCGGTGATTTTGTAGATTAATAAATTATCTTTAATGGAAATAAACTAGATTACTTATATCTCCCCTGACGCCCTGGAAAACCTGTAAAATTCGCATTTTGACAGCATTCAGGTCAGGTTCAGCAGTCGATCCAGCGATAGCCCTGCCTGCGCGAGTTCTCGCCGGGCCCTTCTGGCGGCGTTGACGGCCACTCATTCGTGTTGCCCGAAGAAATTGAACCCCTGAACTGTACCCTGATGGCCCTGATATAATATTTGCGTTGCGCGCGAGGCACTTAAAATTCGTACACATTTTCGATTGAATTTCGCTTATCAATATTATGGAATACTTAGCGCTCGCTTTGTTGATTAAATCACGCTAAAATAATTTGTTGCCTCTTGTCGCCTACTTCACCGTCTTCGGATTAAGGCTAAGCGTTTTAATCGCCCTGACTCACCTGAAAAAATATAGAACTCTGAGTTTACAGAAAAGTTCAGTAGAATCATAATTTATAGGTACCTTTAAAGATCAACATCCTGAAAGGAGGCTAACACCCTGTGGCTACCATTAATATCAACTGCTTCGATACACTGTTTAGTAGTAGTAAATTATTTAATCAGAACCTGACGTCTCACAGCTAGGCACTTCAGGCATCCCCCAAACTACTCGTGCCGATCTGTGGTTTCTACTTGTGATAGGTTGAGTGGATTAAAATAAAAAAAAGAACTGCTACGATGGTATGACATTCTTTCAAATCATCATATTTCAGGTTTTTTGTAAATTTTGAGGCGCGGCTAGTAATAGAATACACCCCCCCCCCTTCTATTTACTGCATTTGGATAAAATATATAAAGGTTTAGCTTTTCTTTATTGTAAACATTCCTTTTTATTTATTTATTTTTTATTAAATAAAATAAAGTATCGGCAACATTATGTTCAGTTTTATATTAATAATAAAATATCCAAATATAAAAATTCGAGTGCCTGGGTACCGGTAATGTTGGACGATTTGGTAAGGTCTGCTAGGTAAATGTTACCTGTTCTAAGGAAGGTTATTTATTTAGTGTTACAGTATGAGTATAAAAGATTCATGCAAAGCCCTGTGAAAAATAATGAATGCAATTTAATGGTCTACCCGTTAAAATACTTTTTAAATAAATAAATAAATATTCAACATAAACTAGTGTTAATAAATGAGTTGGGCATAAACATATTAAGGTGTGAAGTACAGTTTTTTTTTCAAAATTTGAAACCATTTTATTAAATTAAAACTAAGAATTTCAATACAGTTAATAAAATAATTTGCACTATACTAAATTAAATACTATGTATAAAATATAAATCGTTTTATGACATAACTATGCGTATTAATATTCGATGAACACTTTGTTTTTGTTTGAACTATGTTTATCAGCGTTTAATTATCAGGACACTGTCAAGTAACTGTTTTACTAATGGCTAACAGATTCCTTGCGATAATTTTGACATTTTCTTCTGAATCTAATCGAGCCATCGAAATGTAATCAGACCTTTAGAAAACATTAATTTGAGTGTTTTTTTTTTCAAAAATTACTTTTACAAAGTGACGTCTTTATTAATTGACTTGTTTGAATGTGTCATTTGATAAATACCCGCGCCATTGTATGGGCGTGTCATCTGAGGTCACGAATTTTAGACACTATGTTATAGTGTCTGTTAATTATTGACCTCCGGGCTTCATTCGACCTGGAACCACTAATCATAATTTATCACTCACACTCAAACTCGACCGTCGATCTTCACTCAAACTCTTCTGAGTGTCGCGGAAGGCTCACTATTATACTGTTCGTATTTGCCCGCACTGATTGTGGTTTGAAATTCCAATTTATAGTTGTCATTGTGCGGGTCAGGTGGTATAGAATGTTTCTACTGCTCATTTTATCTACTTTTTATACCGTTAAAAAATTTGTATATAAAATTCAGCTGATTGGCCCTGCGATTTCAAGTATGCTTTGTAAAGAGTGCATATCAAAATTCATCACGGTTTTCGAGAAAACACACGTAAGCTATACCTGATAATATTTTATTTGTATGAGAAATGCTTACAGCTATACATATAAATAGATAAATAACAACTTAAGCCGACTACAGGCATCTCCAATTTAATATTATACTTTTAACAGAACGAACAGAGAATATTAAACTGTTATTGTCATACGCGCGCCAGCTGATCGTCCGCTCGCAACGCGCAGGCGTTGACCGCGCTCGGTAGACACAATTTCTTAAACGTAATAGGGCACATAAACACCCCTTAAGTATTCGAACACCCTGTATTAGATCCTCTCTTCACTTCTGTCCATTGCAACTATCAACTCGAAGAGTTCAAATGTGAAAGAAAGAATGTTTGCGTGTAAATTGATGCTCTTGAAAAATAGCCACAGCCGTTTAAAACACATCGGAGGCTGGTCGGGATAATAAAGGATATACAGGGTGCGCTTTTAGGGGATTGATCCATGTCGACAACAAGACTAATTTCGCCAGTCGCCCGCGCGCAACTATTGTAATGTGGATCAATTGGATAGGTCGGGGACACAACATTACGCGCACCAAACGTTCAGCAGAATATTTATAGTTTTATATGGATTTTTCGTTGGCTATGGAAATTCTTTGAACAAAATCTGTTCAGAATCCTGACAGAATCACCTTTTAAAAGGTCACTGCTGACTTTTAAGTGACCGCGTTCTCAAACATTAAAACGTTTTCGTTGTCCTCATAATTGGCACAGTTTTCAATATTTTTGGCTGGTTTATAAGAGTGTAAATCAACCTCCTGAAAGGAGGTCCCCAAATATAAAAACACCTGTATATATATATATATATATATATATATATAAATAAATAAAACGTTAAATGCAACTTTTGATGTTAGGTTCATCCGAGATTCTCGCGGGTAGTTGTGAAACGTCTTCGGACCGAACGGATTAGTGGGCACCAGATGATAAATGATCCAGATCTCCTTATATCTACCCCCTACTACTCGCGCCTGCGGCACTTGCAACTGGTTAATTTCAAGTGTCGGTTAATTTCAAATGTTTCAGTCGTTTATGAAACTACACCCCTAAAATATCAATAATTATTAAGTTCCTTAAGGAGCCACCGTCCATATACAGGGTGAACTTAAAATCCTGTTTAAAATTGATTGATTTTCTAAAATAACTGTTTTATTTAGAGCGTTCCTTTCAATTATTACATAAGTCAAAGTAGCGGCCTTTCAGATACGCTATTAATCGATTTATTTACATAGTTCTTTCTCCCTCCCTCCTGGCGGCTGTCAAAAGCATTCAATTGTCAGTCGCTGAAATTAATCGCAGCGCCTAATTAGCCACACACACACACACACACATCATCGCGGCGTAATTAGTGTCAGGGCTGCGAGTGAGCGAGTGTGTGTGCATTCAAATATTATGCGATCTGAACAGCGCTTTACACCATCGGACCACCATCATCGCCATCAGGCTGATGTAGTTCAGGAATGACATCGAAAGAAAGGGCCATATTTGTCTTGTCTGATTAATAAGTTATTAAATGATGGAGATTTGGCGCGTATTTGTACCCTCAATACATCACCAGAACCAGACGTCTCACAGCTAGGCCCCACAGGCGTCATTAAAGGAAACTTGTGATAGGTTGCTTCACTTCCCACCTCCATAGAGGCGACAGTGGGTTATTTTTTAAGTCTGAGTAGATTAAATTAAAAAAAATGTATTGTTTCATTACCAGCGCGCGGCCAATAATAAATAAAACGTTCCAACAGCCGTGAATTGAATATGATGTCGAACTGTCAATGTTTCATTGATTAGTACTAGAAATTATTTGATTTTAATGTTATGTACCTATATTATCCGTCAGCCTCCGATGTGATCTAAACGGCTATGGTTGTTTTTCAAGCATCTAAAAAAATACTTGTATTACTTTCGACTTTACACGGAAAGATCGCTATGAAGTTTGACATCAGCAACTATACCTTTTTTTAGTAATAAAATTACTTAGTAAATGCACGGTAACAACAGATCGTGTTAGTCTAGTGGATAAAGCGTTGGACTAATGGCCCAAATGTTGCTGGTTCGAATCTGCACATGTTCATACCGTTTTTAATACGATCATCTCCCCTGACTCTAGTACATGTATATTTGACCTAGTTGGGCAGTGCCCAAAATAATTGTGTATGACATAGGTTATAGCAATTATTAAACAAATGAAAGAAAATAAATATTTTTATAATATTTATCGCATGCATATTTTATTATGGAAAACTGACCAGCGAGTCTCATAAGTCATAGCAATTATTTAAAAAATAACATGAATTTGTTATTAAAATAGCATGAATACCTTACATAAAATTATTTTTAATTAATTAATAAATGTATTGTAGTATAATAAGTAAATCAGTAAATATTACAATTTTAATTTATTAATAATTAATAATTTTGACGCACTTAATAATTTTATTTCTGTATTTTTTTTTAATACATAGTTAATAAATTAAAAGTGTGCAAATTTCGTGTGATTTGAGCGCCTGTTAACTGATAATTAATGGGCGCGTTTGGTCGTAAAATCTGTCATTGCGGCGGGTCAATGAATAATTAGACTTTCATAGAGGCGACCACTTTCTTTTGATGCGAACTCGACGGAAGCGGAAAGCGCTGCCTGCTGCGCGAATCAAAAAACAAACAAAAAACGGAACGAAGTTATCCTCGATTACTAAACAATCGAATAAATATAATCGATTGTTTAGTTAGTGCAAGTGCAAAAGGCAGGATTACTGTTATTGTGTCAAATACTTTATGCAACAGCCGCACTATCGACGTTTCGCGAGCAAATCGCATGTTGCATCGTAGTGCGCACAGGCAGATTATTGTTGGATCATTTTCGGTTAGATTTACCATATTAGTTGTTGCTATGATCGCAATTATTGTCGCGATGCTATTATTTTATATATTATATTAAAGACAACTAAAAAGTATAGTAAATATGTTAGAAAATGATTGTACTCGCAGCCAGCTAAGTTTACCAATTATCGATGTGTAATTCCTACAAAATTATTGCTGTCTTTATGGTTGCCAATACCATATTTGTTTTCAGTGGCGAGACATTTTTATAGGTGAATCCAACTCGAGTCTTCATTACGATGCTCTAAGTGCACTTTCAATTAGCATGTTTAATTGTCGTTGATGATGTCCGTCACTTCAGTAAGGCAAAGTAGCCAAGGCAATTTTTGAAGAGGAACGGCGGAGTACCGCTGCAGCAAATGTTACAGCCGGTTTGTGTTTATCGTTACACTTGAGAGTGATGCACATCACAGGTTAGTTATTCGATATAGCGTAATGACGCACTTGCATTCGTGTTTTAATTTGAATTCGTGCAAAACCTAACCTTAAGTGACCTCTTGCCAAACCTCCTAATAATCTGTCAGCCTTCGTGGCGATTAAATGATGTTTTCATTCTCAGGCTATTTTTCCGTCGGCCATCAAGGAAAAGAGGAAGTCGCCGATAGACGACACAGGAAATATACATTTAATGAATTGCCAGATAGGACGTTCAGTTTTCAAGGCGAATTACGGTATTCATAATATTGATTAGATATTACAAATTATGTGATTAAACGTGTAATTTTGAGTCGGATGTTTGCGAGTTGGACGAAAACTCGAGTTTTTTTTATACTCTCAGCTTTTTAAAATACCAATGAATATTCTTTATTCTTTATTTTGCCAAGCGCCAAGCGTTTTTGTTTGAGACATTTTCTGTAAATAAATTTAATTTAAAAATGCATTTATAATCCAGTTTTAGTGCTGGACGAAGCTCGAATCAAATCACTCCAATTAAAAAAAAATAGTATCGAACGGATCGTACAAAAATTCTAGTGATGAGCCCTAGTTTTAGACCAGTAATCGTAGATTAATAAAATAGCTTTTATCTAAGTGCTTGAATGCGCAATACAAATCTGACCGTCGAGGAGTTCCTTCTTCTGGAGCCATCCCTAGGTAAAGAACCAGGTCATGATTACCATGAAAATGCATTGTCATCGGAGCTGAACCGACATGTCAAACCTCATTCCCGTAGGATAAGAGGAAGTGGTTCTAATTCAGCTTGCAAGATTTGACCTAAACTGACCATCTAAAAAATAGTTAATTTCACTTTAATTCCGATTTGCGTGTTTCTTATTTAATCGAAAGTATCCGTTTAATACCAATCCTCACCTATCTTTAATATCTAATTGGACTAACCTAGTTTGCGTCTGTATAGTGTACAGTTAGTGTCGGGTGCATGGCCACAACGGACCGCTTGTGGATGGATTGTTTATTTAATTTAGTGTTTTCGGCGTCGCGGTAAAAGTCGCAATCGATTAAGTTTGATTAATGGCCGGTCGGAGTCGAGGCGTCGTTTTGCGCTCTGCCCAGCCTAACGCTAACGCTAACGCTAACGCTAACGCTAACGCTAACGCTAACGCTAACGCTAACGTCTCTGCTAATTCGAACGGTACAGTCGAGCACATCACTATGACACGCGTAAATATGGATTATACAATCTTATACCAAAAACAAGCAATTTTGATATAAAAAATATACGAAAAATACTTAGATGCTGAAAAGTAAAAATTGAGCGACAATAATGTTTGATTTATTGGAATTAATATGCAAAATTGCCTCGATAAATTATATAATTTATGGGATTTACTGCTAAATGAAGATAGATCGCGAGAGCGCAGTGGTTCAGGCCTCTGACTGCCGTCCAGCGGTCGCGGGTTCGAATCCGCTCATTTTGAACGCTTCCAGGTTGGGCCTCAAAATATCGAGCATATAAATATATACTTATATTTACTTTACTTCGGGAAAAAGTATTTTTTTTTTCATTAGAGTCTTCTTTATCAAGTGCAATATTATCGTCCCTCTCGCTCAACTTCAATGATATTGGAGGGGTGCGAGTGAGAAACGGCGATGTTTTCAACCGTCGAAAGCAGGATTCGTATATTCAAGATTTTTTAAATGCTTTAAATAAAAATATATTTTTTTTAAAATGACTTGTTTTCTGCGCTCAGCGGACGTCTAAAAGGCAAATATGAAATCTTTATTTAATCGCCATCTTTAGAAAAACAAACGACCATTTCAGTTGAACACGAATGAATTAAAATGAATTCGTCTTGTAAAGCGATTTATTTCTGATTAACGGCATTAAAATTATATAATATATTATTGAGCAACAATCATTAAAATACAAACATAATTCCAACTGCAAAAATCATTAATTTCTAGCATTGATAGTATTTCCAAATACGCGCGTCATTATACTCGTATGTAGATATATAATTCTAATGGTTTTCGCTGATCTTGATGGATTGTCAGCAGGAAGGTGGTGGCGAACGATTGCGGAACCCCGAATTGCGAATAATAATGCTGGCTATTATTTAGCAAAGATCAGTATCTATCTATTTCGAGTTGCGCAGGGCGATAACATAAAATGTGTGACATAACGTCTAACACAGTCGATTGAGACAATGTCGCCGTCAGCTGTTACATACAATCTTCGCTGGGTCACATTTGTTGCTTCACTTTGTGAGAGGCGCAACGGAGCAAAAGGAAATTGCGAAAGGAGATGAGCTGAGCTGAGCTGAGCTGAGCTGAGCTGAGCTGAGCTGAGCTGAGATGAGCTGAGATGAGCTGAGCTGAGCTGAGCTGAGCTGAGCTGAGATGAGCTGAGATGAGCTGAGCTGAGCTGAGCTGAGCTGAGCTGAGCTGAGCTGAGCTGAGCTGAGCTGAGCTGAGCTGAGCTGAGATGTCGTCTGAGGGTGGCTTTCATCTGCTGCTCGCCTTCCAGGGGGCGATCGATGTACTACGGCAATCGAGCATTAACCAGCAATTAATATATATTTATTTATTTATTTTCTTATGGCAAAACAAACAGTAATAACACTAAATTGATGCAAATCAAATGATTAAAATACAAACACGCATGTATACATCTCGTATGTGTGTGTGTGTGTGTTTGAGGGTGCGTGTGTGTGTGCGTGATTGGAAAAATGCAATTATATGTACCATTTTTTAACTATTATACTGTTAGTTTTCCAAATATACAATAAATAAATAAATAAATCAGCCCAACGTAATGGATAGCTGCCCCCCCCTATGCTACCCCCCTATGCTCCCCCCCCCTATCCGTGGCATGTTAGGCAGGTAAGTGTCCGCTGCACATTAGCATACAATCTGCTCGCACGGAAGCCGGGCTTTACGACAATCTTTGGAGGCGAACGATAAGCGAAAAAGATTATTTCTTTCTCTTTTAATCTTTGGGGGAGGGGGAGGGATGGGAGGGGGGATAGGGAAAGAGGCAACAATCTAAAGTGCAGCGTAATGACGCTAATCCGTGTATTATTAGCGACTGCGCGCAGTTGCGACGGTCAGTTGCGCTCGCGACCCTGAAAAAGTCGCATTTCAGCGAATTCAGTTAGTAACAGTTGAATTATTGCACCGAACGCTTTACGGGATGTCCCAAGATTTAAAATAGTATTTGTAAAGACGGTATATCAGAATTCATCGTAGTTTTAGAGAAAACTTGCTTGCTTGAGAAAAGGTGCTTTAGTAAAAACAAAGATTTTTGCCAATAAATTAGTTTTTCATTTAATTTAAAAATATTTCATACTCATAATAGGGAACACCAAAGGACGGGGAGAGTAGCTACTCATGCATAGAAGCTAAAGTATCTAAGTATATCGAATCGACTCGTAAATTATTCGCGCAATGGCCTAATGCCATTAAAAATAACTTTCAAAAGAGTTGCGTTTAACCCGCCCGACGTCATTTGCTTAATTTTAACGAGTTCTGATTTAATATTGAAGTTATTTCATTTGCGATAAACTAAAACCCTAAAATTCACTTCGACGCAGTTCCAGCTGCCGAGTTGCAAGGTCGCAGCTCGCGTTTATCCGTCGGTTGAAACGCCGCGGAATGTTTTGACATAATGCTATAATAACCGACGGCTTCTAGTAAGAAAAGAATTATTAGAACGCAAAAATGCAAATATATTTTAGTGATGAAAGCATTCGACATTATGTAATAATTTTCGCTTTTTTTTAATGGACGCTTGAAAAATACTATAAAATTGAGTTCGGCCAGTATCGACAATAGTATATTATTGCCATAAATTTACTCTAAAATGCCTTAATTTTGGGTTAAATGCCATACAGGCAGATCCCCACGTTTTTGAATTCGCGGGACAAAACTGTGCAGATATTTTAAGGCAATAATATCGACGAGTGGTCGCCCTATTTTGACCTTTTAGGTTCTTATACCTTTATAACAGTTGAAAAACAATTACAGCTTGTATTTGTAGTTATTTTTTGATACAATTCATTGATAGTTTTTAACTTTTTCATGTGAAATGAGGCTCGACTTTCATAGAAGTATAAAATGGTTTCTTCTTTTTGAAGTCGGTTGATTGTCTCAACAGAAAATAAACCTAAATTAAACGTAATGTTACTCTTCAACTAAGTCAAATGTTTACTTTTTCAGTATAATAACGTAACGCGGTCGAAGAGTATTCTGGTCGCAGGACCCGAAACGCGAGATTATCGAAGAGGTCTCGCTTATCGACCAAAGTTTGTTTTAAGTGACATTGACGTTTTAATGAAAAACATACGAAATGCGATTAAATCAATTGTGATAAAATGTGATATATTTTAGTTATTTGTGTAAAAATATTTTCGTGATATCGTATCGTTGAATCTACGTCGATTAACATCGCGTCGAATCGACAAAGTGGACCTTTTGTTATGTAACTTTTCCAAATTGTAACGAATTGCCGTCACGTTATGCAGATCGCGGACGAGATAGTCGCAGTTATCCTAAACTGTTGACAATCCCTGATTAAACCATCGAGTAAGGTCGGAAAACTATTAGTAACAATCATTAATTGCTATTTTTTTTTTTTTAAACTTTATTATTATTTTTTACAAAACACCTTTACTTCCCCACAAAGACGGTTCTGTGGGTGAAAAAAAAACATTCTATATTACAGTATAAAAGTTTCATCAATAAGAAAAAGGACAAACAAAAAACAATATAATAAAATGCAAAAGCAATAAATAGATAACAACCAAAAGTAAAAAGTAAAAACCTATCAAAAGCAAAGTTCAAGAAAAAAATAAAAATAGACAAACCATATATTTTTATATATTTATATATATATGTGTTTTCGTAGATCTATAGCTTATACTTAACTAACCTACTCTCTTTCCATCTCAAGCAGATAGAGAGGGATCAGGAACACTTTATTATATACCCTTTTCAGAATTTTTTTCTATTATATTTATATTTATCTTCTCTTTAGCCTTATATTTAGGTACATTGGATAGATTCTAATTAATATAGTCGTTAAAAAGAGTAGATATAAGAAAAGCCACTAAAAGGCCTCTACTTTTTTGTCGGGGGTTCAACTGGTGCCCTACGGGTACCTTGAAAGATTCGCTATGCAAATGATCGAGTAATATTTTATAATGAGCTAGATATTTAGCAGGTAACACCTTACAATGACGGATTTCTTCTACTTTTAGCCCTAATATTAGCGGGTACCACTACTTTCAAAATCCTAGGCTGGGCTGATGATATCGCTGGTATGAACTGTCCGCCTGGCATTTTTTTCCAGAAGAAAACTTTAGCTGTTATAATTTATTTGGCTGTCCAGGAGATGAATTCAGACCGGGAATTCAGAAGAATCAGCCGTTCGCACCAGCCTCCAAGCCTCAAAGCCTCAAACCAAGTGGTGATCCGAAACTCAGGACGAACGAAGTGATCAATTGAACTATAAGAATTGCTGTGGACTAAACCAAAACATGAATTGGACTGAAGACTGAACTAAACTAAACTGGACGACAGAAGACTAAACTATAAAGCTGATTATAGACTGAAGCGTAGATAAAACTATAAAACTAATCGCAGACTTGTATATATGTGGCCGAAAACGCTAATAAGTAAGATTAGTATTTTCGCATCTAATTTTATATAAAATATTTATTTCTTATAGGAGTTTGTATTAGTATATAATTGTATGTATGTTTATATAAATTCAGGTATTTTCTATGTATTTAGGATTATTATGTAAGACTTGTAAGTAATAGAAAGAATGTCTTCCTTAGAACAGGCGAGTGCTTAGTTAGGTAAGATATTTTGAATTATGTTGTGATTTTTATAAAATTTACAAAAAGAAATAATAAAAAATAATTGAAAGTATATAGTTTGATACATACAATTAGATAGTACTTAGTAATGATGATTCCAAATAAGATTGCCTAATTTCCATTATAAAGGCTATATTACATTTGAAAACTAATCATATTATCGTTTGTCTAAATTAACGATTAATTAATAAACTATTTTGGCGATGATTTCTATTTTTTTATTTTTAATTGAATATCTACAGAATACAATAATATGAGGTTTAAATGTAAAATTTTAATAATTCATCTGTTTCAAAATATGTTTTTAAGTATCTATGTATTTATTTATTATATAACTATAATCTCAGTAATAAACATATTAAATTATCTAGGGATCCCCAGGAACGCATTTCTAATACATTTCGATAGAACTTTGGATTAGGTACAAGAGATTTATCATCGCATGGCCTGTGTTGTCGGCGAGGCGCCTTTAGGCACATTCCGACTGCCGCGTTGATGTCATAGTGGCGCAGAAGCTATTATTTATAGGCAGTTGAATGTTGTATGTGTGTCTTATAACACATCCAACTTTTATACCCGAACTTTTAATGCAAAAACATTTTTTTTTCTATTCTAAGAGGGTATTCACAACTACATGTTTCTAGAATCAAAATCTTTTTTTTTACTTATGCTACTAACTTTAATGCTGGGTAATTTAAAAACGGCAGGAAAACATCTGGAGAGTCTGTAATTGTATCGATGTGATGTGTTGGGTCTGTGAACTACCCCCGACCAATTTAGAAATACCAGCGTCTGCTGGCGAAATTAAATATAAAACTTGCTGATTGGAATCAGGACTGATTTCGGTATAAATATATATTAATTGAATTTATTTAGAAATAAATATTTGCCTACCTTTTGGTTTGTCCAGTTCCTCCTCCACGGTGCTCGTTATTTTCACGGAAGGCATTTTTTTCGTTTTTTATATAAATATATATAAATAATAAATAACAAAAAAATAAAAACACAACGGAAACTTTTTAATTTCGTCTTATATTGTGAATTAAGTCTCCTGCACTTTATACGAGTGTATGCTTATTTATTTTAATGCTTTAAATTTAAATATAAAAAAATATATATATATTATATAAATTTTTCCTGTGCTTGCGAGCAATTTCCCCGGCGCGCAGTTTTCACCGAGCGATGCGTTTCGCTGCGCAGGCGTTCGGCACGCGAATGAGAGCGCTATAGCGCGATTGCTATAGTGATCCGATGCGATCCGATTGCTATAGTGATTGCGGACTTGGCACCACCGGGCCGAGATTTGCGACAAGCAGCGGTGCCACGCAGGCATATCTCGCAAGCGAATCGTTTGACAATCTCTAATGGGTCAATTTCATGTCTGTACTAAGGAAGGCAGTGTTATATTGTGCTACAACTGAGAATGTCAAACCGTCAAACCCATAGAGAAATGTGAAAATGAAAATAAAAATAAAATATATAAATATATATTGAAAATGCGACTTTCGAATATATGAAGATTGCATTTTAAACGTCATGTTTCATATATTTTCTGACGACGCCGAATGGCGAAAGCCGAAAAATATCGTATAAACACTATTATTATTATTGTCATTACTTTTATTATTATTATTATTATTATCGTATAAACATGTTTATGTTTAAGTTTATGATATTACCTAAGAAATATAATAATGATGGTCACAAAAATGTTTAACAAATCAGCAGATTCTTGTCTTCCTTTATCTATCAGTCATATGTTAATTTTTTTCGAAAATTGCTTCAGGTTACCTATTTCCTTTATATTTCCATTATATTTAAGTTATTCTTAGCCAAATGAAGCAATTCATCACAAGTTGGTACCACAGGTGTGAGTAGTCTTGGTGGGAGATGCTCTTAATGACGCCTGAAGGGCCTAGCTGTAAGACGTCAGGTTCTGGTTAAATGATTAACTACTACGAAACAATGTATGGAAGCAGTTGATATTATATGATAGCTACAGGTTGTCATAACTATTCTTAGCATTTTTTTAATTACCTTAGGAATTTTGAAGCTATAATAATAATGTTTGAGAGCCATTTGTGGTCTATGAAACAGGTGGAAGATATAATAATTTTATAATAAATACTATATGATGAATAAATAAATAAATACTTATAACACTAAATATGGGCAAAAATATCCATTTTGTTGTATCATAAATTTTACTCTCATCGTAAAAATAATTTCAAAGCTAATTTCAAAAGGTAATCAAACAATTTATTATATGAATTAAGAAATTAGTTGTATAAAAAACTTATCAAACTATTTTAATTAGCTATCAATATGTAATGTTACGTAATGTGACCGATATTCGAGATTTAAACAAATAAAATAGATCGAGTTGTAGAATTAACCTGTCGACCGTGAGAATATAGCGCAACCTTTCTCCGTCTAATAAAGTGACTTTGTCTCTCTCTCTTCGCTTCCCTTTAATAATGTTTGGAGACCAGAGTTCAACTTTTTGGATTAACCTGATTTTTCCTTCTCGAGACGACTAATTAATGCTTTTTTCATGACATAAGTTGTTTTGTTTCGAGAGCTTTTTGTCAAAGCTTGCTTCGGGAAGAGGCCCCTCAATAATGTTGCCCCTCATTGCCAACACTAAACTGGAACTAACCAACACTTAACTTTAATTTAACACTAATACATAGATCAATTTAAAAATTATTCGATTGCAAATGTAATAAAACAAAATCAAATAAATAAAATAAGGTACTTTTTATTGAATAAGATGTTTTTAATTTTCTACCCGTTGGCTTTTTGACGTAATGTCTGTACAACTTAAATGCGTAGGGAAAACAATGCAGTCAAACCACAATTAGCCGACGTTTACGAGATGATATTCGCCGCGGGACGAGATCCTCATTCAACTTGACAGTGATAGGGGTTTTAGACTAGGAGTCAACGACACGAGAATATAATTATGATATAGTATATCGAGAAAGACGTCGCCAGTATGTGAACCGCATTGTAAGATTAGTATGGCAGCAAGCTGATCCTAAGGTGCGTGGCGTTTTTCTGACTGACTTAGATGCGATACAGGTTGAAGAGAATGACTTAGATGCGATTCAGGTTACAAGAGAATGACTTAGATGCGATATAGGTTGCAAGAGAATGACTTAGATGCGATATAGGTTGCAAGAGAATCTCTTAGACGCGATTCAGGTTGCAAGAGAATGACTTAGGTGCGATACAGGTTGCAAGAGAATGACTTAGATGCGATACAGGTTGCAAGAGAATGACTTAGATGCGATACAGGTTGCAAAAGAATCTCTTAGATGCGATTCAGGTTAAAAGATAATGACTTAGATGCGATTCAGGTTGCAAGAGAAGGATTTAGATTTTGAAAAAAAAACAATTCAAAAATGACTATTTGATCACCGGACTAAAATAAAAATAAAACTAAAACAGTAACGCGTTTATTATTATTTTAAATTAATATATTTAATAGAAAACATAAAAATATACTAAAATATAAGATTATTATGTATTTATTATGGTTTGTTTGAGGCTGTCATTACACCCGCTTTGATGTTACAACGGAACTTGTTACAACAGTTTCTAATAAAACTATTTGAAAGTAGTGGCTGGCTCTTGTCCTTCGTCGGATTAACAATGAAGTGTTTGCGAGTTGAAGAATGCTGAACCTTGGCTGAAGGCTTCTAATGGTCTCCGTAATAATTGGCCTTCCGTGGCAGTGGCCAGGGACGCGATAAGGCGCCTCGGCGATACTCACGGGATTCCCCGGCCGGGAGCGGGTCGAGGGAGGGGAGGGGAGGGGAGGGGAGGGGAGGGGAGGGGAGGGGAGGGGAGGGGAGGGGAGGGGAGGGGAGGGGAGGGGAGGGGAGGGGAGGGGAGGGGAGGGGTGGGGAGGGGCATCGATTGTCAAACTCATCTCTGCCACAATCGAAGCAAGAAATAATAATCTGACCTCATTTTAGGTTCATTTCTCCTTATATGATTGATGCTCTTGATAACCAACCTTAGCCGTTTAGAGCACATCGGAGGCTGGTCGAGTAATTTAGATATATAACATTAGAATCAACGAATTTTTAGTACTATTTAATGCAACATTAACAGTTCGATAGAAAGTCCAAATATTAATTTACAAATTTAAAAATATGACAGAACGGTTGGAAAGTATTATTTATTATTACTAGCCAGTTAAAATGAATATAAATCATCTATGTGATTTAAATTAAAGCCAAAATTTAGAAAAATAAAAATGCTATTAAAAATATGTGGTATATATGTATAAGCCACTGTCGCCCTTTATGAAGATATGAATGGAGCAACCACCTGGGCGAGAGATGCCATTAATGACGGCTGTAGGTCCTAGCTGTAAGACGTCAAGTTCGGATTAAATAATTTACTACTACTAAACAACGTTTGAAATATGAAATGAAACGCATATATTTAAAAGAATGAATCCTCGTCTTATTTAGTTTTTTGTCGACCATTTAACACAAGTACAGTTTCGCAAAGACCTCCTCAAATACAGTGACCATACTTTCAGATGTTTTCAGGACTCTTTCATTTATTATATTTCAATTTATAATTAATATAACACGGAACTCAGCATAATTGTATATATTTCTATATTTTGCGCTCATAGATGAATTCATATAATTTATACTGGCCACTAATAAATAATACGCCCCATCAGTCATGCTGTAATATTTTTAAAAATTGAATATGTCAAGTTTCAATCTTCGGTACGAAAAGAGAGTTTATATATATTATTCGACCAGCCTCCGATGTGATCTAAACGGCTATGGTCGTCTTGAAACCGATTGAATCTACCCTCGCGACTAATTCGGTGGCCTTGGCGCGCGAAAGTCCTATCTTCAGCCTCATGAATAGCCTTGGCAGAAGAAAGAATGCTCGCAAGGCCGTTCTGTGTTCTCTAATCGGCGTAGAGGCATAGATAATAGATGAATGCTATCGCCGGCAAACAGAGCATTCATTAGCAAGTCGACGAGGTCCGCGCATTTCCATAGACAACAGATGCGCAAACAATTCTATTTCTACGACATTTTTCATTTTCGCCGATACTTTTTTAAAAAAATTAAACTCTTACATAGCCGCCATCTTTGACACACACACACACACACACACACACACGGCACCACCACCCGTCTACTTCTCTATGATCATCGACCGGATAGTCTATGGGCTTTTATTTAGTTCAAATCTTGCGAGCTAAATTAGAACCACTTCCTCTTATCCTACGGGGTTGAAGTTCGACTTGTCGGTTCAGCTCCGATGACAGTGCATTTGTATGGTGAGCATGACCTGATTCCACATCCAGGAATGGCTCCAGACGAAGGAACTCCTCGATGGTCAACGGCACAGGCGCGAAAAGTTGTATACGCATTAAAAAACCCAAATAAAAGTTGGTTTTTAAATGTCTAACTTCTACTAATAATTTATTAATTCTTATTTTTTGTATTTTGTAATTTTTTAATATCGAAAATCGCTGCCTTGACACTAAAACGTTCGAAAACTTTTACTTTTTCTGCGGTGAACTTTTAAAATAGTTAATATTTTTAAATAGCTTTGAATTTGCGCGTCGCTCGTCGCTTCGAGATGAGATCATTTTAATTAGGCGGACTGACTGACAGCCGCTGCAACCGGTCGGCGGTCGTGAGCCGCGCGCTTGCGCCTTGGACTAAATCCTATCAAAGCATCGCCCGTCGAAACGACGTTTCGGATCGTCCGCGCGACTCATCCGCGCTTCGGCGGAGCGCGGATACGTCGGTCGGGCAGGGCATAGAGCGCGCGCACGGCCCAGCGCCCAAACACCTGCAGCGATCGTCGACTTCCATACATTGTTTGGGTGGTGCGGGTTCAGGGGTCGGCAGGTCAGGCGATCGAGCGAACTCGATTGACCGACACTTCTTGATCGCTTTGTTATTTATTACCAGGAATCAAGTTGATGAACTAAAGAAAGCTCGTGTCAAGAATTTGCCATCGAACTTGTATAATGGCTCCAACCCTGAAACCTTTTGTCGGCGTTCTGATGGATTATTTGCTCTTCAAAATGACATTCCTGTGACAGCGATGCTTCAGGTGGTCTTACTGGCCAGTCATTTCCAAAATAGTTGCCAACCCAAGGAACCAAAATGGAATTCTAACTTGTTAAAAAAAAACTGTCGAAATTTTCGAGTTGTCATATTTAAAAATATTTTAGAGATATTATAAGTACTAATAGTCAGCCAGCGATCAAAATACGAATCAAATTCATTGATAATTCAATTTAATTCCATTACGATAGTTGCGATTATGCACAAATACGTCATTAGCGTGTGTTGTTTGCCTTAATTCACTGCAATACCTATGAAATTTAAAATTAATGTTAGTAACAGTTGAAAAATGATTTGTCTTTTTAATACAATTTATTTTTTTTTTAATTTAATTTAATCATGGAAGTATAAGATGGCATTAATAATAAGTTTTGTTTGACATTGACGGACATTTAAAATGACACAATTCACAGCTCTGTCATTGTGTGAACGTTTTATTTATTAAATTTAATTATTTGTAACAATATATTATAAATAAATTTTAGCTTTCTACATATAAATGTTAATATGCCCTTCCTGGGTGTAGAATGAGGTCATGCTTACCAGGAACTTGTCAAATTCCAACTCCTTGGTCCGAGATTTGACCTAACCCGACACACAAACATTGCGAGCTAAATAAAAGTTTTTAAACTAAACCTACGAAGACGAATTTAAAATTCTGTCTTTATCTAAGACTAGAAAATGTAGTAACGGATAGGTTAAGGTAGAAATAATATTAGATATTGCTTTTTGTCCAACCTTAAAAAGATAAAACCTTATTAAAGGCGGAAATATGATGGCAAGGCTAATGTCGTTGCGTAATCGTGGTCATCGTATTATGCCGATGTGATAAGTGATAAATGGCTCTAATGGCGGACTCGTGTCTGGATAATTTTCGCTAAGATGGGACCGATCGCGACTGCTGCAGATCCCTGCGAGGGTTCCGCATGACCGAGAAACTGATTATTTTGGAGTTACGAATCATTTGACCTCAAATGCATTTCCGTTATATTTTCAGCTGATTTTTGTCGCGTTGAGGTTTCTGAAGTCGGAAAATGCTAAGGTTCATCGGACATCAGCCAATATTTGACATTTCGGTCAAAAGCCCTGTTTGTCTATGTGGCCCAGAGGTCGAAATTACCTCTATAGTCTTTGCAAGGGTCTACAAATGGGTACGTCATTAGCGTGTGTTGTTTGCCTTTATTCCCTGCAATACTTATGAAATTTAATGTCAGTAACAGTCAATATAAAAACATAATTACAGATTTTATGTGTATTTTTTTTAAGTATAAGATGGCATTAAAAATGATTTCTACTTGACATTGACAGTCTAGCGAAAAAGGAACATTTGAAGTCACAGTTCGAAACTCATTCAGTCAATCAGCTGTCAGCAGTACGCACGTTTTATTTTATTAATTTAATGTATCCACATATTATAGATAAATAGCTTTCTGCACTCCTTCTCCATATAAACTTATTTCGAGAATATTCTGAAAAGTGTCTATCAAAAAGTAATGTTTTCAGAACGGAGTTGCCAACTGATACTAATTCGCGGGAGAAATGTGGCCTCGTCCTCTTTTGCGACTAATTGCCGGGCCTAATTGGGCCAAGTCGCTTTTGACCCCGCGGCCGCAGGCCCTGAACCGGCGGCCGCAGGCCCCGAACTCTGTTTGACAGCCGGCGCTCGGACTGACCAAAACAAAACGATCAGAATCACGTCTTTAATTACTTTACTTTTTGATTTGGGGCCTCTTAAAGTTGACCTTCGCTCTCATCTCGTCGGCCGATGTGTACAAATTAGTCATTAGTTGAAAAACTAATTTCCTATCTCGACGCTGAGCCAGACCTTCTGAATTTGCCCAGAAGGACGCATTTAGACCAAAAGGCAAACGGAAAAACGCTTTCCCTTAAGGTCATAAAAATAGATAGGTATCTAATATTAAAAACAAATGTGTTTGAAATTTATAAAATATAATAAAAAGATTATTAAACAGATACCTTACCACTGTCTGTTAACCCCTAAACGGACAGAGGGTAGATCTGTATCAACAAAATAGATATAAACATTATATAAATAAACTTTAATATTCTCAGTTGTTAAATTAAGGTCGATTATCGCCAGGGTGAGACCGAATTCGGGAACAGCCAATCAGCGTTCAGCCAGTCAAAGGCCAGGCGCTTAACTCCGCCCCTTCCTGCCCCACCGCCTCAGACCTTTGACGTGTTCTCAAACGTTCAAAACAATTCGCGTTTCTCGGGTTTGGGAAACACTTTTGCAATATATTCTGCTGATTAGCGTTTGATTGCTGGTCAAGATCGACCACCGGATGCGATTTCAAAATGAACGAGATTGACTTCAGAGTGTGTGGTCACTCTCTGGAGTCCTGTGGGAGTTACGGCACCCTCGCTTCTGTGCCTTGTGTCAGGGCTGCTCGGCGACGTTCCTGGTAATTAGAATAATGGGGATATCTTGGAAATGTTTCATTTTAACAGAACGTTCATTAAGAATCCTTTGCACGCCTTCATCATAAAAATATATATTCAATTAGACATAATTGGAGGCCGGGAGGTGGACGTGCCGACGAGATCCGCGGAGCTGGACCTGAATGCTGATCGTCCTGCAGCTCCAACTCTTGCAGGCCTGACCTCTAAGGTCTGACCGACCCAGCCCAGCCCACCCCAGCACATCTTTGGCTATCATTTCGTATCAACTGCTTCTATCCATTGCTTCTTCACTAATGATAGTAAATTATTTAACCAGAACTGACGTCTTACAGCTAGGCTCTACAGCCGTCATTAAAGGCATCTTCTCCCCAGATTATAATAAATAGTATTTAATAGGCGGACTCTAAATGAATACGAGTATTATGTAATTCTTATAAAACGAGGAAATATAATTAGGTATTGCAATAAATATAAAGAGGATTTGTTTGTCTAATGAGCGGTCGCTTAAAGGACATGACAATGCTATTCATTGTCATTCAAATGGACAGGCACTTAAGTCCTTTTGGCGCTGAGACACGCGACGTCTCGGACGGAAGCTGAGCTCGATAGGCGCGGAGCCAACGATGACTTTCGTGTTAATTCCGAGAATAATAATTATAATAATTACATCTAGAATATGCGATGCTCTATGATCCGAAAATAGAGATAACATCAAATATAACACAAATTGATACGAGTGTAACCTTTTACGCATTAAGCAGCATTACGTTATTACTTTTATTTTGGATATAAATATCAAGATAACAGTAAATAGGTACCTAATAATAAAAAAAAAAACTAAAAGTTACGTAATCATAATGACATCATAATTTTACAGTCTGAGATGTCATAAGTTATCAGTAAAAGAGATAACAATTAGACATAAGTATATGCTAAATGTCTTTTTTTATATTTTTTTCTTGTTTTTAAAGGTTTTGATGTCATCTTCTAAGTCATTAAATAGTTAAGGGATTCAGTATCGTAAAGTACGCTATCCGTAGTAATTCTTAATACGAAGAACGGAGTTTAAAGGCTAAATTTCTGCTTGAATACTATGGAAAGGGACTGTAGTTTGTTTAGTTAATTATAAATAAATAAATAGATGGAATTAAAAACGCATACAGATATAATAACAAAAACAATTTGCTGCCAATGTGTGGTTAATTATGAAAAACGGAATTAATGTATTTTAAATCCCAATCCCCATGAAGTTTATTTGCTCGATTCAGTTTAAACTTTTGATAAAATGTACGGAAAAATATAGACTTCGAGGTTCATAACTTTTAGAAAGAGTAAAAAATTAACTTTTTAATTTTATTGAAACCTAGATTATTGGGATATGAAACGATATTTAGTGTTGTTTTTCCTTCTATATTTATAAATAAGAGTCGCAACACGACATCGTTTGTATGGAGAAATGAACGGGTTGAGTCTTAAACTGAAGAACTAAATATATTATTTTATTTATAGATTTAATTAAAATGTCTAGCTCTCGGCCTAATAAATGCATGCAAGTATGATTCGCTAATAATAGCGATCGAAGATGCACCCGGCGAGGTCTCCTTTCCGCCTGTCGACGATGCGATCTAGCACGTGGCCGTCGACACACACACACACACACACACACACCCACGCCAACGTGACAGCTGCACTCGGTAGAACAATCCGTTAGGGGATAGGCGAACTCCAATTGTACGAACTTGTATCAAACCTCAACCCGCCGTACCCCTTCTCAAATCAAAAATTGTTTCAAACAAAAGTTGTAGGGAAATTATTTGCCTACAATTAACATTTTGAACTGATTTGATAATTTGCCTTTTAAGGGAGGTATGATTTTTTGAATTTTGAATTTAAATTTTTCTGAATAGTGGTACGACGTGGACACACACACATTCACACACATATACATACACACACACACAGGCCTGCTCGGGGATACGAACTAATCAATCTTCAATAAAAACGTTATCTTCAGAATGTTAAATTTCATTCATAAGTCTTCTTATCAAGTCGATAGCGGCGTCCCTCTCTTTCAGCCGCTGGTCGGGAGGTGCGAGCGGAACGGCGAATGGTCGCTGGATCGTCGTCCTGTCCGTGCCGCTGCCACTCCGGATTCAAATCGCTAATCTTTTGTAGATCTCGCGACTGTTTTTGGCATGGGCATGGGCATGGGCATGGGCATGGGCATGGGCATGGGCATGGGCATGGGCATGGGCATGGGCATGGGCATGGGCATGGGCGCGTGCAGGCATCTGGCTGTGCGGAGTTAGACTTGCCCTTACGTTCTGCGGGACGCGGGAAACCAGCAGTAGCAGTGGGGCTAGTCTCAAGCTGACTCGCTGTCAGTTCGAAGCATTGCATTAAACATGAGTAGGTACGTCAAACTGACTGAATTAGACCCAACATAAGTGAGGTTCCGTAGTGGTGTGTCGCGTTGCAGCGGAGGTAATCGAGTTGTAGTAATCGAGTTGTAGTAATCGAGTTGTAGTAATCGAGTTGTAGTAATCGAGACCGCGTAATTCATAAATTTAGATAATTCGTTTGCTCAATTCCGAGGAATGTTTACGAATATTAAAATATGTCAGTTGCATTCGCCGCGCCGCCGAGTGGTCTATGGTCTATGGGCGGGGCTTAGAGCATAGAGCACGCGAAGGAGAAGATTAGTTAAAAATTGCAAGGCAAAAATGAATGAGGAAGTCATTTCGTCGATGATTGCAGAAGAGCCCAACGCTACGGATTGCACTCTTAAGGGTCACAATATAGTGGAGAGTCTGTAGTCGAGCACGCCAAACACGATAATATTTGGACACATTGAAATAAATACAAACTGCTATAATGGTAGCAATACTTATCAGTTTTAGGAGGAATTGCGTCAATTTTAAGCGCTAAATTTCTACTTGAATACCAGGGAAAGGGACTGTGGTTTGTGGCATCGTCTATTGCGACGCGAAGGGGTGGTCACGTTCAACCGGTTCGAGCACAGCGGTGCGGCAAAGTATCTATTTAATTTATTGATTTATCGTTTGTTCTCAAAAAAAAAACCCACGCCTAAAGAGTTCAGATACAACAAGTCGTAGTTTAGTGGTTAAGAGGTGGCGGGTTTAAATCCGTACATTACAATAGTCATATCAACACCTGTTTGTCGTTTAGCCAACAACATGATTGAAGCAATTCAGCATAATTCCCTTCTCGAGCGTTAGACCTATCATTTTAAAATATCATTAACTGGTAACTAGTAATATTCAAGTATGTTATTTGTAATATTGTTATTAAAGAACCTATTTGATTAAAACAATACTTTTACTAAAGAATTTGCACTCCTGTCCACTGTTATTGTATCTATCTTAAGAAACACATGCCTATTTATTTTATTAGGTGACGATTTGGCGGTGGAAACGAGGCGTCACTATGTTTGAAGCCGGTCGTTTGGCGCCATCTATGACTGCTATGCTGAACGAGAACGAAATTAATTAAATTATTCCAAAGAAATATTATAATACCTAATTACTTTGTCACGGCCGGGATAAAGAACACAACAATAATTTGAATCACTTTGATTAATGTTTAATTACAAAATCAATCAAAATTAAATACTACAATGAACGTAGAAAATAGTAAGTAAATAGGTTGGGGAAACATTTATGGCCAATTCAATAACAAACCGATGACGAGGCGTCAGACTGTTCACACTCTACCGGACGGGTTTTGTCCAATAAACGAATAATAATTGTAAATAGGTATTCTGTAAACAGTTCACCGCCCTTAAAACTAACCTTCAACGGAATGTCGCTTCTATATAGAACTTAGCTAATATTATAATGTACCGTTTCCCAAGACCATTCTCGAAAAAAAAAATATCCAATTGCAAATACGATTTGTAGAACCGATATTTTATATAAAAAAATCATCATGGTTTCTGAGAAAAAAAAGTTACCTTTACGTGATTATAATAACCGGTTGTTGCCTGTTATATTCTATGTTTAGGCAATCGATAAACAAAGAGAGGTAGGTTGATGGCGAGGATATCGAAATAATTAAGTGACCAATAATAATTCAGTATTTTTTTTACTTTCCCTGACTTTTAACAATCCATTTGCGACATCTACGAGTATAATATGTCGGTTGTCGATTTACTTTACGTCGCAAAAATAACGCTATTGGGTGGCGTTCTAAAAGATTTGGTACCTACGAAATAATAATAATACTGAGCGAGTAACAAGCATTAAACAACAGATGGCGCTGGTTTCCACGGCTGAGTGAGAACCGAGTTCTCACTTGGAAACCAGCGCCATCTGTTGCTTAATACTTGTTACTCGCTTAGATACTATTTCGATTTTAGGAGGATGCGAGACTTACGCAAACTAAAATAATTCAGCAGCTAAAATGCATTTTAATATCCTGTCTTCCACGTTAAGCTATGGTTTAATTTAAATTATTATACAACCACCGCAATTATTATGTCTAGTTAGTAGTAGCTCGATGTTTGACGCTAGATGGCACACACTTGTTTGAATTATGGCAATTTATTTTATAGAGAGGTCCTAATAGAGTTTAATTTTGGTACTTTAATAGTAAAATAAATAATGTGAATTAAGAGGGTTTCGTGAGTCACAAATAAAAATTACAGGCATTTTAAGCATTTTACAATATTTATTTACGGTAGCAACATTTTCCGATGAATTGTGCGTGTCATTTGGATATGTGTTTGTAATGCTGTTTGTTTGGCTGCGAGCTGAGCTTGCGTTTGATGGGCGGCTGGCGAGTGATTTGACAGTTCTCAGTTTGCGTTAAGTTTACAAATAATTAATTAAATATGGGCTTGGCGACCGTCATCGACAACGAGGGCCACTTCCAGACCGAAATGGCTTCCGCCGGCACGAAGCTGGTGGTGGCCGACTTCACGGCGACCTGGTAAGGCCGCTGACAGCACTTCTTAACCTGTACCGCGCGTTTTGTAAACAGACCGTTTGATGTCAATTTACGCGCTCGTCGGCTCGATTCGGACTTTGCTCTAACTTGGCTCGGTTCAAAATGTTTTCTTTGCTAGGAAAAAGTGCGCCCGTCGCCGGTAAGACTGCAATTAAGTAATTAGTGAGTTGATTATTCATAAAGTAGGTAGGAAATACAAGGCACGGCTGTAGTTTTTAGAGTTGAATAGGTTCTAGAACGTCGAAGCATGGAAACATTAATCCCTTAACTTTAGTTCATCCGAGCTAAGCTGTCACTTTGAAATCAGTAAGCTTTAAAGGTGAAACCAATCTGTTCCAAGTCAAGACGTTTGGGGTCTTATTTGCCTGGAGAGCGTGTAGCGGGAGGGAGACAGCATGGTATTCGCCTTCGAGGTCCACAAGCCCTCAAACATTTGTGCCGCGCACACTTAACACTCTCTTATGATTTGTTTTGCCGAAAAGTTGCTGATTTGAGTCGACTGAACTCAAGCCATAATCTTCCTATAATAATGATCTTTTAAAACATATAGATACAGCATGGGAAAACTACCGGTGTCTGGTTTTCACAAGGACGATTTCTATGATATGCCGTATCATGTTTTAAAAGATCGTTTGCCCTATAAAACCCGAAAGATGTTTTGATGGTTTTTGTTTTTTAATGACAATAGTTTCATGTGCTAAAATATACGATAATTGCTTATTGCTAAGTGCTGTATTATCAGGCAAGTTCGGAATCTGTGCCCCCCCCCCCTGTATTATTACTAATGTATTTAGATGGTCTAAGCAATAGTATCATAATAAATATTTAGTGGGATAGATATAACAAAATAGATAAATTTTGGAAGTGGTAGGTGTATTGCCATTTTTGACCTTGCAGGTGTCCGCCCTGCCAGCGAATTGCGCCCTTCTTTGAGCAGCTGGCTGGCAAATTCCCTCGAGCAGTCTTCCTCAAGATCGATGTGGACAAATGCGCTGACACGGCCGCCGCCCAGGGCGTCAACGCCATGCCCACATTCATCTTCTACAGGAACCGAGTAAGTTAACTCGTCTCGTCCCTGTTTAACTTCACCCGCCCCGACCACCTGCGATTCTCTGCGATCGTGATCTTTTCTGTGTTTTTCGGTACCCTTTCAGTTATTTTTCTCACGGGACAAGAACCCGTTGATCACAGGCTGTTGCCACATTTTTTCCAATTCATTTTCTAACACATTACAATTTGGTGAAGATTTATGACAGGAGTGTTTATGACCTCTGGGAGTGCCAATACCCATACATCGTCAGTCTATAACCGCTGTACAAGGAAAACTGCTAATTTTGATTTCAGTTTAAATAAAGTGCTAGACATATTAAGTGTGGTATTCGATAGTAGCCCCCCCCAGCTAGCGGCTCAGTTAGGACGGTAGCGTGCGCCAGCGATTAGAGATTAATTAGTTGCCTACCTACGGTATACAAAAGAGTTCACATCTGTCCACACCTTTAAACTGCCTGGTGCATGATATTGTGCAGAATCATTTTAAGATTAAACTTGCCTTTAACGAGCAAAAATGATAAAATCTTATGTTTTAACATAAAATTTTAACAATTCTCAAATCTAACCTCTAATATAGTATAAATATGAACTGCAATTATTAGGGTAATTTTTGTGTCTAAAATTAATCCAAAAAAGTTAAGCTCAAGCATTAAGTTGCCCTTGGAAAATAAACTTTGACTCGTCAGGTAAGCCGAGCGTAAATAATACACAACAATTCCCACTCGTTGCGGCTAGATGCAGGATAACTTGGAGCAGCCATAGAACGTACAACCTCCTAAATGAGTTTAAGAATTTCTGTACGATGCGTTTACCCCACTGATCAGTCTCCCAGATGTGGAATGATCTTGCCTGAGCGCTTCCTAGATGTCCTTATATGTTCAGATCAGCCCGAGATTATATTTGACTTGGTAGTGTGGTCTTCCCATCTTCCCATGGGACTTTCACTCAACTTCTAAGAATCTTTTCAGGGGCAAAAGGCAATGGGAAGTGGTGTTACCAGTCATGGGTATATCAATGGTAGAGATTAGTAGGGTAGGTTTGGTAATTTGTTAATAATTACTTACCAAACAGTAGCAAAGAGGGGTTTTGTCATACGATAGACATTTATATTCCAAAATCGAGTGCAATGACTGCCTATGAAAGTTATAATATTGAATAATGTTTGTTTGCAGACGCGCATCGACCGGCTCCAAGGCGCCGACACGACCGCCCTGGAAAGCAAAGTGCGGCAACACTACGGCACTGATGAGGCCGGCGACGACGACAATTCCGTCGCAGGACATGTTAGTTACGCACACACGTGCTTTTAAATCATTAAAAAACGATTCGCGCTAAAAATTTTAGGTGTGCAAACTGCGTATATGCATTATTTCTATGGAAACTCGCCATTGTGAAGAAAAATCGGCTTCGGTGGCCTCGGATGTCCAATTGCCACAAAATTGGTGTTATCTATGAAATTTTCTATTAGACAATATCACTCTGATCACTATCTGTCTTAAACTATTTTTTTTTAAAAAAAAAAGCTGCTTCTATCGAGTTTTTCACGTTGGATAGCCAATTTTTCACTATTTTTGATAACTTTTAATTAACTATTTGCCACTTTTAAATATTTGTTAGATTAATAATTATACATTACGATGTATAACTTGTTAAAAAAAGGTATAGTT
Source organism: Neomicropteryx cornuta (assembly GCA_020383195.1). Taxonomy (NCBI): domain Eukaryota; kingdom Metazoa; phylum Arthropoda; class Insecta; order Lepidoptera; family Micropterigidae; genus Neomicropteryx; species Neomicropteryx cornuta. Next base: position 11,654,278 of record JAHKQU010000003.1, read on the forward strand.
GAAAAAAAATGTTTTTTGTAATGATGAAAAATTGATTTCGCCACCATGTAACTAAATAATTTCCATAGACTATTTAGTGATGATTATGATTTTTATCGGTATTTGGCCAATGATTGGTTATTTGCCAATCGAATGGCATAGACGGTAGAGCAGTCGGATGAACAGATTATTAAGCAGCATTTTTTTAAGAATAATAATAAAATTATAAATAGTAATATTGTTTTTGTTCCAGTTTATGTACTTAATAATATTATTTTTAGACTTAATTCACAAATAAATACCTTAACAGCTTTCCAATCCCTAACAGTCGAAGCAATATTGGTTTGTTGTTGCAGATGGACCTGGTGACGTTCATAACCAAGTCGCAGTGCGAGTGCCTGAACGAGTCGGACGAGCACCCGCTGTCGGCGGCCCTGGTGTCGGCAGACGGCCACCTCGAGAGCGACTGTGACGAGCAACTCATCATCTCCGTCACCTTCAATCAGGTTGCTGCCAATGCGCATATTATTCAATTGCCTTAGTTGCTTGGTCGCCCTAATCACTGCAAATCCTATATGCTGAGTTTACATGCAGAGGTTCCGTGCCGAATATTAGTTTTGTATTTTATTTTGACTATTTTGTGCCGAAACCTTGAAAATAAATACAAAATACAAAATATATCTGCGCGTTTGTGTCGAATGCTGATTTTATAAGTTTCTGTCACGGTTTACGGTAGTGATCTTTGAGGATTTCAAAGGTTTCTATGACCTTGTCCACGTTCTCGTGTCACTAAACTCTACTAATCCCTGAACTAAATGTACTTGTCCTTTCACGATGGGCCGAAGCTCGGTCAGTGATTCCACGGCAGCTATATGCTCTTATAACATCGGTATAACTGCAGAATTACAGGATAGCATTAATTTCTCGTCGTGGGTTTTTATTTTATTCCTAATTTGTTTTTTTTTTAATCCCCTTACGCCAAATTCTTAATACATTTTTAATTATATTCTTCACAATACGTTTTTTGTATTAGAAAATTATATAAAAATGTGTTGATTCAGCTGGCGGCTCAAGGCCTATTTTTTTCTTTTTTTATAAATAATTGCTGTGACCTAAATCATATACAATTATTTTGGGCCCCACTTAACTAGGCCAAATATGCCTGTACTAGAGTCAGGGCAGATGGTGGTAATGAAGCATTAAAAATGCTATGACCATGTGTGGAATCGAACCCGCGACCCTTGGGCCAGTAGTCGAACGCCTTAACCACTAGACTACCACGATTGGTGTTGAATAGTGGAATGTTTGTTGAGTTGCCAACCAATCGAGTATTATAATTGATTTTATTTTACTGCTTTTAGATTGCTCAACTGCCAACATCCGTAAAACCTCTATGGATCGGCAAGATTAGCTTTTCTAAACAGTAAACATTTATGCTTCTATACGGTTTGCGTCTAGGCCATCCGGCCAACAAAATATTAAACATAAAATATTTCGTTGGCACAAAAATAGCGCCATCTACATTTCATAATCATTTTTTAGGCATCTCCTAACGGTATGAAGTTGAGCTATCTAATTATACTCCCAAGTATTGTGTGTTAATAGGTATATTGGGAGTCTTGGCTTGTTCCTGCCGACCTACCGTTGTCGGTGTCGAGGTCTTGCAGTCACACGAGGGTCTCGGACAAATATTAATCGCATGTGTTTGTGGTCTAGGGGGTGAAGCTGCACTCACTGAAGTTAAAGGCTTCGAAGGAGAAAGGACCGAAAACGGTTCGAATCTTCATCAACCAGCCGAGGACGCTGGACTTCGACCAGGCCGGGGGCAACACCGCCGTCCAGGAACTCGAGTCAGTACCTATGCTTTTGCCAAAATTTGTAGGTAAAAACGAATTATGCACGAGCGGCTGCTACCAAGAAAATGGAATAAGGGAGGCTGGACAGTTTTAGAGTAACCTCCAACACATACATAAATGCTGTTATTTGTGTTAAAGTCCTTCCGTATTCACCACCGTTTTTATTACGGTTACCGGTAGATATTGCCCAAGTGGTGATAAGCTTACCTCTACTATTAAATTCACTAATACGCGTTTTGTAAATTATATGTTTTTTTTAAATTTAATTTATTCCAGGTGCGAACATTTTATATGAAAGACGGTTGAATGTCCAGCGATTATGAAGTAATAATGCAGAAACTTATGGATTCATTAGAAAATTCGTTTTGAAGACGTTTTACATCCTGTCGGAATAGTCGGAGAGCCGTCCTCGCAATCTCCTTGAAATTTGCAATAAACTTCACTAATTTTGGTTTTCATATAAAGTAATTAAATATTTAGAAAAAATTGACAAAGAAATGCTCATACTTAAGCATTATTATATATTATTTAATTTTGATAACTTTTGTATAATTTCAGACGATTTTATATACTAATATGAATGAAAAATACTTTTTATACGTTTTAAAAACATCTACCAATTTTTTCATACATTAATGTTTATATATAATTTATTTTACATTGATTTATTATTTTTGTAGTTTATAATTATGTTATATTTTTAAAATTAAGATATAACATTATAAAAAATCCATTTTCATACTTTTTATGTGATTCAAATGTTTTGCATATATTTGCAAAGTCGCCATGAAATTCTATGCCGGATACGGTACACGGAATGTTTATATATTGTTTGCAATTTAGTTTTGTTGATGGAGTCATCATTTGTGCACTGGCGGCCATTGCTCAACATTTTATATTTTCTTAATAACAAATATGATTGGTGGATTAATTCAGTTTGCGATTGCAGCTTGACGGCCGGAGACCTGGACGGCAACCCCATCCCGCTGCGTTTTGTCAAGTTCCAGAACGTGGTCAACATCCAGCTGTTCATCAAGGACAACCAGACGGGCGCCGAGGTGACGCACATCGAGCACCTGGCCTTCTACGGCTCGCCCATCAACACCACCAACATGGGCGACTTCAAGAGGGTGGCCGGCAAGAAGGGCGAGAGCCACTGAGCGCCCGTCACTACGTCAAGCACCAACCCTCATATGTCATAATGTGAGCTGTATAAATTATTGGCATTAAAAATGCATGAATTATGACCACAGCTGACTTTTCTTTCGATACCATTTTTTTAAATTGATTATCCTTCTGCCCGTCTGCGACGACTGAATCGTCAAAACTGTCAAATTGCAGCCCTGACGAGGGCGAGCTGCCAATGGCCCGTTTTTAGTCGCACCGATGGTATAAGTGGAACTGGTTTTTATAATATTTCTTCTTTAAGATATCTTGCAGTAAACAGATAAATTGTCGAGGTCTCACTGCATATGAATGCAATCGTCCGAGTTGGAGATTACTGAATAAATTTTCATGTCATCAGCGGAGGTTGCGTTCGGAAGTTGAAAACAGTTACCAATGGCCGGGAAAAGCAACTCGTCGACATTTCGAGAATTGCAATTCCTTCAGTTAACGCTAAGAATGCTACCAGTCGGGGAAAAAAGAAGAATTTGTAGTCATTTTTGTGATTTCTTAGTATTTCACTTAAAGAGCTTGGCAAAGTGTAATGAAGTGTAGCCTCTCCATCGTGCCGATCACATAATTGTTTATAATTATTTTTTGTTGTTTTGTTGTTTTAAGTTGCTCGTAAAGACATTGAATGCAAACCATTTCCGTTTTAATTGCCGCTCATTCAATAATTACGCTGAAGTGTCTTTATTTTGCTGACCACTTAAATCATTATTACTGCTTTATTTATTACGACCGCTTTTGATTGCTGCGGGCAATTCTGCTATTCGACGACAGGTGTCGCTTTTCACATTCGAATCCTAACAAAAAGATGACTACCTAATCATTTCAGTATGCAAATAATACAATCATTTTGTTGTATGTTAAACTATAATTTAAATGTTCATTAAAAAAACCCTCAAAACTTAAACAAAAAAAGTATTAAATAAATTGAATTAACGCGAAACTATGTCGAAGGCCTCGGCTTGATCTTGGAAGACTCCGATATGATGTTATGTTGTAAATATAAAAAAAAACTGGCAAAAATGTCTGAGGCTTTATATAATTTGTTGGGGTTAGCAAAAGCAATTAGGCTTGGGTAGTCGAACCTCCCGAATCTTTCATCATGCAACGAAGACTCATTAACTGCCAAGGGAAACATCTGGCCATAAATGGGGCGGTTCAGGGCGCCCTTCTAGGAACACCTATTGGCGCCCTTTCCCTGGCTCTCGTTCCGACATTGGCGTTTGGAATTAATAAAGTTTAAATATATTCGTCACACTACGCTTTGAATGCACACTTTTTTACTTCATTATTAGCTTAGCCACGTTCTGGTCTTCAAATATACGGTTTATTTGTCTGCCGTTTAGATTTAAGATAAAATTGATTAGATATATATAAATTAGGAATGCTAATAGTTATAAGATTAGTGTTTTGTTTTGTTTCAAATAATGTATAACGATTATGTTAAAACTGCCCACAGCAGTGGATGGTCACACTTACAATAACGTTAATGACTCGCACACCTAACCAGCCAGCCAGGTGAGGTTCGGCGAAGGCGAGTGAAAGCCTTCGAGTGAATGTATTACAGGCCAACTGCAGGATATTTGGGCCCTGGCTGTGCAGCGCAGCGCGCTTATTAAACCTAAAAGGGATGCTATGCATAAAACTGTAAAAAGATATTACAAGAACATTGTTTTTAAAGTGTTTTAAATACCTCAACTTCATACAACTACTAGTCGCTCAAAAAATAACATTTCGTTGGCAAATAGCCTAGACAGTTTGGAAAAGCTGATTTTGCAAATTCGCACACGGTCTACTCTTTTGTATATATTTTTATTTTAAATCTAATGCATATTTTGCTATCATCCGTCATTAAAATGATAAAACTGTTTGCTTTTTTCAATAAAATACAATGTTTTATGGATATTTACACTCAAGACTTGTGATATGAAAATGCGATTTCCCCTGGGGGAGGGAGGGTGGGGGGAGAATGACTCTTCATATTAGTTGAGCATGTTAATTTGTGATTTCAGCCTAAAGCAAGTTCCATCTAAATGTTATTGTTTTTGCATCGTCATAAATAAGTAAGACGAATTCGTATGCAAATACTTAGTTATTGGCCAAAAAGAACCTTTGGTTTAGCTAAAAAGATGGCTTCTGCAACTAAACTGGAAAGCTGGCAAGTCGCCCTTCCCACAGGGCCAGCCTGCGAGGTTGCGAGTGGATGGATGCAACGGTGACAGTGATAATGTCATTCCTGTAGATGGATATTATAATGTGAGCCAATCACAGCGTCATAATAACGCATAACGCCTGTCATTACAGCCACAGATGACGTGGAAAATGATAGGGTTAAGTAAACTTATATACCCACTCGTTTCTCTGGCAATTTATCGGGTTGACTTTTAGTTATTATCACAAGAGACGCAGATGAAGAGGAATGAAAGCAGTTCTGAAAAAACGTCCAAGGATACATTATCGATTCCTTAATCTTATATCCAGGTGAAACGGTTTAGTGCCAAGCAGAATTAAAGGCAAAATGGCGGGGAAATTTTTGAATATTTTCCAAAATTATTTTTTTGCGGGCCGTTCGGCTCCTAGAGATTTTAAAATAATGGAGTACCCTGTGAAGGGGCTCCAATTCGCAGGACTCACGAGGAAGTCGACCTTCGACGGCCCGGCCTTCCTGACCTTCCTCATCTTCAACGTCTCCTGCACCGTGCCGTGTTTCCTCAGCATTTACCAGATTGTAACTTTCGCTAAATTAACTTCCCTTTGGGCGAATAAGAAGAAGCTGTGGTCCTTATTGGCTTCGATGCACTCAACTTGGCATCGAAGTGAGTATTTAGACTTAAAAGTATGCGTTTTGTTCGATTCTCTGCGAATACTTTTTTGATCCGACCGCTAAAATATTTTCTTCCCAGCTTTAGTGCGAGGAGGACAGCTTGATTATGCTCTTTCCTCGTCTCACTTTTTGAGGCTAGAATTCCCATTTGCTTCGACCATAAAGAATACATCCATTGTGACTACAAAGCAGTGCTTTCAATTGTGTCTATTGTCTATTGTCACACGCATTTTTAGTGACGTCAGTACCTACTTGAATTTCACGACTTTCGGCGCTTTCGACACCGTTTGTGTCGAGCCTACGGACCATTCTTTGCAATGAGGTCGATATTATTACTGCTCAGTCCCCAAACAACATACTGTGATGGTCGACATCAAAAACCTTCTTAAATATATTTATGGGAAGGTGTTTGATGCCATATTTATACTAAACCGATAAAATGAAACACACAACTGTTTTCCAGAGGAAAATAATTTGCAAATACCAATTCTCTATGAAACAGAAAGAACTATAAATATCTACATTTTTATCTACTTTACTTTGACGACGGCAATGGAGCTATATACTGTCGTGGTTCCGCTGATAATCTTCATAATTCAGAAGTTTTTTATGAACGAAGATGACGTTTACTTGAAACTTGTATTTAAAACTAAATAAGTTTGAATCTGATATGAACATGCTTTATTCGTCTAATTTAGATTGAGGAATAATAAGTAGGTTCTTGTGAAAATATCGAGAGAATTTGGACCCCAACCCAACCTGGATGTGTACCCGACTGCGGGGCGTTTTGGAGACTAAGACTCAGTACTTAGGTACCTAGCGGCTGTATGAAGAAGCCTAGACTTCTAGATAGACGAGCAAGTAACCCTGGAAGACAGACCAGCACTTTTGCTGCAAAGATCTTTCGGTTTACGCAGACAACTTTGTAAGTAGGTATAGACTGCAATTCCACTTTTCATTATATTTACTCTATAAGCTATTTTTTAGGCTTGGAAATGATGAATGTGCATATTATGGATTTATCCATTACGTCCACCTTCTGATGAGTTCCCAGGGAACTTCGTGTATTGGATATTAACGGAAACCTTCTTCATCGCTCTCACCTTCATCGCTTCATCGCATCTTTCGTCTCTAACTCGCTTTTTTTTTTTTTTTTTAAATAATAAATCAATAAAACGTCTCTTTCTAAGGACAGTCAATGTGGCGCGGCGGTTCCTTGCAAAGTCCTTTGGGAAATGAAAAAAAGGGGAGGAATTGGGTTTGGCGGCCGTGAGACAACATATAAACACTATTTACGATAGGTAATTCGTATCAATTCGTAGGGACCGGGGGGTGGAGGGGGGCAGCAGGGGGGGGGGACCTGCAGGTTTCCATTTTACAATTACTATCCAAAGTATTACTCTACCGCCGACTGACTGCTCATTGCTGACTAAGCGATCTCTAGCTAAACACTTTTTGGGGTTTTTAGTTTAACTGACTTGGGGATGACCGTCTGCCCGTTTATAGATATTGCCCTTATTGCGAATGTAATCACAACGATCTTTTAAAACATACCTAAAGATACGACAACTGAGGGTGAAAAACGCACCACGCCAAGTACGCCACTTTCCGCTAATTGTATTGTTACTGCTTTGCACAAGTAACATGATTTCGCAACGATCTTTTAGACATGTAGAAACGTCATACAAATCGTCCTTGTGAAAACGCGACACCGCCGATTCCCCTCACCGTTCTTGGCAGAGCAACACTTACCGTTGTTAAGTCAATGCAGATAAAATTATACAGAAGTTTTATTGTTGAATTCGTCATGCCTAATAGATCGGACACGCCAGTTCTCTTCCGGGGGTTTGTCCTCTAGGCGAAAAAGGGCAAAGGGCGAAGAAGGGCAAAGGGAAAAGGGCAAAGGGTGAAGAGAAAAGGGTGAAGGGAAAAGGGTGAAGGCCGAATGGCAAAGGGCGAAGAAGGGCAATGGGCGAAGGGTGAAGAAGGGCGAAGGGAAAAGGGGAAATTTTAAATAAATAAATTTAAAAATATTATATACTGTAAATATTATCAAATAAAGTTTAAAATTCAATTCATACATCCTCCATACAAGTACGAGATCCGTGTTGCCATTCAATAAAACGACATTTTTATAGAGCGCTTCATTTATTATAAACATTGTAATAATTTTTCAAAATATAAACAAATTTCTTTTGCAAATTAGTGCGACTTACTTAATATAAAGGGTTTAGCGATTGCTTAAGACTATCCATCTGAATATCCATCGTTGATATAAAAGATAGACAAATCTGATAAAATTGATTGATGCGGTTAATATTGAGGCTTTAATAACTTTTACTCCTTTCATTCCGTTTAAAAAAAATTAGAGGAAAAAAATTAAAAATATAATCATTTTCTCAAAAAATCTAGTAGATTTACTTTCATTTATTATATTAAGAAAGTGAAAAATGAAAATTATGTAGCCAAATAATGGACAAGGTGTCAAAAGATCATGTCATTTTTTTTTTTAAATTTTACAATATATTTTTTTTAACTACTCACAAACAAAATCTGGACCTGTAATCAACTTAAGCGTAAATTGCGTGCAACTGCAAAGGGCTTATTTTACACATCAAACTGAACACCTTTTGTTCTACGGTTTTTGTAATCGGAGCGACAGCTGATCGACGCGTTATAAACGGCTTTGTCTGGTCGCGCGGCCAAGGTTACGTTACCGCCTAAAAGACAATTCATTTATACCAGTGCTTTAATAGAAATAATCAATTTAGAGATTTTTATATAATTTGTTAGTCAAAGTAGGGAACATAAACAGCCCTTTAGGCCGCAGCGCAGTTTTAAGTCCTGACGCTCTGCAGGAAGGTGAAGTACGACATGGAGGCCTGCATGATCTGAAACGAAGGAAGGTTTGTTATCCTGGGCAGACGGTGACCTGCTATGACAAGAATTGCAATCCTCGTACTAACCGCAGTGAACGCCTCGAATGACACGGCATAGTATTTGCCGGCTTTGATAGTGATCGGCTCTTGGCATCTCGACAAGAAGATGGAGATATACTTCTTGAGGCGCGGGTCGCTGGTCTTGTACCAGTCGATGTCGCACAAAACCTGGCAAACGGCCCTCGACTGAAAGCAGGCAGAGAAACGCTCGAATTAGAACAGACGCTGCGCTCTAGTGGCGACGGCGCGTCCAATCTGACGTCACGTCTGACGAAACCAACAGATCCTCAACGACTTGAGGGTGGATTGTTGGCCGAAGAACGGGACCTGATGATGAGATTGTGATCGCCTGCTAATAAGATTTAAATAAAAAAAAAACTGTTTTATAAGCGTTTTAATATTTACACAATTAAAATGTAATCTTTTAAGTGCGAATTATCAAAATATAATTGAAAGACAAAAACTCCTTATACTTAATAACAAATTAAACAGATGATGTTCGGTCTGTTGAATAGTTAAGATGAACTCTATTCCATACATCATCCATCATCCATCATCTCGGCAGCGCGTGTTCGATCTTAGGGCAAGTCTGTGATTCGACTCTCAACTTCGTTTTGTATGGCAGAGGCCGAACCTTATATTCGTTGAGGGAATTCTGAACGTATTATGTTTTATGAAATTCACAAATCGGTGCTTAAATTAGAATAATCTTAGAATAGGAAAAATACTAGAAATAGTATATATATATATATATATATTATAAGTTAAGGTTAATTTACTGTTAGCCATATAAATACTTGTAATAATTTACTGCTTGAGATTGAGGCGTTGAACTGTTGACCCAAAGATCGCAGGTTCGAATCTGCTTGTGGTCATACATTTTTTATCGCTTCATTACCACCATCTCCCCTGACTCTAGGACAGGCACATTTGGCCTAGTTGAGTAGGGCGCAAAATCATTGTTATTGTTATTTGCTTTTAATTATTACACTCGCAGTTCTGTCCGTCTGTTTATTTGTTGTCTTTTTAGTTATTATTCGGAGTTATTCTGAATTCAAGTTTAGATAAATAAACGAATATGTTTAAGTAGGTATTTGATTTTAATAAAGGCTTTGGGGAATTACCTATTTTTATGGGTTTGACTAAGGCACTAAAACCAACCCCAAATGCTCACCTGCTGTCACTAACCTGCTACCTTGGTGACGCTGATTCATAGAAGCGATCAGCTGGATAGAGAAGGCCAATTGTCCTCAGTTGCAAATGCCAGCGGCATGCGCTTTGGTACTTTGCTATTACATGCTGACAGGGTTCCGTAACAAAGACTGTATATGTAATGTTGAGGTGGAGATGGTCAGCGTTGTGACATTCTCATAATGTCCAACAGATGTTAGAGTATTAATAATCCGTTGTGTTCGAGCGAAAGTTGGCTCTAATACTTTGGAGATATGATAAGTATAGTTTTGTTGAGTTCACTTCCAAAATCTTAGTGAAAATCCGCGTTTTTGATCAGCTTTTAGGAATCCTCAGCAGAATGAATTAGCTCATGAAAGGCGATAGAACAGACCCTGCCTAAATCTATCTCTTTGTCTACTATAAAAACTTTAACCTAACTAAATCTAATGTCTATAAGTAATTACTAAAATAAAATAGGTCTAAATTCGTAAATAATTAATATAATCAGCACTAGGTAAATAAAAAATAAATACACAAATAAATAATAAAACTATAGAATATTACAAATTATCTTTCAAAAACTATTTGGTAAATATTTCAAGTTGTAGGGTCTTGGGCAGTAGAGTGGTCACAAAAAAACTGGGAAATGCCTTCCGAGTTGTAGAGCAACTATTTTTACATCAAAAATTTAAGATATTGTCATCCATCATCATTTGTCGCCATCCGAATGAAAATGGCAAGATTTGCGACAAACCTCGTCGATGATTTGTTGTCCGGCAAAGCAAAGAAGAAATGTGTTGGCGATTTCGCTCAGCAGAAAGCCCAAGAACAGGATGAGGTTTCCCGCCGAAGAGTCGCCCGCGTCGGAGAACATCTGCAATCACATCCAACATCTGCAATCACATCGAACATCTGCAATCACATCTACCATCTGCAGGACATGTCAAATATTTGGCTCATTTGAATCGAATCGATCAATAATTCTACTGATTGATTCGATCTTTCTTGCATTTTGACCAAAGGTACTCACTAATTACACTCAATTACATTGATTTTACTTACCTACTTAAATACTCACAAATTATATCATATTATTGTATCTTCTAGGACAGCAAGTTAACATATTTATTTATTTTAATTGAATAATTTCGCTATTTTTAGATTTTTCCCAGGCAGGCAAGATAACGTCATATTATTCTTTTCAACCTGCTTCGATATATATTTTTAATTTTTATACAATTCAATAATCAAATAAATAATTAAAACGGAATAATAAAAAAACGAAAGTGGAAAATAGGTATTTAGTCATTGGTTGGTATTGGTGAAATATTTATACACAAAACGATACTTAGATAAAAAATATATTCCTTACTTAAGCTTAATAAATTCCCTTGAATCTATTAAAATATCCACATATATGTACAAATTCTGTTTTAAAACAAATTTTAATCCGATTGCTCGACCATTAAAATGCATTTTTATAAAACTCAGCGCTGGGTTTAAACCGACATCCTGCACTCGCAAGTACAGGACCTCTTTAGAACCTTTATAAATATTATGCTATCCAGCACTTAACTCCAACAAAAAAATAAAAAATTGTTCAAAATTTTTCAATATTGTCAAGGTTGTACCATTTACCTTTTCAGGCGATTTGCCGCTATTAAAAAACAATTATATAACGACGGGAAGAACGGTACACTAAAAATATATTTAATAGATGAATACTGTTATATGTCATATCTCTATGAATTGTTCTCAAAAATATAAGTAAAATAATCAAATCTCATTTCAAGCCAGACAACACGTTGGTTAGGGTTAACGAAAGATATAAATTATAATTATTACTAACATTCGAAATTTCCCAAAGTAGTACACAAATTTTGAATGACTGAATTGACAAGTGGAGTAAAAGCGGCTTTTCAACCAGAATCTCCAAATGAGCGACGCATTTGATGGCCGTCTCCTCGAGTTGAACGACTTCCTTCAGGTCTGCGAGCGCCTCGTCGACAGGATCGGTTGTCTCCATGGCCGACCCTCGCCCTCGCCCTCGCACCGAGGCCAGGCGGCCCTGCACCAGCCTGAACAGGGCCGCGACGTGGGCTGACAAGGCGACGAAGAAGGTTTCCATTAGGATGTTGTACAAGGTATGCAGGGGCACGATCGTCACCACGTGGAAGTAGTGGAAGAAGCCATAATACGCCGATTCGTCGACTCCGAGCCTAAAAATATGGATCAAAAAGCAAATAGGTTTAATGAAAATGTGGAATGGCAGTCTATGCTTACCAGTTGTCTGGGTAAACCGGGAAAATCTTTGCTGGTCTTTTCCCGGTTCCAGCACTCATCTTGCTAATTAATTCCCTCAATATTTTTAAGAGTATTTTTCTTATTGTTCTGTAGTTTGTAAGCATTATTAAATCTAAATTAGATTAATAAAGCATTTTCAAATCGCTACTAAATCAAAGGGTTTTCATTTTCCCCCAAATAACTGCTAATAATGTGTAAATCTTTTTGTAATATTCACGTGCCTGCCAAACTCAAAAAAATATATATACGAATTAATTCAATGTTGTGTTCAAATCACCAAATTTTGTTTTTGTTTATAATTCTATTTTTCATGACACTGGTACAAAACAATAATGTGATCCTAATTTTAATTTAAAATGTTAGTCATTATCATATAATATTTATTTTAATTCATTTTACTATCTAAACGAATATAAATAGTACGATAATTAAGTGTTAGCTCAAGTGTCGGCAAAAGTCGGCAGTTTTTGGGGTTGGATTGGCCTAAGAAGCAAATATTCTTTCGGGCGCTGTAAGAGTTCAATAGAATAATTCAATTCACTAAGAGTTTGTTTATTTTTATTTAATTTATTTCAATTTCTTTGTTTTTTCAAAATTCAATTTTTGTTCGCTCTTCTGCAAGTACTTATGGTTAAACGTGTCTATTCAAATCTTGGGTTTATTTTGGATATTTTTTATAATTTTCTAGACCCATTAAAATTTATTAAGCAAAATTTCTATCTTGAATCTTTGAGGTCTGGTGGCAGTTTTCCCTAAAAAAATGATAATTATTCTTAAATAAAGGTATTTAATATTAAAAATTAAAAATTAAAAATTCACACTCACGTTGTTTTAAATATATTTTTGACGTAAACGTTATCCTCGTTCATAACAAACTTCCTAACTATGAAGGTTAACAGCGGAGCGACCACAACGCAATATACTATTATTATCGTTAATGACAGACCATAAACAAAAAGGTAGATATTTATATTTCTTTCTGTTTTATAGAGAATTGGCATTTGTAAATTATTTTCCTCTGAAAAAAAAAATACTTATAAAAATAAACATAAAAAGGTTGTTTTTTTCGTGATGATGATGATGATGACTGTTATTGTTACCAGCGATTATTATTATTATTATTATTAAGTAATTACAATATTTAGGAGCTAGCTCCGCTGATACTGTAGAGTTTAGTAGGTGAGGAAAAAAAAAGAATATTAATGCTTAACAACTCGTAGTCTCCGCTTGAAAACAGCCTTGGAACAAGGAAAATGGTCAAATACTGACCTATGAAGAGAATTCCGCTGCCGAATTGTTCTGGAAAGAAACGAATTGAACCCAATGTTCCGTTTTCTCAAGATAGGTTTTATCTAGGAAGGATGGTCATTGCGGCCAATATAAGGAGGCTTAGGGCTTTTCTCTGATCTGCTTTTAATTCGTCTTTAATAATAAGACATTGGGTGTGAGGATCCCATACTGATGAGCAGGATTCGAGGGTAGGACGAACCAAGGTTTTATATGCCAATGCTCGCGCTTTAAAATCAGCACCTGAAAGACTTCGCATAACAAGCCGTAATTGTCTGCGAGCCTTTTTCACTACATCACCAACATGAGTTCCCCAATGGAGATTAGAAGATAGGATAATTCCAAGATGCTTTGTGGTAGAGGATTTCACCAGTGATTTGCCAGCTGGTTCGTACTTGAAAGCATTATGGATTGAACCGAACTGCATCAAAGCCGACTTGTCCGAATTAAATCGCATGCCATTTTGATTAACCCATCTAGATCGTTTTGCAGTGTTTCGCAATCTGACTTATTCCTAATTATTCTAAATAGGACACTATCATCAGCAAAAAGTTGCATGAGTGAATTAACACAAGCAGGTAGGTCATTTATGAAAATAAGAAATAAGATTGGGCCAAGAACACCGCCTTGAGGTACTCCGGATGGCACTGAAACTAAACGGGAAAAAGCCTTTCCAACAGAAACCTGTAGACTCCCTTTAGACAAAAATGACTCAAACCAAGAAACCACTTTCGGATCTAGAGATAGATTTCTAAGTTTATTCATTAAACCCGAATGAGGGACGACGTCAAAAGCTTTCGCGAAGTCTAAAAATATAGAATGAACCCCAAGTCCACCATATAAGGCGTTAGCTATAGTTTGAGAGAGATTAGTAAGAGTCGCCTCGCATGGAAACCCTTCGCGAAAGGCGTATTGGTCCTGACGAAAGAAACTAGATGAATTAAGTGTATTTCTTATTTACTGAACAACTAACCGCTCCAAGATTTTGCAGATTATACAAGTCAAACTTATAGGCCGGTAGTTAAGGGGATCGCTTCTGGTACCACATTTAAATATTGGGACCACTGCAGCCATTCGCCATTCATCCGGCAAAACATTGGCTGAAATACAGATGTTAAAAAGAATAGTTAGGTAAGGGATAAAAGAGAAATCAGCCATCTTTAACATCTGAATGGTTACTCCGTCAGGGTCTGGAGAAGAATTGAACTTGAGACTTTTTAAAACTCTAAAGAGATCATCCTCTGAAAAACTGAATAACGTAGGATTTGTAGATAGAAAATTACTTTCAGAAGAGGAAAAAGAAGGGGAGACTAATGGGGTACATTAATGGGAAGGTTTTTTGATACCGACTATCACGCTACGTTGGTTGGGGACTGAGCAGTAATCTTATAGACCTCATTGCGAAGAACGTCCGTAGGCTCGACACAGGAGGCGCCGAAAGCCAGGAAACTCAAGTAGGTACTGCCTCCATCGAAACACCCCTGACATGGGATTATGCTGGAATATTAGTTAGAACACAAAATGATCAATAAAACAGGGCGCAGTTTATGTATTCCTTTTGAATGAAGCAAACGAGAAGTTTAGCCTCAAAACGTGAGAAGAGGGAAGAGCATATCGAGCTGTCCTCCTCGCACAGTCACGGTTGGATGTTCTAGGCCAGCATACTTTTTGACAATCTAATACTCACTTCTATGCCAAGTTGAATGCATCGTGTCCAATAAGGACCATAACTTATTTTTATTCAGCCAAAGAGAAGTTAATTTAGCCAAAATGACGATCTGGTAAATGTTTGGAAACAGCGAATGCATTCTGTCGGCGACGTTGTCGGCGTAGAGCGCGCTGAGGAAACACGGAACGGTGAACCAGCTGAAGATGACCAGGAAGGCCAGGAAGGCCGGGCCGTCGAAGGTCGACTTCCTGGTGAGGCCCGTGAATTGGAGCCCCTTCACCAGGTATTTCATTATTTGAAAATCTGCAGGAGTCGAATGGCCCGCAGTATATTTCTGGATTTTTTTAAAAAATCTCCCATCCATTTTGCCCTTAATTAAACCCTGCTCGGTACTCAACCTTTTCGCCTCGATATAAGGTTAACGAAATAATGTTTCCTTATCAGAGAACTGCTGTCACGCGACGCGACAGGCATTCCTCTCGCAATAGTGACCTAACAAATTGCTAGAGAAGTGGGTGGGGGGGGGGGGGGGCACGTGTCTTAACCCACTCTTAAGTAGCCGCGTCACCTTCATGCTTAAGGGCTGTAATGACAGACTCCATTATCTATGATTGGCTCACATTATAAGATCCATTAGCAGGTAATTTCATTATTATCTTCGTTTATTATTGGCACAAGCAACTCGTAACCTGGTAAGAAGCTTGGCCCTGCGGGTGGCATGGCTGGCGTACTTACTTATGCGATGTTAAAAATACATGAATCCCGCTTCGGGGTCCTAAAGCAGGATGCAGACTTCGGACCAAGTCTTAAATCTCCATAAAACATTATGGTTTATTGGAAAAGCAAGTTATGCTTCTTTGCGCCCGTTGTACTCATCGGGATGGGATGTTGGTTGAGAAACCGCGTCACGCGTTAGGAGTAAAATCCGTAGAGTGCCTTTTTATACGTTCTCTACCAAAGATATCCCAAGAGTCTGGGTGGGTCAGTGGTTAACGCTCTCGCCACCCACGCTAGAGGAAACTATACGAATATACGAACTTAATAATGATAATGTATAGGTGTATAGTATAATAATGAAGTCACGTTATATATCCTGGGTGTGTGAGTGGGTGTGTGCGAACGGCTAAAGAAGTATAACTTCCAGCGTCTGGTCCGACGCAGAATCAATTTTTTTAATTATACTTTGCAATATAAACATTTCTAAGTCACAACGAAATGTTCACCACACGAAGGCTTCACCCATTTTCACCGAACCCCACCCAAAGGTAACCCCAACCCCTGGGGCAACCCATAACCCATAGGGCGAGGGTGTCGTGAAGTCAAAATGTGGGGGAGGAGGGCGTAACAACTTCTACCTTTGCCTTACAGGCGAACGCTTCCCGTGATTGGTGGCGCAGGATTATGATCATACGATCAAATCTTGAAGATTTATTTTTCCCATGAAACCGGTTAAGTTGTTGACCATAGATTAACCCCTTAAAAGGAGTGTAGTAATTTGAAATAGTGTAGTTTTTTTTATTTTGAACCTCAATCCGTTATATTAAACCATACTTAATTTTTTACTTTATTTTAATATATACATACAAATGTCACACTCTCACAACTACCACAAACATCACTCACAAATTAAAAAAAAATCTACTCTATACGTATATAATATTAATAATCTATATATATTTTAAGAACACTTCAAATTTTTATGCTAATCTTAACATGTAAAATGACCGAAATCCTTAATTGGTTTTATATATTAGTAATAAGTTTTGTTTGTAATTATAAAATGTAATACTGTGGATTTTTCAATAAAGAATTGTAACCTCCAAATAAGTTTACGTTCTTCACTATGAAATTTGGGCGCCACTGTGCACTAAGGCACAGAAAACAACATTTTAAAATAAAGAATTATAAAACATAAAGGTAACACACCGACTAGTAACTCCGGGAGGAGAGCAACGGGTCTCCCTCAGGATCGTGGTAAAAAATAAAAAGATCTGGTTTGCAATTCAAAAAAAAAGGAATGAAAGATTTAATAAAAAACTGTTATAAAAAACAATATAAAAAACACATAACCAAGTTGAACAAAAGATTCCAGGCCGCCTGATCGATCCCTTTAGTTGTGAAATCCCGTTTTTCCTTTCCATACATTTCCTGGAATGCCGTTCGCAAGCCCAAGGCGCAAGGGTCCTTCCCGAAATGAAATGTATGTTTTTTTTTTTCCTTCTTCAAATAAATAAGGGGGTAAATATCCCACGACAACCTATTGGCCTATAGGAGCCTATAGTATTCCATAGTAGCTGATAAAAGTAGCTGTTCAAAAGCAGCTGTCAAAAGTAGCTGGATAAAATAGCTGGATAGAATAGCTGGATAAAACCCTGAAATGCGAGCAAAAAAGAAATTAACTCGACATCAAAAGGTGGAGAACTAGATCAATTGAAAATCGAGTAACTACTTACCGCTTCCATCTGGAGAACGGGTTTACAGATAGCGCAGTCCTGGCTGGCTAGGTGCGTATCTTTTAATTTCCTCGCACAGCAAAATTTATGATTAAAACTGCGGCCGCCATTCGGGAGCCCTTCACAAACGCCCATGCAACCAAAACGAATGAATAAATAATATCCAAAAAACTACCTCCGTGAACGAAACCAGATTACCAGCAGGCAAGCAACAGATTTGCATTACAGCTAGGAATCAAACCGGAGACATAGATAATAATCGAGATAAACGGCAGATGGCGTTTGTTGGTTTAATCAAGGGGGAAATTCGCTATTTCGTTACAGCCTCCCTCCATAAGAAGTGATCTGGTAGGAAAACCAGAGAACGACGAGCATTGCCCTCAATGCAAACCATACCATTGCATCGAAGCATGAAATTAAAGAAAGAGCGATAACTAAAATTACTACTACGTTATCACATAGGAATATAACTACGACATCTGATAGAACAATCACGGTGCTACGTTGACTTACGTTAGCTTAAAACAGGAAAATAACGCATCAGGAAGACCAAAACCAACAGAATATCCTTTGTTTAGATGTTTACAAATAACAAGTAAAGAAGTGACATCGAATAACAAAAACAGGAAATGTGGAAGAGAAATCTAACTGTGAAAGCGTTCCTATTAACAAAGTTAAGAAAGTCATTATTATTTTCAACTCACCCATTCATTCATCATCACTTAAAGGACCTCCCATACAACGTTCGCTCAAGGCTTACAAACTACAGGAAGACTCATAAGATTGAGAACCTTGCTGACCAAACATACTCGCAGCTATAATCACTTCAATAATAGTGAATTACGCCAAACATTGAAAATAAAAAGTAGTAAATGTGATAGGATTGATGCTAACAGAAAAACGAAAGTCTAGTATCGAGTCTAATAGGAATGATTAAGTTTGATTCGGTAACAATTTAAAGTCTTTAACATGCCACTGACCTAATTTACGGCCATTCAAATCCGATAATTCATACACAAGTGAGGATAATTTTCGAACGACACGGCATTTGATGAATTTAGGTGCAAATTTGGCAATGAAATACTGACCAGCTTTACTTTGTTGATAATTCCTTTTCCAAACAAGGTCTCCTACGTTTAAATCAGCATGTCTTCGCTTTTTATCGTAGAAAGCTTTGTTTCTGTCATGCGATTCGACTAGACGAACTCTAACTTGTTGGAAAATGTCGGCCAATTCACCAAGATCTTGCGCAAAGTTTTGGCAACTACCGAATATTACTTCATCTTGCAATACCGGAGAATGAGAATAAAAGGTGCCACATAGTATGGGTTCTTGCCCATGTACTAGGAAATGTGGACTAAAATTCGTAGTCTCATTAACGGCAGAGTTAATACCAAATTGAACTTTTGGAAGGAGTAAATCCCAGCTACGATGGTCATCTTTAATGAATAATGCCAGCGCAGTGACGATTGTCCTGTTAGTTCGTTCGGTTGTATTAACCTGTGGAGTATACAGTGGACAGAATCGGACATTTGGCACTTTATATTTTGCCATCAAATTATGAAAATCCTTACTGACAAACTGTTTTCCATTATCAGCTATTACTGTTTGAGGAATACCAAACCTAAGGAAAACATCATTTTCTAAATGTTGGCAAACTGTGCTTCCCAAGGCACGCTTCAACGGAAATAGAAGGCAATATTTAGAAAAACAGCAAGTTACAACTAAAACATAAATGTTTCTGTTTCTTGTCATTGGATAAGGTCCAAGTAAATCCATGGATATCATCTGGAAGGGTCTAGTACACATTTTAGGATTACCCATTAATCCTAAGGGTGATTTATTTGAATATTTATAAGCTTGACAATTGTCACACTTATTTATAAATTTTGTAACATCACGATACATAGAAGGCCAAAAATATCTCAAACTAAGTCTCTTATGAGTTTTAAATATGCCAAAATGACATGATATTTCGGACTCGTGATTATCTTTAATTAGACCTTCCCTAGCTTCGAATGGAACTACCAATTTCCAATCATGAGAGCTAGTAAGTTGATATTTACTTTTACAAAAACGAAAAAGTTGGTTATCTTTTACATTGAAATTTGCATAACCACTTGGGTTTGAAGACACTGCTTCAAAAAGCTTAGTATACCAGGTATCATTAGATAGTGCTGATATTTGAGTAACTGGTAACAAACGAGATAAGCCATCAGGGACAACATTGTCTACACCCTTACGATGGACAATTTCATAATTAAAAGAAGCAAGACGGAGACCCCATCGAGCTAATCTACCTGTTGGGTTTTTCAATTTTAAAAACCACTTCAAACTAGAATGATCGGTATAAATGGTAAATTTTGGTCCACCTTCCAAATATGGACGAAAACGTTCTACTGCAAAAATGACAGCAAGAGCCTCGCGTTCCGTAGCAGAGTAACGCGTTTCTGCTGGTAGAAGTGAACGAGAACAATACGCAATTGGATGGTCTACGCCATCGAAATTCTGCGTTATCATACCACCCAAGCCAAAGGCTGATGCATCTGTATGAACCGAAAAAGGTTTACTATAGTCAGGACATACTAGAACTGGACTAGTAACCAAAGCAGTTTTTAATTTCTGAAATGAATTTTCTGCTTCATCAGACCATCGAAAAGGTGGTGTACCTTTTTTTGAGCTTGTTAAACGAGAAAGAGGTGCTGCTATAGCAGAAAAGTTACGAATAAAGCGACGATACCAACCAGCGGTACCTAAGAAACCTTTTACTTCTTTAGAAGTTTTGGGCGTAGGAAAATCCATAATAGATTGTACTTTTTGTGGATCTGTACGCAAACCGTTTTCATCAACGATATAGCCTAAATATTTAAGTTCTTTGCGAAAAAACTGTGACTTTTTACTATTAATAGAAAGATTTGCTAATTTCAAACGTTCATAAACGCGATTCAGCAGAGAGAGGTGCTCATCGAAAGTCGAACTCACAATGATTATATCATCAAGGTAGCAAAACACTTTTCCTGCAAAACTGGGATCGAATAGTATGTCCGCTAACCGTTGCATAGTGGCAGGGCTATTACATAGACCAAATGCGGCAACAGTAAATTGAAACAAATTTGGACCAGGTACTGTAAAAGCAGTTTTCTCTTTAGAAGATTCATCCATTGGAAGCTGAAAAAATGCCATGCTCAGATCGATTGATGATAAAAATCGAGCATCCCTTAAACTATCCAAAATAGTTGAAATATATGGTAATGGATACGCATCTGTGCGTGTAACAGAATTAAGTTTTCTACTATCCAAACAAAATCTTAAGGATCCATCTGATTTAGGAACAAACAGTGTTGGATTATTCCACGAACTCTGTGATGGTTCTATTACTTTTAATTCAAGTAATCTGTCAACTTCGTCATTTAATAGTTTTAAACGAGCAGGAGATAAAGGATAATACCTTTGTTTGATCGGAGGAGAATCACCGGTATCAATCGTATGAGTAATTAAAGATGTACGGCCTAAACCCATAACATCTGTGGAAATTCCATCAAACTGTTTTAAAACACAAGTAGCAAGCGATTGCTGTTCTTTAGATAAAGTATTAAAATCGTGAATGACTCGAAGTTCATTCACAGGATTCCAAAAGTTATCCTTTACATCAACATCAAATTTAATTAATTTTACCAATTCAGGAGCTAATTGGAAATGCTTAAAGAAATCAACTCCTAAAATAAGAGAAGCTGAAATGTCCGGAGCAACTAATGCTTTTATTACATGAGAAATATTATTAAATCTAAAAGGCAAATACATATATCCTAAAGGTTTAACGACAGACGAATTGGCTGTGCTAAGATTAATATTTTCTATAGGATTAAGAGTATAACCTAATTTTAGTAATCTAAGGTGAGAGTTAGCACCTAATATAGTGGCAACACTTCCACTATCAAGAAGACCACAAACTTTAATATCGCCTAGATCAACTTCTAAATAAGGACGACGAGGATCTTTTTCGTTCTCAAAATAAACAGAGGCTGCTTCCAAAAATGCCGCATAACAACCTCGAGAAGTTAGTTTTTTGAATTGGATGATGAATTGGAAGGTTCATTATCAGAATTCCTGTTTGGATTGCAATCGGGACACGTGAATTTGGTAAATCCAGGTTTATTGCAATTATAGCACTTTTTTGAAAAGTTACGTGCTATATTTTTCTGCTTAGCATTACGTTTTTTAAAACATCTGTCAACCACGTGACCTTCCCGCTTACAGAAAGTACAAGATAAAGAAACACTAGAAAGAGGCAGTGGTTGAGCACTTACCTTGCTATAATTACGTCTATTATCCTTTTTTGTAATTTTATTCTCAACTGTCAAAGAGGAACTAAAATTGTCTGTGAGCAATTTCATGTCTTCAATTTTTCTGCCTACAGATAATAAATCAGTAATCGAATCAATAGGAGACAAAGCAAGTTGGCGCAAATAAAATGGTCTAATGTTATGCATATAGATTTTAATCTTTTCAGACTCGGAAAGAGGATTAGATAAACGACCAAAATATCGTTCCATTAGTGGCACGAACACATGCATAGGCTCATCAGGTTCTTGATGTCTGGAGCGCAAAAATCCCAAAAGATTATAATCGTAATCACTAACACCAAAATCTAACCTCAATTTTGAAACTAACTGTGACCAATTAGAAAAATTATTGATATTACCACGATACCAAATTAATGCATTTTCTATAAATAAATTATACCCTTCGCGAAGCAACCGCTCTGTAGGAATATTTCTTGCTAACCGTAATTCTTCAATTAGTTCTAAAAATTCAATAACGCAAGTTTTTCCATTATAATGTATGCCTAAATTCAACGGTTTATTACACTCGTTACTTGAAGTAGGAACATTTAACGGTAAAACAGGAGTAGAAGTAGAAGTTCCCGCGTCAACAACAAAAGAATGTGGTACGACTGGTTCACTCTGAAGAACTAACAACAAAATAGATGAAATGCTTTTTTTCATTTTTTTCAATCTCTCGATCAGCAATGGATCTTCAGTCAAAATCCTATTAAGCCTATGATATAAATGAGCAGATTTAGCACTAACGCGTCTTCGCTGATTTTTATCAGAAATAAAAGAAACATCTTCCAGAAAACAACTTAAATCGTCCAACCTAATTTCGCATTCGTGAATTTCAGGTTCGCATAAAAAGCTTGTAGATTTTATAGATTCGCTTGGTTTTTCTTTGCCAAGTGTAACTATTTGTTTACGTAAAATATCCACTGAGTCAGCAGGCGTTTGACCTCTGATGCTAACCTCATATTGCAACTCTGACTTCGAAAGACAGTTCCAGGAAATTAATGGAATCGACATTTTGTATAAAAATGCAATATTTAAAAAATGAATAAAAAAAGAAATTAAATTGAGAGTACGTCACCAATTTACAGGCACAACACTTTGCTTAGCCGCTACTATGTGATCGACCAGTCGGCTTACAAGACAGTAGAAAATATTCAGTTAGGTATCTGAAAATATTTAAAAAAGTTTAAACAATAGCCAAAAAAGCTTAAACACAAAAATAAACACAGTTTAAATATACAATAGCCAAAATGTACTATTCATAATAGGTAGGTATTTGTTTATAAAACCCTTACAAAAAAGAAATGACATTTATGAAATGAAAAAAAATGAACCTCTTCTAACAAAAAAATATAACCAAACATAATAAACATGTTGTCTCTAAACGAAATATAACGGCTTTGTAACCATTAATAACAAAAAAGAAAAAAATGTGTTAAAACATTTTATGGACAGTATCTGACTGTACCCGTTCAAAAGTAATGTACATAATATGTAATTGCAATTGATTACAAATATAGTAAGTTTTTTTTTTTTAAAAAAACATTTAAATATTTACCAATTTACAATGTATATGGGAAGAAACACTCATGGCGTTACTAAAAATAACTCACGTCAAAAACAATAACAAATTCATTAAATTTGTAGGTAGCAGTTAACTAAAATGGTACATAATAAACTTACAAAAAAGTTAGGCATTTAAATTACAATCTACAATAATAATTGAAAACCAGATTTTATTTTTTCAAAAGGCCGTCACGTTGGGAGCCAATTTTTTATATGTAACCTCCAAATAAGTTTACGTTCTTCACTATGAAATTTGGGCGCCACTGTGCACTAAGGCACAGAAAACAACATTTTAAAATAAAGAATTATAAAACATAAAGGTAACACACCGACTAGTAACTCCGGGAGGAGAGCAACGGGTCTCCCTCAGGATCGTGGTAAAAAATAAAAAGATCTGGTTTGCAATTCAAAAAAAAAGGAATGAAAGATTTAATAAAAAACTGTTATAAAAAACAATATAAAAAACACATAACCAAGTTGAACAAAAGATTCCAGGCCGCCTGATCGATCCCTTTAGTTGTGAAATCCCGTTTTTCCTTTCCATACATTTCCTGGAATGCCGTTCGCAAGCCCAAGGCGCAAGGGTCCTTCCCGAAATGAAATGTATGTTTTTTTTTCCTTCTTCAAATAAATAAGGGGGTAAATATCCCACGACAACCTATTGGCCTATAGGAGCCTATAGTATTCCATAGTAGCTGATAAAAGTAGCTGTTCAAAAGCAGCTGTCAAAAGTAGCTGGATAAAATAGCTGGATAGAATAGCTGGATAAAACCCTGAAATGCGAGCAAAAAAGAAATTAACTCGACATCAAAAGGTGGAGAACTAGATCAATTGAAAATCGAGTAACTACTTACCGCTTCCATCTGGAGAACGGGTTTATAGATAGCGCAGTCCTGGCTGGCTAGGTGCGTATCTTTTAATTTCCTCGCACAGCAAAATTTATGATTAAAACTGCGGCCGCCATTCGGGAGCCCTTCACAAACGCCCATGCAACCAAAACGAATGAATAAATAATATCCAAAAAACTACCTCCGTGAACGAAACCAGATTACCAGCAGGCAAGCAACAGATTTGCATTACAGCTAGGAATCAAACCGGAGACATAGATAATAATCGAGATAAACGGCAGATGGCGTTTGTTGGTTTAATCAAGGGGGAAATTCGCTATTTCGTTACAGAATAAATAAATAAAAAAAAATAAAGGGACCAAGTTTTAAAAGCAATTATATTTATTTTAAACTTTTTTTTTCGTTTTGGTTTTGAAGGACCTATTTTTGATATAAATTAAAATTTTAGCGATAAAAATATAACAAAAGTATTTTATTATTTGCATATTGGAATAATTAACACTCGAATTTGGGAAGCGACATCTGCCGTCGAATGGCGCCTAATAAATAATGAGGCGCTCATTGCGAGCGATTACGCTAATGCGCCGGGTCGCGGTAATAACCCGGAAAATGTCAAACTATGCGTCGAAACGTCGACTAAATTGTTATATTATTATTAATGCCATTTAGTAGGAACAGCTAAGGAAAACTATTTTACGGGAATGTCAAAAAAAAACTCGCTCAAGCAAAATATATTATTTATTTATTTATAAATGTACAAAACAGCAATACAAGAAGATAATACTACATTCACATGGCTAGTAAAATGTACCAAATATGAATTTGGTTGAAAACATCAAACTTTAACGCGAAGTCCGTCTACAGTGAGTGGTGCCATATGTGGCATGGACATGTTTTTGTGTGTGTGTATATAAACCTCCATATTATTAGCGATTGTAACAAAGGTTACAAATATAAAAAATACTAAATAAATTTAACAAAAAAATTGTTTGGAGGGCCGAATTCACGAGAGAGGTTGTTGGAAAAAAACGTGTGCGAAGAAAACTTGTGGAGCCCTTTTCGCTGCCGGTTAACCTCAAACAAGAAGCCTGCTACGAAAAGAGAAACAAAAAGTGACCAGCAGAAACGACTGCCTCCAAGAAAGAAAAAAACCCAAACTTACCAGCCAGGTTATTGGCTTCAAACAAAAATGACTTATAGTTATATATACTAAACATATATCTTCTAATAATTCATACTGGTCAGTAGTGGGATGGGTGGTGGTGGGTGGTGGTGGTCTCTACGGCTGTGGCCGAATTTGTAATGAAATATCTAATCAGTATTCCAAGATTCAAGGAAACATTTTTTTCATATAATAACAAATACGTTTTCCGATTTAAATCTTGTGGTTTTATAATACTCAATAAAAAACGCAATCTTTATAATTTCAAAAAAGAAATTCGACTTCTATTTTTTACTGACGCAAACATTTTAAAATAATAATTTAGGTTCTATACATTCGTATACAAGAAGCTCCTATCCCCGTCATTTGGCCCTCTGTCCGTCTGTCCGTCTGTCCGTCTGTCCGTCTGTCGACCTTTAACTCGAAATGTACAAATGGGAAAGAGTTGATTTTCTGTGTGTAGATTGAAGCTTTTGGAAAAACAACCATAGCTGTTTATATAAATTTATAAAAAGAAAATCAACCGCACAGCTTGGCTAACTTTAACCAACTGAGCACAACACAACGAGCGTCCCGCCGAGTTTAGCCGAATGAGCGTGTCGCATTACAAGCATTCACCGACTAGAATAAAAATGTGCAAGGTCTAAAGAACTATTACTTCAGAAATTTGTAATCCTCGCTTTGTGTTGTTAAAAAAGCAGGTATTCAAAATAGCAGATGATTAAAAATAGCAGGTGA